>CM076581.1:940258606-940783537 GCA_034641835.2 Pinus albicaulis
GGAGAAAGCCATGCAGTGTTCGCTTGAGAGGGAGCTACACTTGCATGCAAATGAGGAGCTATTAGTTCCTAAGGAGGAGCTTCTGGATGTGGATCAGCCACAAGAGGAGGTTCAAGAGGTGGAAGAAACCACCCAGGCAGCGCCAACCATCAGAGGGCGCATGCACACTACAGAGGCTGAGCGACTGGCTCGGGTTGTAGAGAAGGTTGTAGGACCACCTATAGCACAGCGCAGACAGAGGCAGTCACTGGATCGGTACACTGGATACATGGCTCTTGTGAGTCAATGTGTTGTGACGGAGCCATCCTCTTTTGAGGAAGCTGTGGAGGAACCCGCATGGGTTGATGCCATGATCGAAGAATATGATTTGATCATCAGGAACAGTGCATGGGAGATTGTCCCAAGACCGGTTGGGAAATCAGTTGTAGGTTCGCGATGGATCTACAAGGTGAAGCAGGCGGCTGACGGGAGGGTGGAGAAGTACAAGGCGAGATTTGTCGCCCGTGGCTTCTCACAGATCGAGGGGATTGACTATGAGGAGACTTTTGCACCTGTCGCAAGGTACTCTTCCATACGGACGATCCTTGCTCTCTCAGCGCAGATGGGGTGGCACATTCATCGGATGGATGTGAAGACTGCGTTCCTCAATGGAGTTATTGAGGAGGAGGTGTACATAGAGCAGCCTGAAGGTTTTGAGATCTTCAGCAGTGAGTCGCATGTGTGCCGACTCAAGAGAGCACTGTACGGGCTGAAGCAAGCACCTCGTGCCTGGTACACTCGGATAGACAGCTACTTCACCGGGCTTGGATTCTCCAAGAGTGAGGCGGATCCAAACCTGTACCAGATTGTGGTGGAGGGGAAGCTGTTGATCATCGTACTGTATGTAGATGATCTGATTTTGACTGGCGACGAGCAGCTGATACTTTCATGCAAGGAGGATCTTGCACGAGAGTTTGAGATGAAGGACTTGGGCATCCTTCATTATTTCCTGGGATTGGAGATTTGGCAGCGCAGCGGAGGACTATTTGTTTCTCAGGGCAAGTATGCTCGGGAGATTCTCGAGAGGTTCAACATGCAAGGCTGCAAGCCTGTTGACACTCCTCTTCCTGGTGGTTGGAGGAAGGAGGATGCTACTTCAGCGGAGGTAGTGGATGCCACTGTCTATCGACAGTTGGTGGGGTCGCTTATGTATCTGGTCAATACACGACCCGATATATGCTATGCAGTTAACCAGCTTTCGCAAGCTATGGTTAAGCCTACCAAGTTATTTTGGAAGGCAGGAAAGCATGTATTGCGCTATATTAGAGGCACATTGGGATATGGTCTATGGCATGTATTGGTGGAGGATGAGTTAACATCGTATATTTATGAGGTTCCATCATTATCGACATCAAAAATTATCATATCGTAGATTGTGTTCAAATGTGAGAATCATGATGCTTTCATATGTTCCCACTCTGCTGAGGATCTGGGATGTCGATGATCCATAAGGCGCTCACCAGAGCAAGTTCAATTCCACAGAGGCATGTGGATAGGGTTGGTAAGATAATCCATATCTTGGCTGAGAGGAGTGCTGAGAATGTTAAAGATGATGGAGCTTATAAAATGAAGTCGCTCACTAAGTGAATCACAGTACCCAAGCAAATCTATTTTTAGACTATGTCTACTTTTAGACATATGGAGCATGGTCCGGGGATTGCAGTATGAGATTCTTGGAGCATTGGTCATGTTGGTAAAAATAGATGGGACTCTATTTTTTTGGACCTATAGGTCGAAGAGGGCGAAGTCTATTTTTAGACTGCCTCTCCTTAAAATAGGGAAGTCGAATATTATTAGCTCTTAATAATATTTGGACTATAAACTTCAGTTTACTCTCTACATTAATTTATCAATCTGGGATTCGTAAGCTGATGAAGTGTGGTGCACTATATGTGCAAGATAACCTATTTCTTACCTTTTTGTCGTTTTTGGTTTTCTAATGTGAGATGGAAATTTAAACAAAACAAGTATGGTTATGGTTGTTCAAGGCAATGATATCCTTTATAATGATTTTACCAACTTGAAACTTCAAAAGAAATTGAAACATAAGGAAGAACAAACTAAAGGAAATGAAAATGTGTCATTAACCTAGTAAACTGTAAAACAGCTAACTGTATTATTACGAAAACCAAATCATCCTTGCTGCTGTCTAAACACAAAAGAAACTATGCTTAAAGAAATCCAAGAATTGCAACAAAGTAAATATAAATCAAATTACATCAACTTATATCTTGATCCCTCACCATTAGTCTAGCTATGGCTTTCGGAGGTAACCATAAACAACTTGAGCAATCTGATATCTAATTTGCAGAAAAAGAAACTAATATCAAACTACACACTCATACTTCAATCCCTCACCATCAGTCCAGCTGTGGCTTTCGGAGGTAACTGAAAATGACATGAGAAATTTAATATATCTAACTTGCAAAAAGTAAACTAATATCAAACTACACACTCATACTTCAATCCCTCACCATCAATCCAGCTGTGGCTTTCGGAGGTAACTGAAAATGACATGAGCAATTTAATATATCTAACTTGCAGAAAGTAAACTAATATCAAACTACACACTCATACTTCAATCCCTCACCATCAGTCCATCTGTGGCTTTCGGAGGTAACTGAAAATGACAGGAGCAATTTAATATATCTAACTTGTATAAAGTAAACTAATATCAAACTACACTCTCATACTTCAATCCCTCACCATCAGTCCAGCTGTGGCTTTCGGAGGTAACTGAAAATGACATGAGAAATTTAATATGTCTAAATCTAACTACTGAAACAAATGTGCAAGACTGAAATAAACAAAGCAGTACTGAAATTAAACATGAACTAAGAAAAATAAATTAGCAGCAGAACAATATTGATTCCATGTCATTAGTCAAAAGATATGCAAATGCCCGGGCTGCCTATTTGTAATCTGAAACAAGAACACTGATCAGTTAATCAACAAAATAAAACATGAAAGGTTATGGACAGGAGTAAAATGTAAAGCATGAAAGATTACAAACAGAGATGAAGCATAAATACCATGAAAGATGCAATGTATAAACACATGAATGACTTATGGCACAATGAGCTTAAAGAAATAAAACAAGAACTATACAATAATGCACAAAACCTCAGCGTGTGCAGGGGCCCTCTACACCAGCCTTGGCAACAGCCTTCAAATACGAATTACGCTTGGAAACAGAGTCTTCTTATATATTAAAATGTAGTCATAATAGAGAGATAATATTACAGCACAGTGGCAACGTAATTATATTACAGAGTTATCTGGAGGCTAATGGAGACTAATCTAATATGCGTATGCAAACGCATTATTTATAACAAAGGAAATATAACTAATTCCCTAAAGTTTATGCTGATAGAAAACACGTAAACCATTATGTCCAGAGATCTAGGATCATGGCCGCATTGAGGAGTAAATCTATGAAGAGTGGATGTTTGATTCGGCTTATGGAGCCATGTACAGGTGTTGATGTGTCTCCCGTAAGTTAGAAACGGTCATGCAAATCCTCACGTGATGAGAAACAGAGTCCTGTCACCGTGGGACTCTACGGTTGACTTCCACTTGGCCACCTTTGACCACAGCCTCCTTAAGTGAATTTTCTCGAGCCAATAGGACACGATCCATGTCCACATCATTTCTGACTTGCCCATGTGGCTCGAATTGCCTGAAGACACCTGTAACATAGAATTTCACAAAATGGTTGCGGAAAGTTGCAGCAGCTGCGGAAAGTGGCAAGATTCCGCAGCTAAATGAGCAAAAATCTAAATCAAACAGCAGACACAAAATATAGTTAAAAACCATTTTAGATGCTCTTTTTCAATTAATATACAATGATATTGACAACTTGGAAGGTTCAGGTGAATGAAAAAGGTCTAGAATGGTGTATAGGAAAGATGCAGATTTGAGACTCAACATACCCCCACTGTGAAGGTATTGCATGTCCTCATGCAACCAAAATTTTGATAATCCTTCTTCAGTTCATATTCCTTGACACTTCAACCAGTACATCCAATCCTCTCCTCCTCTTCCTTGGTGCTGCTAACATCCTGGGTTTCTTCATTAAACATCTGAATTTGATATTAACCAGTGCTCTGTTTAACTTCTGGCATTTATTTTTCAATTTCTTGTTCTTCTTCTGCCATATTCCCAGATGTAGCATGGTATTATCATGAATGATTTTTTCCAATTTGCTTTGTTCCTTCAATGTCTCATTTTCATTTTTAATGTGTTTATTTAAAAGCTCTAGCTCAAAGACTTCCTGTTTCAGTGATTGGACTAAATCATCTTGTACTGTGTGAGGCTGAATGGACGAAGTACTGGGACCTGTAGCTGCTTTTTCTAAAGATTATATATAATCATATACTTCTTGCTGCTTGGGGTCTATATCAGGTGTCATTTTTATTGGGCTGTCCCCAAAATTCCGTGAAGGAGAGCTGTCTTCAAAATCTGGTTGAGAAGGGCTCACATCAACATCTGGCTGAGAATGGAATGGACTATGTTGAATGTCTGACTGAGAATGAAATGAACCAGGTTCACTGACTGACTGAGAGTGAGATGGACTATAGCCAGCTGGGGACTGTTCAGATGTTTCTTCTCCCAAATCGATAAAATGAGGTCCCTTCATTTGCGTTTTCCTCAACTTCCCCTTAAGCCTGGAACTTCTTCTCACACGCTGTGGACTACTATCTTTTTGCTTTTGTTTCCCTTTCTCTTTCTTCTTGGATATAGATAACTGTTCTTGAAGATGAACCAATCTCTCAAATAACACTTGATGATCTTCTTCTTCGGAAGAAGGGGTTTGATGTATAGCCTCAATACTTTTTCTCTCTTTTGATGTTATTGGCTTTTTACCCTTGGTTTCTTTCTTCTTCCTTTTTAACAGTCTCTCTTCCCTACTAGTTCTTTCAATTGTAGTAGTAGGAGTACTTTGAGTTTCATCATTTGTTATTTTTCTCCTACTCCTTCTTGATGTGCTACCTTCAGGAATTTCTTGAGGTTCCTCAAAGAAATTTCTAATGAAAAATTGTTCCCATGTGTCCTTCTTCTCCTTTAACTCTTTTTCAATCAAAATTTTTACAAGACCATGGTGATATAGATGTGGTTCTACATCCCCTAAATGTTTCTGAACAGTCACAGACATCTTCTTCAAACTATTTAATAGAAAGTATGGGAGATTGAGGGTCTGATTATCTAGAAAATTCATTAGCAATCTAGTATGGTACATATACATGGACCCAAAATGGCCTTCACAGGTGATAAATTTTTGAACAACTAGCAGCAAAGTAGCCCATTCCTCTTTCAAAGCATGAACATGAATTCCTCTTTTAAAAATAGCTATGTCCATACCTGGGTTATGTAGAATCACTCTCCAGGCTTCATCAATAATGCTTTTATTCTTAAACCAACGTTCACCCTCTTGAAGAAGTTCTGTGGCAGATGCTATAGATGCCTCATTCACCGTAAACTTAAGGTCTCCAATCTCTACCTCTAGGCCATTGAAAGACCTTGCAAACGCTTTTGTCACCTCTTTATGGTAGCCTCTAAACTTTTGGATAAACCGCAGCCACTTTGCCTTCTTCAATATATCCCTAACTTGTGAATATCCTTCCATGAATTTAGGTCCCTCTGGTTCTGCTCTCAACAATTTACTCATCCTCCTTTCTGCTCTTTAAAAACTTGCCTGTATGAGGAGGGTTCAATGGAAGTAGGACGGCTAAATGAACAGAAATGAGCATGATGACTGTAGGTAGATATCAGAGAGTGGGTATACAGACTGTAGCGTAACAGAGAATGAAATGGAGAGAAGCGGAACAGAGAAGGGTTATGTGAGCATGGCGGAAATGCGGCTGTGAGATTAATAGAACAATAGGAGGAATATAACACATCCGGCAGTGTTTTAAAATTTGGTGGCTGCAAAATAAATGTAAGCACGTTTAAACAATGGCTATGGATTTTATGCGGCTGAAAGAAGCCGTAGTCAAATCAACTACGTCTCATTGTCATAGGTGGAATATCGGAGTATGAGTGAAGATCGGAGGTTTAATTATGGGACCGTTTGAGAATGAATGCGGGAGGATCATATGGAGATCGTGAAAGGGTTATGGAATTTGTCAATATAATCATTGCACATAATGGATGAAGCTTATGGTTTAGAACTATATAAAAATGTGTTTTAAATGCCATTTGAAATGAATTTTTACTCATACCTTGGAATCTTTGCCATTTTTCCTTGGTCTTCAATTAGTTGCTCCTCATTGATATCTTGAATGCTCCATGTCTTCATTTTTGGTCCTCATACCTGCATTTTATTTCATGATTATGGAATTAACATCTGGCTGTACATTCTTTTGAAAACAGAGTGGTAGCTGCGGAATCTTCTTCTGGCTGCGGAAACTGGTGTCAGCTGCGGAAACAGATGTCAGCTGCGGAAACTGACACAACTATTATTTGAGTGAATGGAAATAAACGGATGACAATTGGTTAAATGAAAATGGTCATGAAAGAGAATTTTATTGGTGAAATGGAATGAAACAGATAAAATGAAGTGAAATGGAATGAAGTGGAGTGAAATGAAGTGGAATGAAGTGGAATGGAATAGAGTGGGTGGTCACAAAACTTGTGAAATGAAAGAGAGATTTTTTTTTTTTTTTTTGGAAAATATAGGGTGTCAGGTGTTCCTGATTTTCACCCAATATTTTCTGTATAAGACTGCCAATCAGTGATTGGTTTTCAGGCTTATAAAAATATTATTATTATTATTATTATTATTATTTTAACTGAAAAGAACAAAAGCTAGGCTGGTGGAGAAGAAGAATTCTTCTGTACCAGCCTGATTGCAGAATTTTCTTGAAACATTTTGACAAATTCCTCTTTTGAGAGTGGCTTATGATAAACTTTCAATCTGTGGCCATTCACAATAAGAGGATTTTGAAACTCATCAATGGTCTTGATTCTTACCGCTCCATTGCTAAAGATCTTGTCAATCTCATATGGCCCAAGCCAATGAGTCTGAAATTTTCCTTTGAAATATTTAAACTTGGAATCAAATAACAATGCCCAATCTCCTTCTTGAAACTTCTTCTCTTTGATGTACTTGTCATGCCATTTAGCTCTTTGATATTGAACTAGACCAGTTCTTAAAATTGCTTCTTGTCTGATCTCATCTAGCTCATTCAACTGCTCCATTCTATGCTTTTGGGCTTCTGATAAGTCCATCCCCAACTGAACTGCTATCTTGAAGGTCTTGACTTGGAACTCAATGGGGAGCAAGACTTCTTTCCCATAAACAAGTTCATAGGGAGAATGTCCCGTTGTATTTCTCCATGTAGTTCTGTAGGCCCACAAGGCTTCAGGAAGCCTTTCTGCCCAATCTCTTCTATGTAGATGAACAGTTTTGGTGATGATACTTTCAAGAATTTTGTTTGTAGACTCCACTTGACCATTTGCTTGCGGATGGTAAGGAGTAGATCTTTTGTGCTTGATTTTGTATTCTTCCATCAACTTCTCCACCAAGTTGGATGTGAATTGGCTTCCCTGATCTGTCACAATTTCTCTTGGAACACCAAAGCGAGTAAAGATATCCTCATAAAGAAAATGAACAACTGAATTTTCAGTAGCAGATACTAATGCTTTGGCTTCTACCCATTTAGTAACATAATCAGTACAAACCAATATATACTTCTTTTGCTTAGATGGTGGATTAATAGGTCCAATAAAATCTAAAGCCCATTTTTCAAAGGGTTCAATGAGTACCTCTGTTTGCAATGGCATTTCATTTGAAAGGGTAGGTTTCCCTACTCTTTGGCAGCTGTCACACCTTTTGACATATTGTTTTGCATCTTTGAAGAGGGAAGGCCAATAATATCCTAAAGAGAGGATTTTATAGGCCATCATTTTGTCTGCAAAGTGTCCGCCGCATGGTTCATCATGACATGCCTTAAGAATATCAGGCATTTCATCTTCCCTGACACATCTTCTGATCACAAGATCTGGCCCTGTTTTAAACAATTCGTTAGAAATCCATGAATATTTTGAACTCTCCGGAATAATTTTTCGTTTTTCACTTGGAAATAAATGTGAAGGTAGTTTCCCTGTAACCAAATAGTTAGCAATATCTGCATACCAAGGAGTCTTAATAGTTACTGCAAACAAGTATTCATCATGAAACTTATCCTCTACAGGAGAATCTTCTTTAGTATTCTGAATCCTAGACAAGAAATCAGCTACTGTATTTTGTTTTCCTGGTCTATCCAACACAGTAATATTGAATTCTTGTAAAAGTAAGAGCCATCTTGTCACTCTGCCATTAGTAACAGGTTTGTTCATTAAATATCTAATTGCAGAATTGTCAGTATGAATAAAAGTTTCATAGCCTGTTATGTAATGTCTAAACTTATTAATTGCATGAACAACAGCTAAAAACTCTTTTTCAGTCACAGTATAGTTCAACTCTGTGAGAGTCAAATTTTTACTGGTGTAATAAATGGTATAAGGAATTAAATCTTTTTGACCCAACACAGCTCCAAGAGCTGTATCTGAAGCATCCATAGAAATATGGAAAGGAAGTTTCCAATTTGGTCCTCTCAAAATAGGTGCTTCAGATATTCTTGTTTTCAAAGTTTCAAAAGCTGATTGACAATCAGGATCCCATTTAAATTCACAATCTTTTGTAAGCAATTTGAAGAGTGGAGATGCTATTTTAGTGAAGTTTTCTATAAATCTTCTATAGTAACCAGTAAATTCTAGAAAACTTCTAACATCTCTTTGACAATTTGGAATAGGCAACTTGGAGATGACTTCAACTTTTGATCTATCAACCTTAATCCAATCTCCTGAAATATGATGTCCTAAAACAATCCCTTCAGTAAACATCATAAAGCATTTTTCATGGCTTAATGAAAGGTTTGTTTCTTTACATCTTATAAGAACTTTTTCCAAATTTTGTAATGCCTCTTCAAATGAATTACCATAAACCGTAAAATCATCCATATAAACTTCTACACAATCATGGATTAGATCAGAAAAAATTCCTAGTACTGCTCTTTGGAATGTTGCAGGTGCATTACATAACCCAAAAGGAAGCACTCGGTAGGAAAAAGTTCCCCATGGACAAGTAAATGTGGTCTTATCTTGATCTTCAGGTGCTACCCGAATTTGATTATAGCCACTAAAACCATCCAAAAATGAAAAGTACTTTTTACCTGCTAATGTATCTAATACCTGATCAATAAAAGGCAAAGGAAAGTGATCCTTCAAAGTTGCTTTGTTCAATTCCCCGTAATCAATGCATACCCTCCATTTACCATTCTTTTTAGGTACTATAACCAAAGGAGAAACCCATCGGCTATCTGAAATTGGATAAATGAAGTTTACATTGAGTAGTTTTTGGAGCTCTTCTTTCACTATCTTCCTAAGATTTGGATTCATCCTTCTTTGAGGTTGTCTGATTGGTCTACTGTTTTCCTCAATATAGATATGATGGATGCAAGTCTTAGGATCAATACCTTTCATGTCAGTATACTCCCATGCAAATGCAGTAGAATGTTTTTGCAAGATTTTGGTTAGTTCTTATTGTTGTGACTTTTCCAAATGCTTGTTGATATTCAATGTTTTTCCTGGAAAAATCTCAATAGTAGAACTACCAAACTCTTCCATAGAGTAAAGAGACATTTGTCTTGATGATAAATATTCTATGTCAGATTCCAACTGAAATTGTGTGGGGTCATATTCTGAAGATATCTCAAAATTTTCTAATGTGTTCATAATTTGACTATCCTCACTGATTTCAGAAATGGTAAAGACAGGTTGTATAATGTCCTCATCATCGACCCATTCATTGTCTCCTACTTCTGTGATTGCTCTTGCTGGAGAATACAAATTGAATTTCTTTGTCGAATTACCATTAGAAATGTACATGTCCCCAGATCTACAACTAATAAAAGCATCAGCTGTGGCTAGCCAAGGTCTTCCTAAAATAAGTGGGTGCCCTCCTAGATTACTCTTGGGAGTCAAAATCATAAAATCTACTGGATATTCCCAAGAATCTAAGGAGACCGAAATATCTTCTAATACACCATCTGGTTTAATAATTGATCGATCTGCAAGTTGCAGTAAAGTAGGTGTAAAAAGAAGGTTAGGAAGTTTTAGCTGGTCCATAGTCTATCTACTCATAATGTTGATAGGAGCCCCTAAGTCAATCAATGTGTTTGGAATTTCTATCCCATTTATATGTGTCTTGACAATTGGACTTCCTGGATCTACATACTTCTGCATGGTAATTTTTCCCATCATGATATCTGCAATTTTTCCTACTAGGTGGATTCTTATTGTGTCTTTTAGTTTCCTTCCTAGTCTTTTGAAACTCAACTCCTTTATTGTTTTTGCTAGAATAGGAATCTCTCGAATGGCTTGTAGCAAGGGAATCTTGATACAAACATTCTTCAATTCATCTAGAAAATCATAGTTAGGCAACAAGATTTGTTTTTCCACCCCTTGTCAATTTGTAGTCTTTCAGGAAAAGGAGGTGTAGATGAAGATGCAGGTTGCTCAACTATAGGAGTTGTGGGTGTTAACTTTTCTTTTTCTTTTTTAATGTTTGAATTTTGAAGAGATGCTTCCTCAGAACCCTCATTGACTTTAAGAGAGTCCTCCTCAGAGGTATCTTGTTCTTGAATATCTATAGAAGGTTTTTCTAAAACTCTACCAGATCTGAGTTGTACATCATTGAGAGGAACAATCATATAGGTAGGAAATTGTTGTCCTTCTATCATGTAAGTATTCTGAGGATTTTTATTGTTAGGATTTGGCAATGGCTGAGCTGGAAGTTGATTTTTCTTTTTTTGGTATGGGAGCATGAGTTGAGGATTTGGATTTTGTTGAGAAGGTTGTTTTTGTGGAAATGGCAATGAAAGTTGTGGATTTGGGTTTGGAAGTTGTGGAGCTTGTTGATTTTGAAAAGATGGAGGATATTGATAAAATTGAGCAAATCTCCCATAAGGATTTTGCATCCCTTGTACCCATGGCTGATATGAATTTTGATATTGGGGCCAAGGTTGTTGCCAAGGAGTCCAATTTGGTGGGGTTTGAAGATTCATAGGGTTATTAAACCCTTGAGATTGTTGTCCCTGCCAAGGTCTCCTTGCGACAAAACAGAGAGATTCTATTGAATTTGGATCTTCTTGAAAAACGGATTTGAGTCCAGGGATTGAAGGACAATCCTTGATCTCATGATTTTCTGAGCAAATCATACATGTTTCTACAACTTTTGCATCCAAGGGACATTCCCTTAAAGCATGTTTCCTTCTACATTTCGGACAAAAGATGGCTAAAGCATCTGTTTCTGCTTTCTGCTTGTTTTGGATTTTAAGGGTGTCTAGTTGTTCACTAAGGCTCCCTAAGATATCAGTTTTGAATTCATCAAGCATGTTACCAATCTCTGCCCTACTTACTGATCCAGTGGCAGATTTGTTAGCCCTAATAAGAGAAGGATCCCTAGGCCCTTTTCCTGTTTTAGATTTTCCTCTTGAGAGATGGACACATAGTTCTGTTATGTCACGAAGTGGAAGTTGAGAAATGTCTCCTTTCCCCATCATGTTTAAAATATCTATCGATTCATCTATAATGGCTTTTAATATGAGGTATTTCAAGGTTTCATCATATAAGTTGCTCATCTTTGCTCTTTTCAAGTTGTATTGAAATCTTTCAATTAAATCTTCCAAATTTTCATCTTCTTTTTGCATCATTTTGAATACCTCATCCTTGTGATTGGTGGGCATACAATAGTCCAAGTATCTATCCAAAAATGTTTGTTTCATACCATTCCAAGTCCTAATAGATTGAGTAGCTAATCCCATGAACCATTTCAAAGCAGCTCCCTTCAATGTTGAAGGAAACAGTTTGAGTTTTTGAGAGTCTTCCATATAGTCATAAGTTCGGCACACGACTTCAAACTCAAACAAAAATGTTTCAGGATCCTCACTTCGCAATCCATAAAAGTTGGGGAGGACAGATGGTGAGATATTTTTCATTGTTGTATGAGTTTCCTCATCAACTATAGGGAATCCAAACAAGTTATCTCCTTCCCTATTTATTCCATTATTATCTTCACCATTGTTGTCTCCATTGTTTCCTCCTCCTCTACCTCTACCTCTACCTCCAAATCCATCTATTATTTCCTTTGCCATGATAGTTTCTTTAGAGTCCTTAAATTCCTCTGGTTCTTCTATCAAGGGAGGATGAGAGAGAGTCTCTTTGTTTTCTAAATGGGATTTAGTAGGTGGTATAGGAGAATCCTCTAATTCAGCTGCTCCTTGAATTCCAAAAATCTTAAGGCTAGGGTAGATGGTGGTGAATCTGGTCTATGCCTTGAAGAAGATGGAGTTGTGAAAATCGAACTCTTGGCTTTAGCTATAAACCTTCCCCTAGAATCTCTTGCTCTATGCATGTCATTTTTTATTTTTTATTTTTAAAAAGTTGGGCTAATAATTCTCTTTCTGATCTTCCAGATCACACTAGGTGCAAGAAGAGAGCATACTTAAGAAATTACTAAACCAATAGCTCTCTTTTCTGATCCTCCAGATCACACTAGGTGCAAGAGGAGAGCATACTTCAAGAAGTTATCAAGTTTTCCCTTCTTTTATTATTTTGTTTTTGTTGTTTTTTTTTTAAGAAATTGGCTACCTAGTTACATTTCCCCGGCAACGGCGCCAAAATTTTTGATCAATTTAGTGTGTCCTAAATTGCTACATTAATTTATCAATCCGGGATTTGTAAGCTGATGAAGTGTGGCGCACTATATGTGCAAGATAACCTATTTCTTACCTTTTTGTCGTTTTTGGTTTTCTAATGTGAGATGGAAATTCTAAAATAAAAACAAGTATGGTTATGATTGTTCAAGGCAATGATATCATTTATAATGATTTACCATAATAATTCTCTTTCTGATCTTCCAGGTCACACTAGGTGCAAGAAGAGAGCATACTTAAGAAATTACTAAACCAATAACTCTCTTTTCTGATCCTCCAGATCACACTAGGTGCAAGAGGAGAGCATACTTCAAGAAGTTATCAAGTTTTCCCTTCTTTTATTATTTTGTTGTTGTTGTTTTTTTTTAAAGAAATTGGCTACCTAGTTACACTTCCCCGGCAACGACGCCAAAATGTTTGGTCAATTTAGTGTGTCCTAAATTGCTACATTAATTTATCAATCCGGGACTTGTAAGCTGATGAAGTGTGGCACACTATATGTGCAAGATAACCTATTTCTTACCTTTTTGTCGTTTTTGGTTTTCTAATGTGAGATGGAAATTCTAAAATAAAAACAAGTATGGTTATGGTTGTTCAAGGTAATGATATCATTTATAATGATTTACCAACTTGAAACTTCAAAAGGAATTTGAAACATACAATGACAAAACTTGAAAGGAAATGAAAATGTGCTGCTAACCTAGTAAATCAAAACAGTGAACTATTGAGCATGAAAACCAAACTATCCTTGTTGCTGTTTAAACAGAAAAGAAACTATGCTTAAAGAAATCCAAGAATTGCAACAAAGTAAATCTAAATCAAATTACATCAATTTATATTCTGATCCCTCGCCATTAGTCCAGCTATGGCTTTCGGAGGTAACCATAAACAACTTGAACAATCTGATATCTAATTTGCAGAAAAAGAAACTAATATCAAACTACACACTCATACTTCAATCCCTCACCATCAGTCCAGCTGTGGCTTTCAGAGGTAACTGAAAATGACATGAGCAATTTAATATATCTAACTTGCAGAAAGTAAAATAATATCAAACTACACACTCATACTTCAATCCCTCACCATCAGTCCAGCTGTGGCTTTCGGAGGTAACTGAAAATGACATGAGCAATTTAATATATCTAACTTGCATAAAGTAAACTAATATCAAACTACACACTCATACTTCAATCCCTCACCATCAGTCCAGCTGTGGCTTTCAGAGGTAACTGAAAATGACATGAGCAATTTAATATATCTAACTTGTAGAAAGTAAACTAATATCAAACTACACACTCATACTTCAATCCCTCAACATCAGTCCAGCTGTGGCTTTCGGAGGTAACTAAAAATGACATGAGAAATTTAATATGTCTAAATCTAACTTACTGAAACAAATGTGCAAGACTGAAATAAACAAAGCAGTACTGAAATTAAACATGAACTAAGAAAAATAAATTAGCAGCAGGACAATATTGATTCCATGTCATTAGTCAAAAGATATGCAAATGCCCGGGCTGCCTATTTGTAATCTGAAACAAGAACACTGATCAGTTAATCAACAACATAAAACATAAAAGATTATGGACAGGAGTAAAATGTAACGCATGAAAGATTATAAACAGAGATGAAGCATAAATACCATGAAAGATGCAATGTATAAACACATGAATGACTTATGGCATAATGAGCTTAAAGAAATAAAACAAGAACTATACAATAATGCACAAAACCTCAGCGTGTGCAGGGGCCCTCTGCACCAGCCTTCAAATACGAATTACGCTTCGAAACAGAGTCTTCTTATATATTAAAATGCAGTCATAACAGAGAGATAATATTACGGCACAGTGGCAACGTAATTATATTACAGAGCTATCTGGAGGCTAATGGAGACTAATCTAATATGCGTATGCAAACGCATTATTTATAACAAAGGAAATATAACTAATTCCCTAAAGTTTATGCTAATAGAAAACACGTAAACCATTACGTCCAGAGATCTAGGATCATGGCCGCGTTGAGGAGTAAATCTATGAAGAGTGGATGTTGGATTCGGCTTATGGAGCCGTGTACAGGTGTTGATGTGTCTCCCGTAAGTTAGAAATGGTCATGCAAATCCTCACGTGATGAGAAACAGAGTCCTGTCACCGTGGGACTCTACGGTTGACTTCCACTTGGCCACCTTTGACCACAGCCTCCTTAAGTGAATTTGCTCGAGCCAATAGGACACGATCCATGCCCACATCATTTCTGACTTGCCCATGTGGCTCGTTTTACCTGAAGACACTTGCAACATAGACTTTCACAAAATGGCTACGGAAAGTTGCAACAGTTGCGGAAAGTGGCAAGATTCCGCAGCTAAATGAGCAAAAATCTAAATCAAACAGCAGACACAAAATATAGTTAAAAACCATTTTAGATGCTCTTTTGCAATTAATATACAATGATATTGACAACTTGGAAGGTTCAGGTGAATGAAAAAGGTCTAGAATGGTGTATAGGAAAGATGCAGATTTGAGACTCAACAGTCATGTTGGTAAAAATAGATGGGACTCTATTTTTGTGACCTATAGGTCGATAGGTCGAAGTTTATTTTTAGACTGCCTATCCTAAAAATAGGGAAGTCAAATATTATTTACCCTTAATAATATTTGGACTATAAACTTCAGTTTACTCTCTTGGAGCACTTCAGTTCGAGCCTTGGAAGTGGCTCATGCATCTGACAGAGGAATTATGCTATTCCCAAGGGTTTGGTGAGCTCATGCATGGTTGACTTCAGTTAGGACTTCAGTGGCAGAAGTTTGGTGGAGTTAATGAGACAGCTAGTGGAGTTGTGTTCGGTTTAATTTAGTTGAACTGGTTGAGATTAGTTTAACTAGCTAATCAACTAGTTATGAGTGGAGTGAATTAAATATTATTTAATTCATTAATTAGTAACTCATTATTCAACTCAAGAACACATCAGTTCACTACAGTGCATGGACAGTTCAGTGGAGACCATTGAAAGAGGTAGATGAAAGGGTGGAGTTAGCTATCAGTGGCGACATCAGTTGTGCATGAGATTTGCACCACACTTGGAGGAATTTCCCATGATGATTGCGCTGTCAAGCCAAGGAGATTCGAACCTTGGATCTCTATTTAGACAGGCCATGATTGCGCAATAGACGCAAGGCAATTAGTGGTGAGTTTTGAACCAGTAACCTGTTCAAAACCAAGCTAGTTTGTGTGTAACTTTATGAGAAAGTACTGAGTACTTGTGAGGAGTATTGTACCGAGTTTGTTACATGATTTCTCCATTATAATATACACAATAGCTGCGGGGTTTTCAGCTATAAGCTTTCCCCATACATACTGTGTTAATGTGTATGATGATTTGATGTGTTATCGCTTGATTTTATTTCCGCATGTTTGATGATCTGAGTGGAAGAGATTATGTGTTGCATATAAATTCGAATTGTATGTGATCAGGATAGTCTCGGTGGATAATTAATCATTATTCAGCAAATTTCTACAGAAAATTTCAGGATGTTTTCTAGTTTTGTTTGTGTTTTGGGTAATTTTTCCATTTTGTCCTTAGAATACATGTAAGAAATGGACACAAAATTTGTGTTTTTGTATTTCTTTCCTCACTAACAAATCTGGCCAGAGTGAAGCAAGGAGAGAAGAAGGCGTCTTGAATTTATGTTCTTTCTCTCAGGTAATTTAATGAAACATTCTTGATCAACAAAAAAATAAATTGAGAGATCTATTGTTGAAAAATTTCATAGATAGGAATAAGAGTGTAGTTCCATATTTTTTTTTCTCCTTTCATCCAATTTATGATAGTTCATGATTCCTAATATATAATAGTTTTTGAGAACCAATATATGTGGATTGAGGATATTCCTTGTGAGATAGCTTGTTGTAGGAGTCATTTTAAAGTAAATAGTTCAACATAATTGTTTTTTGTTGTCCCAATTTTTGTAGAAAATAATAAATATACATTTTTTTATTTATATAGTACCATTTCTTCATTTTAATAAGAGTTTTCTACTTATTTATCTTATCAATATTTATAGATTCATTAGGACCATCCCTAATTTATTTTGTAGAAATTTTACAATCATTATCATATCAAGGGTTGATATTTCTATTATTCTTTATATAAGTCACCTGAATAGAGGACTTATTAACATAAGTGGAGAGGGTTGTAATAAAATTATTATAGAGTTTTTCGATGTTATCCTTATAAGTTAAGAGGTGAAAATATCCATTTAAATAAAGCAATTACTTTTGATTCTCATAACAGGCTCATGGTCATTTAAGAGGTCAAAATTTACTATTTTGTTGGAAACATGGATAAATATCACATAATCCATAATAGTATTGTTGAGCCCATGAATAAAAATCATCTATTTGGAGTTTGACCACTTGATTATGCCATTGCAAATTATTAGGTCTTGAGAACTATAAATATTGACTAACTTGATTCCATATCAATTCATGGGAAAGTCTTCAAAGTTTCTTTTGTATTTACTAGTTAAAACAAGGTCCTCATCTAGCCATAAATGATTATGGTTGGAATCATTTCTTAAAAGAATATCTTGGCTAGTTGCAATTTTAGCATTAAAGTCTCGTGAAAAGAGGATATTACTTTCATTATTCAGATTGTGAATATCTTGTTCTAAGGTATTATAAGGGAAATTTTTATCAAGATTATTTTTCTTATAAAAATAGATTTTATAAGTGTGAAATAACAAATTGCTATATAAATCCTCCTAGTGTTAATGTTATATATTTTTATACAAATGTAGTAATTGAGAGGGTCTATATTATGAATACGAGTGAGGAGAATCATTTTTTATTATAAAATAGGCTATTCCTCTAATATCTCACAAGAATATTTCTTGCTCCATGTTTGCCACAAGATGGATCCATCTATGTGAGGGACCTTAAACTCATCATGCTTACATGTTTCACTAGAAAAATAATATCAATTTCACTTGGGATCCAATTGAACATAGGACCTTTATGCCATGGAAATCCAAGACTATAGAAATATTAAATGAGGACAATGTGACCCTGCAATAAGCGATCTAAATATGTGAGTGAAATTTTACAAATAAAGATATATCCGTAGAGGATGCATGTGAAAGAATGAAATGTTGATAAAATAGAAGCTTATAAAAGATGATCCTAACTTTACTTATACTGAGTGTATTTTTCATTATGAAATGCACTAAGGGTAGAGTGCTTATGGTCATGGATGTTAATAGTTATTGTTTGAAAGAAAAATAAAGAACAAATATTACTTCTCTTGAATGTTTTGTCGTTGGTTGATTTCTAAATAAACGTCAAGGTATCACACAAAATTAAATATCCATGGATGTCAAAGTTAAATATTTTAGATATTATGGATTATGCTGTAAGTGATGATCAAGGTGAATGAACTTATTAAATGCATGAATCACTTTTTGATTTTCTTGGAATTTTTTTTACGAAAAACTTGAAGAAATATATCTCTCAACTAATTGATGTAGGAAGAAAACACTAATTTGGAAAATAAATAAATATTGTCAATTGAATTTGAGTGTGGATTGATGTAATCATTTAGATTTGTGAACTATATTTAGGAACCAAGGAGGTTTCTCCTATGTTGAAAAAGAAAGTTGATGTATTTAATGTTTTTAAACAATTTAAAACTATGGTGGAAAAGAAAACATGCAAACAAATTAAATGTTTAAGAACTGACAATGGTGGTGAATTTACTTCTTTAGAATTTGAAAAATACTTTAAGGACGAAGGGATTGTTAGACATAAAACTGTTGTTTATACTCCTTAGCAAAATGGCGCTGCCGAAAGTATGAATAAAACTATTATGGAAAGAGCTAGAAGCATAATCAACAATGCTAACCTACCAAAGGAGTTGTGGGCAGAAGCAATATCTACTTCTTGTTATTTAGTTAGCAGATCACCTTCTATTGCTATAAATTGTAAAATTCCTGAAGAATTTTGTTCAGGTCAGCCTTGTGATTATTCACATTTAAGTATTTTTGGTTGTGATGCCTATGCTCTTCTTCCCAGGAATCATTTCTCAAATTTAGATCCAAAATCGAAATGTTATGTCTTTGTTGGGTATGATTATGTAGTGAAAGGATACAGGTTATGGGATCCTTCTTCATGGAAGATAGTCATTAGTAGAGATGTAACATTTGATGAATATTCTCTTCTAAAATCAGATGTTGGAAAGGTTGAACAAGAACATGTATCTCCAAATAAAAAAATTTAGTGGGAGGCTAAATTTTTTCCAGAAAGTCAAAAGGAAGGAGAGACTTTTGAAGAAAAATATGAAGAAGAAAAGGAAACTGTAGAGGTTCTAGAGCCTGTTTAGCAACCAATTTCTTTAATAAGGTCAACAAGGGAAATAAGCACACCTAAAAGGTGTGAATATTATACTTCATATTTTGTGTTTATAATTGAAGATGGGGTGCCTTCTTGTTATTAGGAAGTAGTGGATGATGCAGAAAAAAAAAATGGAAAAAGGATATGGAGGAAGAAATGGATTCGTTATCCAAGAAAAATACCTGGGATCTTGTAGAAATTCCTGAAGGGAGAAGTGTTGTTGGGTGCAAACGGGTCTTCAAATTGAAACGGAAAGTTGATGGAAGTATAGAAAGGTATAAGGTGAGGTTGATTGCAAAAGGGTATTATCAGGTTGAAGGTATTGATTTTCATGGGATTTTTTCACCAGTCATAATTTTTTTTTCTATTCATACTGTATTAGCACTAACTGCATTACTTGACCTTGAGTTAGAACAGTTAGATGTTAAAAACAACTTTTCTTCATGGTGATTTGGATGAAGAGATATATATGGAACAACCAGAAGGTTTTGTACAGGGCCGCAACAGATGTTTAGTTAGCAAGTTCAGGAAATCATTGTATAGTCTGAGGCAATCACCCATGCAATGGTACAGGAAGTTTGACTCCTTCATGGTGAGCCTTAATTTTATCAAAAGTGAATATGATAATTGTGTATACTTCAAAAGTTTCAATGGCATATTCATTATCTTGGTTTTGTATGTTGAAGATATGCTTATTGTAAGAAAAAGCAATGAAGAAATGAATAGGTTAAAGGCTCAACTCTCTGGGAATTTTGATATGAATAATCTTGGAGCAGAAAAACATATCTTGGGCACGGAGATACATAAAGACAGGAAAAATGGTAATCTTTGGTTATCAAAAAATAATTATGTGGAGAAAATACTTGAAAAGTTTGGTATGAACAATGGGAAACCTATTAATGTTTTGTTAGCTTCCCATATTAAGTTTTCTTCAGTTTTGAGTCCTACAACTAATGAAGAAAATAAGTATATGTCTCGTGTACCATATGTAAATGCAATAGGAATCTTAATTTAAGTGGTGGTATCTATAAGACCTAACATTTCACATGCATTTGGAGCTGTTAGTAGGTTCATGGAAAATCCAGGGGAAGAACATTGGCGAGCAGTGAAATGGGTGCTTCAATATTTGAGTGGCACAAGTGACCATTGCATCATCTTTGATGGTCGTGAAGGATCAATCTGCGATTATGTGGATGTTGATTATGCAGGTGATTTGGACAAAAGGAGGTCTACTACAGGTTATATTTTTACTCTGGCAGGTGGAGCATTCAGTTGGATGTCAAATATTTAAGAGTTGGTTTCTTTGTCCACTACTAAAGTAGAGTATATAGCTGCTTTAAATGCCTATAAAGAGGCAATCTGGTTAAAAGGTCTGCTTGATGAGATTGGAAGGACACAGGAGAAATTGAATGTGTTCTGTGACAGTCACAATGCTATTCATTTGGCTACAAATCCAGCTTATCACAACAAGACCAAGCACATTGATGTAAGGTATCACTTTGTGAGACATGTGATCGATGGCGGCGAATTAGTTATCAAGAAGGTCCTTACACAGGAGAATCATGCAAACATATTCACGAAGTTAGTTACAATAGAGAAGATGAGATGGTGTCTGGATTCTCTTGACTTGTAGAAGAGATGATTAATGGGAACGGGCAAGGGTTTAGGAAAATTGTTTTCAAGGTGGAGTTTGTTGAAATGTGACAAAAAAATTAAGTAAAATTAATTATGGGAAATTTAGTTATTATCGGTTATTCAGTTTGTAGAAGCAGTTATGTAACGATGTAATGAAGTAGCTCATATTAATTGAGATGGACCGAGAGGATTGTAACTGAAGAGACTAATCATTGAATACTATAGTTTCCAATCCCTTTCCCCGTGGAGGTTTCCTTGACATCTTGTTAAGGTTTTACCATGTAAATTTATGTGTTTAATTGTATGTATTTTTCATTCAGTTTATTTCTTATTTAATGTATTCTCAATTCTTTAGAACTCAACTAGATTAAAATTCGACCAACCAAGTGACAATTTCAAATTATAATTGTTTCATCTTTATATATTATAGATCTAGACTCACTATATATAAAGTAGTTGGAGCTCGACAACCATAACAAGAACATAAATGTTGTTAAAGGAAAAAGCTATGATGATGATTAGAGCAACAAATCCACTGTGATAATAAAGACCGAGTGAAAGAACTCCAATTCATAAAAAAAATTTCTGTCTAGCATATCTAAGTAGTCTAATAGGTGCATTGGACCTAAATAAGGATTATATCATGAAAATGAAAGGCAAAATTCAATGCTTAGTTTGATCAACAATTCCACTTGGGAAAGTACCGGTCTTTACACACTCCATAATCACAATTTAGATCCCATATTTCTTGTAGAATATGAATAAGTTGATACTCTATTGGATATAGAATATAGTATGAATAAAACAAAGATAGAACAAGAATTATCACATTCTCATGACAAAAATGAGGAACTCTATATTATGGTATGCTTTACTACAAACCTATTATCTATGTTGAGCATCCATTTTATTGTTTGCATCATATGCTTACAAAGAGGAACCACATTACTCACAAGGAAACTATATTTTTGGAGGCTACTAAATGATATAAAAATATCCTTTGATTTTTCAGGTCAAGTGGGTCATAGGATCATTGGTCGACTAAACTGATGTTGAATTTATTTATTTATTTTTTATTGAGTCAAAACAACCTAGTTGGAATTTGATGAAGAACTGATTGTGGAAAATTTTGACCAAATTCACATGGAGGCAGTCAATTTTGCAAAGAATTCATGGACTTGTCTACTCAATTGACTTGATTTACTTGATAGAAAAACCAAGTAAACCGACTGATAGAACTAACTTCCAATTTCCGGTAAACTTCGATCAACTAGCAAGGCCAACTGAATGAAGCAAGTGAGTTGGCTCTAACCCAACTTATTCATGATGATCATAATCTAAGATTGTGAGTTAAATTAAAGATACCTCATCTATATACATGTAATGGTATTTTTGTTATTATTCTCATCTAGAACAATACATAAGGTGTTGTGAGTGTTGAACACATGAATAAAAACTAAAAGGAGTTACATTTGATGAAAAATATGTCGGCACTATGTATCGATAATAAACTTATACCTATTAGCATGGCCAACTAATTCATTATGTTCAGATGAAACATGATGGTGATGTACAAAGAAATAGTAGAAATTTTAATTGAATAAAGTTTTAAAGAGAAGAAAGGCTTATGGAAAATAAAACCTGCATATGCTCACAATTTTGAATATATTGGCGGTGTCTTTCCCTACAAGATAATTTGAATAAATTTGTATGTATGAGAAATTATAAATTATATGAGTCTTATGTACTATATTGTATGAAGGATAGAGTCTACAATTATGTCAAGTGGTTGAATATTCTATTCAATCTTTGGAGTCATAAGTCAGTGGAGGGTGAAACGTGAGCCTCATTTAAGGAAGTTGATCTCCTCCACATTTGTGACTAAAATCAATATCTAGTTGATGAGATAAACCTTTTATTGGCATTCGTCAATATAAAATCAACACAATTGTTATGAAAATCTCGTCCAACAACAAAAAAATAAGTATGTATTAGTTAATTTATCCTTCATAAATTTAATTTCAAACTTTGAGAAATCAATGGTAAGCAGCAAGCAATTATTCTAGTCATTTTTTATACGACAAATTTGATAATGCATCAACACGTCAACGCTAATTAGAAACTATAAAAATAAATCTAACAATAAGAAGACAAGGACAACAAAACATTTATTATAGTTAGGAATAAAATTGAATGTTTAACATACAAAATTTTGCAGCAAAACTATCAGAGTAACAACATAAATAACTCCTTGAAAAAAATACTTGCAATGAGAAAGGAGAAAAATAATTCAGTCAGGAATGAGACAAGACAAGTTGAACATACACATAAAGCATTGAAATGACAAGATGATGACAAAAGAATAGTTGAACTGATTTTATCCCCCAAATATGGATATTGCAGAATGAATCTGGGGTTATGATAGTGGTAAAGAATAATATGGTTGATGTGAAAAATTTCACCAATTTTATTTATGAATGAAAAAATACAAGGAGCGAAAATGAAACATTGGAATCATCTATAGAGAGAGGAAAGAGAGGCCTATAGATTGGAGAGGCGTTTTTTGACAGTTCTTGTTTGGCGTAATAGTCCATATGTATTGAGATTTCATAATTATTGAGAGTTGATATCTACAATATGTAGTGTTGGACATGGGATTCCCTTGAAGAAAGAAGTGGAGAAAGACTACCCAGATCGAGGAGTGGAGCGCATAACACAGAGTCTATTTTGAGTCATAGAGGCTTTGGGGTGGGTCAAAGCCCCTTATTATGTAATGGGATGGGATTATTTTGTGAACATTGGACTCTGCCCATGGTTTTGGACCATGGTATTTTAAATACAATATATATATATATATATATATATATATATATATATATATATATATATATATATATATATATATATAGGGAGTCTAGATAGAAGGCATAGAGGAGAAGGTAAGAAAGCTTAAATGATAGATCTAATGAGATGCATTTAGATGTAATATTGGTATACATCAGAGTCAGTGTTTTGGGTTAGAGGAAAGGCTCATGTAGTTGTGTGCATGGAGACCTTAGGAAGTCTGCAACTATGTACACAGGCCCTTGCAGCTATGTACGCAACGCTCTGCAGCTGTGTGTGCATGGTGGAACTAAATGTATGAGAAGGGTTTGGCTATTAATGAAAGAACTGTTGAGAAATATCTAAGTTACATTGATGTTTTTGTTTTTACTTATTGTTTATGAATATCTATGTTGAGTAAGGGTTTTGATTTGTAATTGAATAACACAATCTTGTTTATGGTTATTTACTTTGTTTAATGCATGAATAAGTAATATTTCGCAATTTGTTAGTAAGTTCAACAAATGTGTTAAACAACACTTGTATTATTAATAGATCTTATCTGTGAAGCTCTATTAATAAGGAAAACCCCTAAAGCAACAATCCTCTATCCCTCTAGATGTAGAAACCTAGTTCTAGCATCTCCCTATATTGCCTCGGGCGAGACTTCGATTTTCATAAGCAGGTCATTTCCAAAAGGACTGGTAATAGTGGGTTTTGTTGGACTGTGCAGTCACTTTAAACCTGGGTCTAGGCCCCATCAGGCCAACATGTAGCCACCTAGTGAGTAATAGTCACAAGAAGGCACTCATTTTTTAGGAATCATCTCTCATGTCTAGGTTAAATTTGTCTATTTCGACCAACAAATTCCACTGAAATTTTGCAAGTAAAGAAGATATGTATGTAGATGATGCATGTGAAAGAACGAGATGATACTAAATAGAAGCATGTAAAAGATTATACTAACATTACTTATACTAAGTTTCTTTTTCATTATGAAATGTGTTGAGGATATAGTGCTCGTGGTTGTGGATATTCATAGTTGTTGTTTGAAAGAAAAATAAAGAACAAATATGCCCACTCATGCATCTTTTGTCATCGGTTGAATTCTAACTACATGTCGAGGTATATCACAAAATTAAAGATTCATGGATGTCAAAGTTAAATATTTTAGATACTATGGATTGAGGTGAACATACTTATTAAACGAATGAATCACCTTTTGCTTATCCTAGATAATATTATATGAAAATTTTGAAGAAATATATCTCTCAACTAGTTGATGTGGGAATAAAATGCTAATATGGAAAATAAAGCAATATTGTCAATCAACTGAGAGTGGATCAATGTGATCATTTATATTTTATGAACTCTATTAAGGAACCAAGTGGGTTTCTTCTATTTAACCTCTACCATATTGAAATTCAACTAGCCAATCAAATCTTTCAAATTAGAATTTTTTATTCTTTATATATTACAAATCCAAGTCGACTATATCTAAAACAATTGGAGCTAAAAAATCATAACGAGCATAGAAATTTCGTTACAGGAAAAATATATGATGATGATCAGAGTAATAGATCCAGTGTTATAATGAAAACAAAGTGCGAGAACTTTAATTCGTCAACAAGATGTATCACTAACATATCTAAGCAAGGAAAAATCTATGATGATGATCAGAGTAATAGATCCACTGTTATAATGAAAACAAAGAGCAAGAACTTTAATTCTTCAGCAATATGTATTACTAGCATATCTAAGCAATCTAATGGATGCAGTAGACCTAAATCAATATTTTATCACAAAAATGAAAGCTAAAATTCGATGTTGAGTTCAATCAACAATTACACTAGATTCATCTCTTATTGGGAGTAAATGTTTCCCATTTTGTCAAGTTCCTACATCAAATGGGGAAGTTTATGTTCAATATAACTCTTGGTGAACTAACTTCCATGGTGAAGGAGCGGCCTTACTTAAACACCCTGGTAGAGTTGTATCCTATACTAATAAGTTCCCTTCATATCGGTATCCATGCCCTATTTAACTATGGCATATTAAAGTAGAAAATATATAGTTTTGGAGGGGCTGAGTGCTTGACCACCTCTAAGGTGTTCAATAGTGCAAAATATGATCAAAGTAGCTCCAAAATAAGTTCAATTTAGATGTAAGTGAAGGAAAGGTAGAATAATCAATTCAAAATAATTCTCACCCAAAACCTTGTTAATGGTGTAAAGAAAATGTTAGAGTGATCTAATGTTCAACTGGATTGTACGAGTTCATTGTTTAGAACATTTCCTCCCAACATATTATTTAGGACCCCATGTCTTTGAAAGATAACTTTAATCTATGGAAAGAAAATTTAACATATGATTGCCTTAGGTTAAATCATTATCCTTCCACCTTTTTCTAAGTTACAATGTATTTTGCTAAGTTTAAAACTTTTCAATCTCTACTAACTTCTCAATCTCTATTTTAATTTTTTTTTTTGTACTTGCTTGCAGTAGAATGTTAGCTCTAAGCCAAAATATATCTAGGCACGTTTAGATAGATCTCATAGTATAATGTTTTAATAATGCAACTCACATTGCGCTAAGAATATATGGATGATTTAGATTAGATGAAGAAAAAAATAAAGATTATATATATATATATATATATATCACAATAATATAATGAAAAAAAAATTCTGTTAATGAATGTAATATAAAAACATTATATGCAAAGCAATATCAATTGGATAGAACTTTAAGATAAATAAACCTTAAATACCCAAATCCATAATCCTATGGTATTAGTCGAAAAAGGAATGTAGGCCTCGAGGGAATGTAGGCCTCGAGGAGCATAACTTATACATCGATTCTTTGGCCCACTATTTTTGCATACAAGTTTTGTTTAGGTCATTTATTAGACCCTTACAAAGTTTATTCCATGATATGCATGTTTGGCAATTCCCACAATCAAATATTATGGGTTGTTGTCAATTGGTAAAAACACAAGGTAATTCCTAAAAATGTGCCAAAATTTCAGGACCCAGTGTTCAATAGTTAGTAGAAAATTCAAAGTTGTTGTCATAGAATTGGGGCCACTTAGAAATATTGTGTCCATAAGAGTGAAGTACTAGTGTTATTTGCAACACAACTAGAGATTGATTGAGGTAGTTTTGAACTGAGTTTGTATTCGTCTTATTCTAAATAATGTTAAAGTAAAATTTTTATAGGTACCAAGATTACTTTTAATGGTGGTTGTTATGCAAGTTTTGTTGTGTTTGCATGAATTGGAATTTTTTGTTATTAGTGTGGATGAACATTTCTTTTCCTAGAATGCAATTTTTGCATTGTCAACTTTCATGCATATTGGAGTATATCTCTTTGTCATAGGTGGGGTGGGTGTGGACTATGTCAGAGAGTGTGTTGTTGCGATAGACCAATGGATGTTAATTATAAGTGAGGGTTGCATAGATATCATAGCTTGAAGAATATATTGCAATTTAGAATGTATATTTTCAAAATGGGGATTGGTTTCGAGCAAAGGGTAAATCGTCAAATCCTTTATGTTGTCACTTGACCCAAACAAACTTTGTTTTTCCTCAAACCTTGGTCACTTGGCTAAAGGGAAAGTGATATTGATATTAAATGGATCATTATATAGTTTCCCATATATTTCTAAAACTTATATTGGAAACAATAGGGCTATTGGTTTGTATTGCCTATATCCTCAAATTATTTATGTTGTCACCCAACCCAAAAAAACTTGGATTTGTCTCCATCCTTAGTCAATTGGATTAGAGTATAGTGATATTAATATGAAATCGATTATTATATAATTTTCCATATATTTTGATATTTTGTATTCTAAAATAATTGAGATATTGGCTTATATTTTCCATTTTAGGGCAAGCCTCACTTTGGTGATTTAGTTTGTTGAAACATATGAAACCTATTTGAAGCCATAAACAACCATTTTTTTATTAGAACTTTTCAAGAAAATTTCTTATCCTAGATATATTGTTATACACATCGAGAGCATTCTGAAAATGTGAACATCCAGTCAACGGGATATGAAAAAGTTATGCCTCTTATATTTTAACCTCTATTTTTGACACTAAGTTGATACCATGTCAACTTCTATTACTCACACATGTAGATCTAGTCATGTGTGAAATATCAAGAAAATTATGAAGTGTCTAAAAATTTAACCTTAAATAGGATTTGAGGCACATAAACACCCTTATGCTAATTGTAGATGACTATCAAGCCATGCAAAATATAGGGCTACTAATATAGGAAGGGGTCCCATTCTTCTCTTTTTCTTATATTTTCCATAGTTGATAAAAACAACGAGTGGTATTTTGGAGAAAAATATAGGAAGTGGATGATCTTTGGCAACCACAATAGCCACATTGTCTATGGAGACTTCATAGAGAGTGTAAGTTTTAAATATTTATAGTAAATCAATTTACACACAAAAATAAATAATGGAAACAATACCTATAAAATTTTGATTATTTAAACAATAAATTTGTGTCTAATTTTTTTTTAATCTTTCTACACACTAAAAAAATTTGTATCTTTTTTTTAATTAAATTTTGTATTTCCTCAAAATAACTTCCTTACAAAATCAAAGTTCATTGTTTAACCTTAGCAATATTTAGTCTGCCGCAAAGGAAACTTGTAATGTCCCTTTCTCACTCTTAGAAGCAAGGTAGGTAGATTCGTAGCCTATATAGTTCCATGTTGATGGTGTTGGAGCCGTCAAAATTTAGGGGATCTCCTCGATATGAAGTGCCAACTAGACCTCACACATTTTGGAGTAGGAGCCCAACATTGGGGAATTAATGATCTGCCTTGGTTTGAAAAACATAGAGAGTGGTGCACGATGTCTTTAGTAAGAAAAAGTGTGTGACCCTGCGGAGATTCAAGTGTGATGCATGATGGGAAGAGAAAAGGAAGTGCACCCCTTGGAAGCCTATAATAGTACACAAATTAGAAGGAACACACGATTAAAATGACATCACACGAAATAACAAGCGGAATAGTCCACATGTTAAGGTGACATATTAATACATCAACACACATCCAACAAGATTCATACAAATACAAATGAAATAGTTCATAAGCATATGTGTAAGTTAAATAACATATATTGAAAATACAACAAGAATAGTATTACTATATCCACAACATATGCATGAAAGCGTGTCGGCTCTGAGTTTTATTAAAAGTGATAGTTCAAATCTTACATACAACATTTGATAAGCCACATGCCCCAATAGTGGAACATGAAGTCTACAACATCTGCTCCTCCAAAGAAGTATAATCAATCTACGCTACGGAGAATCCAAGACTCACATAAAACTCCCAAGCTATTCATAAGCCTAAGCCTAGCGAAAATATTAGCTCCCAAAAGCCTCATGAGTTATGAGGATATATTTATAACAAAGGGGGGTGAATCTTGGCATGCCCTCTTTGTTACGCTTGGAATCCCCTCACGACTCTTCAAATTCCTTAAAAAATAACTCATTACATACAATATGACTCTTCAAATTCCAACATGGAATCTTGGAATTTCACTTTTACAATAATTACAAATAATATTACATTTTCCACTCGTACCCATATATAAAGACAAAATAGGGTAGAGACAACTTGACAGGCTAACAAGACAAAACACTGAGGATAGAGTTTAGGGGAACTCAAGTTGGGAAACTTCGACTTGATGCTTCTCGATCACATATTGATGCCAAGCTTGGTACTGTTCGATGGTATCCCCAAACTGCATGATGGTGTCAATATGGAAGAAGACTCTTTCCTCCATGACATTTGGGTAAAATGTCTTGGAACCGGTCTGAACCTCTTACTTATTCAGGAGAAACATTGTTCTAATTTAAAAAATACCATCGATGTAGGCATGCATGTTCTATCTATTCAGATCTAAGTTAAAATGGGTGGCGATATATTTTAGTTGCTCCAAGTACTGATGAATCTCCTGCCTGACTTGACGTTTGTGGTTAGCCTCGGTGAGTGTGTCGAATGATGGTATCTTGTGGGTTGTCATCATGAAATACAAACTGTTATATATCTGTATATATGATACTTGAATATTTACAATGAATGAGGGTGAGGTGATTTTTGTTTTGGATCAACATATGAACTATTGCTTTCTCCATCTCTGCCTGTGGCTTCATTTTCTTCACCAGGGTAAGTGGTGTCCCCTTATATCGCATTGTCCAATCATGCATGACGATGATGGAATCTTGCACATTCCTAAGGATCTTGACAAGCTCTCTACTCTATCGTTTCAAGTCATGTAAGTGGAAAAATACCTTATGTACAGTCATGAGCTCCTCATAGAGGTCCTGCATAGTGTTTCCAAGTGTGGATAAAGTATCTTTCACTGCTATCATCTCCTCTATGTAGACCTGTGTGAAAGGTGCAGTATGCATTGCTACGTGGAGCTATTCAATCCATTTTTTGGTAGCCTGTAGAATCTATACCATTTATTTATTCTCGGCCATAAAATAGTGAGTGTTATATTTCATCGTACCTGTGAAGGCCAATTTAGCTTCGGCAATAGAATTTGGATTCATTCCGGTGTCCGCCACTATCATCCTTTCTCTCATAAATGCAGGATATGCATGATCATCCAGAAATTGATTTCCCCATGCTTTAACAATCCTCTTTTGGAGTTCATCAAATGAAAAATTGTACGCATCCATCACCGGGTCATCATCAAGGTGAACTATCTCCCATTCCTCCCTCAGGGTTCACTCTGTGGCTCGAAGTGGTGGAGTTTGAATGGTGACCTCTGGTGCACTGGGCATTGGGTCTACATCTTCTTCTCGCAGCTCTGAATCCAACTCCATATCCACAAATTCAATAAAGTCGTCAATTGCTGAGCAAGCTCCTCATCATGCATCTATTTGCTCTCTCCCTCTGCTGCTGGTTGGCTCTGTTCTTTCTCTTTGACCTAAATAGGCGATTTTTCTTCTCCTGTTTCTCCTTGCCTTGCTTCTTATTCCTGCATATTCTTCCCCTCATGTTCTATCCTTCTTTCCTCATGTTCTTCCCTTATCTCTTGTTCTACTCTATGCACTCTGATCTCTGCTTCCTCCAATATTTGCTTCTCTCTCTTCCTCTAGTCTGCTATCTGTAGCAACTGCCTCCTCTTTTCTTCTATTTCCAAATTTTTTTTCACGAGAAGTGGATTTTATTTCATCTTCCAACTTTGTTCCTCTTTTACACTATCAACAACATTCATCTTTCCATTATCTTGTACCGGTTTGTTGTCTTAAGCTCCTATTTCTTCTAGAACTTATGTTGTTTGTGGAGTATCCTATGAATTCCCAACTATATTGATCTGTTTGCGAAGTTTAGAGGAATTATAGCATTTCTTCCATGGTTCCTCCTCTGACCACTAAAATGCCCAGTTGAACTAGTTGTAGTAGATTATCGCACAATGGTAGTTGAAAATTCCCCTTGGATCATATGAAATGAAGTATTTTGTACTAAACTCAAACTTCACTATGGATTTTTCTTCGATATCTACAACTTTGATATTATTAATCTCATATAACCTGATCTGAAAAGGAAGCATGGGCCATGGTGCTTTCTTCTTCCTGTGTAGTGCTACTGACAACCATGTGGCGAGGTGGTATGATACTTCTTGCATGACAAGTTTGTCGATGGCATACCTTAGAAACATATCTGGGTGGATTCTGCCCGCAAAACACTCTAATCAATGTGCCATCCGGTAAGGCAAACCAACCTGCAATATCTTATATTGCCTCCATCGCTCCTCGTGACAGGAAAGGTGAGTCCTCCTGAAATTTAAGCTTTTATAATGGGATCATGAAGTGATTGGTGAGTTGCTCCATAACTCCTCGATGGTTGCAATCCAAAAGAAACTTACAATATATATGTACGACATTTTATCTCGATGTCCACATCCAGTTCATTCTGAGAAACTGATTATGTGCACATATTTCATCCAGTAAGTATGTAGACATATGAAACCATGCTTTCTCACCCTTGGGAGGATCCCGACCTTGTCCTACATGGGCTCTTAGCTGGTGAGAAAAAAAATTTGACCAGTTAAATGGTTTCCCCTCGTTCACCACCTGGTTCAATAAGATAGCCCACCCCTTGGGAAATGTATGTGTTCTCGGCTAATCGTATATTATATAAGCTAGCATGAACAAGAGATGGTAGGCCTTCTTGAGTGACTTTGTCTTGTATGTGTGGTTGGGTGTTTGTTGAAACTTTGATGTCTCCTTCACCCATATTTTGAGAATATATCTTGTGTTGATGTAGTTGTGGGTGGCATAAAATTATGCGTCCATGATATTTACTGGCTCAAGAAGATGATACATACACTAATAATTTGTTGCCAGAAATGTAACAAGCTTATGTCTGGTGGTGTTTCTCAGTGTCATAGTTTTCTCATTAGTGTGTGAGACATCCCAACTAGTCGCATCTACACACGAGAAGGTTGGATACCTGCATGCAACCCTGTATAGTCCTCACTTTCAGATCCTGAGGTAAACCTACTAGTCCTCTAAATCTTCCCCAAAGTCCTTTGCAAAAGCATCTTTAATTTTCTACCATGTTAATGTTGATTCTTTTTCTATAAACAACTAAGTATCTACATATACTGGCATGTTAAATGATGCTTGCTCAACTGCTTCCCTAATACTGCTTTCATTGGTTTCTTTTGAAGCAACTCGCTTGGGTGCCATTGTAATAGTGACTGCTAAAGAGGTTCTCAACAGCTATTGTACCTATGGGATAGAAAAAGACACTCACGGAGAAAAACATTAGTCTTAAGAAAATCCACTTTCAAGGCATGTTCAAGCAGCAAAATGAACATATGATGGGAAGGATTGCACAATTTTCACTGGAAAGAGGGGTTGGCTTCCTTTGGGAATTGTGCACTAAAAAATCCCAATAGTCATGGTCGAAGCTTTAGGTATGAATAATGAGACTATGCAATGCACAGTTCCTCTTGGGCTGTGGTCTAGTAGAGACTATGCATTGTGCAGTCTTTGTGGCCAAGGATGCAGACTGAGCCCTATAACTACGCAATGTGTGGTCTCTGTGACCAGGGATGCATACTGAGCCCTAGAACTATGCAATTTGTAGTTGGGCCAACTTGTACTATGTACTGCGCAGTTCCAGAGGCCAAGCTCTTGACTTGAGCCTTAGGATTGTGTAGTGCCCAACTAGGAAAAGTAAAACCGACCAAGGGGATGAAAATTTTTCCCAAGGGAAGTGTGAAAAATGAGCAGGTATGAGAGATAGTGTTGGATTGAGTGGAAATATGAAAAAATGTGAATGAAACAATATGAATTGAGTGCATAAACTAAATAAACGGGAAGAAAACCAAATCAATGTAGAGAGTCGCCGCAATGGTGACCATTGGTGAAAAAACGAAGAAACCGACTCGAAACTTGTGAAAGGAAAATGATAAATTGAAACAAAACTTATTCAAGCTAAATCAAGTTGAAACAATAGCATGCATACAAATAAACAAGAAAAATATCACTCACACAAGCCAAATGATAAAAAACGATAGAAAATGCGACAAAAAGCGATAAATGCGAAACTCACCCGGAAAGCAACGATGATTGCACCGAAGGTTCCTTGATTTCCTAGAGAATGATATAGCTCCAACATCAAATGGGAAAATGAGCTTTATAACCATATATTAAATATATTTTAGAAAATTAGGGTTTATGATGCGCATCCCTAAAATCAAGGAAAAAGTGACACATGACGATATTTTCTAAAAATAACATGTGTGCCTCCTTCGGGTTACTAAAAATAGATACCTATATTTTAGGGATCCTTTTTAATTTTTCATATTTTCTTTTTTTTTTTTGCGTTTTCAGGAAACTTCCATGCACACTGTCGGGAAATATTGTGCAATTCTGGGGAACTGGGAAACTTTCCATCTCAATGTACTGCGCAGTTTCTAAGCTCAATGATGGAATATGTAATCCCTAGGCTCTCTGTCAAGCTGTGATCTATGAATGTGAAATTTCTGGGCTCAAGGTACAATTTCCAGTCATGAATGCACAATTTCAGTCATCAAGGTCAAACTTTCCCTCATGGATTGTGCAGTTTTTGGAGGCAATCCTAGAATTGCTACAAGGCCAGGTGGAGAGGTTAGCGTGTGACTTAGTAAAATATTGGTTAAGTTTAAAAGTGAGTGAACACAAGCATGAAAGAAAAAATAAGTTTCAATCAAAGCATAAATACTTGATAGCAGTACAAGATAAGCTCCTGTGAAAAGAAGGTTAGGCTCCAAAATCTAAACAAAGGAAAATTGTTTGAGGGTGGTTGTAGCTCCAGCTCTCTAAATGAATATTGTCGCATGCAAAACCAGTCTCAACCTTCCAGAAGTATTATGCAATTCATTGATTACCAAAACTTCCTCACTTATTCTACGTTAAAGACAAAGTCCCATCCATCATTTTCATTGGTGCCACACTAACCAAGCCAAGTCAAACCGAGTTGTTTTGATTGGGGATGAGGAGTATATAAGTGCAGAAGTAATATAATTTTTTAGAGTCTTATTTTTCATCTCTTGTGTTGCTCCGCTACCAACATGCCTAGACAGTGCCCTGAAGAAGTCACTTCAGGAACACAAACATTGCTCCACTGCCAGCGAGCCTAGATGGTACCCCAGTAGAGTTTCTTGCTTCACCTCTTTGCACAGGAATCCTTTCTCTTCTTTCACCCTTTATCATTTTTTTTTTCATTTTTGTTTCAGAGAACCATGCATAGGCACTTATTTATTTCATGGGGCGGAAGAGGGATCCCAACTTATTGAGACCAGAAAAGGTTTTTCCTTCAAAGAAATATCTTTATATACACCTTTGACATACTTGTTAATGTTTTCTTCCCCTCCTTACTCTACTCGATTAGGTTGAAAAGGATTAACCAAAAATATAAACTGATTAGAGTAGGTGGTACTAGTTAAAATTCAAACATCATGATTTCATTATGATTTTCTCCGACAAGGAACATATTTTCCATCAAGTATCAGCAACTTAAAAGAATGCAATATTTGTGCAAAGACAGGGAATAGACAGAAAACCAAGTGTTGATAGTAGCACAACTTCCTCTTGGATTTCACCATGCTCGCTTCAGAAGCCAAACACGTTCTCATGTGGAAACTAACCTATAACTGAAAACAAAGAAAAGGAAAGAAGCAGAACGAAAAACAAATGAACGTAAATAAAATCAAAGAAAATAACATAAAAGAAAAACACTACTCCTACTCCTAATCTAAGCAGAGCATAGGCCAAATTTATGTAAATATATACCTCCAATGTAGCCACCAATGCATTGGTTGGACTACATGGGCAAGGGAATGCATGTCAAGAAATATATACAAGAAAATAAAAAAATAAAAAATATAAGACAATGTAAACCAAAACATTCAAAATTTGAATATACTCGCACAAAAGTAAGAGAGGAAAGCGCATGGAAGACATTCTGTGGTTGTAACATGGTGTCATGACACACTCCAAGGAAAAGACTTACAAACACAAAAATTTCAACAATGAAGGCGAGTAAACATAAGTAAAGAAGAGAATTTTCGTTTTTCCACAGCACTCACTACGTACGACTCCTCTAATGATTGGGAGATAGGATCATGTGACATAGATGGAGGATGCAAAACTTATAAGACATATTACTTTTCAATATGCATGATAGAGTGACGAGGAGCCTCAAAGGATTCAACACTCTTCTGATCAAAAGTGGAACTAACCTCAAGGCTATGAGAACCTGACATAACCATTAGCTCAGGCTGAAATTCAACGATAGCTTGAGGAAGTTCCAACTCATCAAAAGCTAGATCATCAAAAATTAGTGGCTTTGAAAAATCAACAGCAGAAGAATCAAAATTGTGACCAAATGTATCAATGAAAATTTCACAACAACCACGATCAGAAAGTTTAATATTACCAACTAGAGAATCCTCATGATTTGATGAATATTATAGAGGTGAATATTGAAAACAGAAAATTTTACCCTCTACATTTTTCAGAGAGGAAAGAAGAGAGATTGGAAGGATACAGAGTATAATATTCATCCTCTCCGCATCGGATGAAAAATGACAACCCACATATTATGTCAATGATCAGAAGTAGGAACATGATCAAAAACTAAATTTTCACAAGATTCAATAGAATGACATAATCATGGAAAATGGGAGGATGGTGTGGGAGAGGTGCAGAAGGAATAAATACATCCTACATCATAGATTCTTATTCAACTATGGGCTCTCACACATAATCATCGTAAATGGTATCACAATTTTTCTACTCAAAACCAACTCCAACCAAAACTTAATCCTCGTGACATCACAAGAGCGATCTAAAATAGGTGAACACGAAAACTAAAAATCCGGAGGATCAAAGGGACCAAAGGATGGAGGAAAATGAGATAACACTTCATCATAACCATCAGGGTCACATTCCAAACCTGCGCTAAAATTATGATCATGTGGGGTGGGAGGAGATGGTGGTATATCAACGGATGAATTTTGAATCTCTCCCACCTCAAACTGTGGCACTAAAGTTGTTTTATGAGAAGGGGGTGGAGGGTGACTTGGAACAACAACCTTGTCTGTCACAAATTTAGAAGCTCTAACACCAAGGTATGATGGGAGTTGTCCAAAAGGTTCTAACTCGTGTGTATTTTCTGAAATGTGAACAAGACATTGAAATAATCCTGACAAGAAATCAAAATCAACTTCTTCTTTTGGAAATTAAAAACACAATTGCATGAAACGATTGTGAAAATGATGTAGTGATTCATCAGGTGATTTTCACAATTCTAAAATTTTATTGCACAAATTTTTACAATCATATATGTTAAAAGCGTGAAATAGTTCTGTGACAAGATGTTTGAAAGAGTGTATGGAGCCATCCATCAATGTGTGACACCATTTCCTTATGCACCCTTCGAACGTGTGAATGAACAACCTATAGCCAACATCCTCATAGTGGATGTTGTGCTCTATGAAAAAATCAAGAAAATGAGTAGTATGCTCAAATAAGGTTGTTTCACCCTTGCCATCAAAATTAAGAGTTGACAAGCCATCAATGATATTCGTCGACACTTGGAAATTTTTTTAATTTCTAGTAAAACATGTATGGAATTTGATTATTGAAGAAGTCACTAGATGAGTGTGGAAATTAAAAATAGAATGCAAGGGCTCAATTTTTCATGTAGCCCTCCTTCTAGCGCCAGAAATGTTGATGGTGCTGGACCCGCCAACATTCATGGGATCTCCCTGATATGAAGTCCCAACTAGATCCCACACCTTTTGGAGTAGGATTCTGAGTAGTGGGGTGTTAATGATCTGCCTTGGGTTTCAAAATGGATAGAGTGGTGCACGGTGTCCTCGGTGAGAAAAAGTGTGTGACCTTGCAAAGAGTCAAGTGAGATGCATGACAGTTCCAACACATGAAGGTAAAAGGAAGTGCACCCCTTGGAAGCCTGTAATAGTATGAAACTTTGAAGGAACACACAAGAAAAATGACATCACACGAACTAACATGTGGAATAGTCCACAAGGTAAGGTGACAGATTAATACATAAACATGAATCCAAAAAGATTCACACAAATGTAAACGAAATAGCTCATAATAATATGTGTAAGTTAAATAAAATATAGTGAAAGTACAATAAGAATAGTCCTACTATATCCACAACATATGCATGAAAGCGTGTCAACTCTGAGTTTTATTAAAAGTGATAGTTCCAATCATACATACAACATTTGACAAGCCACTTGCCACAATAGTGGAAAGTAAAGTATACAACATATACACCTCCAAAGAATTATACTCCCTCTACACTACAGAGAAGCCAAGGCTCACACAAAACTCCAAGCTCTTCCTAAGCCTATGTCTAGCCAAAAGCTTGGCTCCCAAAAGCCCTTTACATGAGTTATGAGGATATAGTTATAACAAAGGGGTGTGACTCTTGGCATGCCCCCTTTGTGACTCTTGGACTCCCCTCATGACTCTTAAAATTATTTACAAAATAACTAATTACATTACAATATGAATCTTCACATTCCAACATGGACACTTGGAATTTCACTTTTATCATAATTACAAATAATATTACATTTTCTAGTCATACCCATATAAGAAAAAATAGGGTACAAACAACTTGAAATCCTAACAAGATAAACACTATGATGCTGGAGTTTGGGTGAACTCAAGCTGGAAAAATACGAATTGATGCTTCTCATTCACATATTAATTCCAAGCTCGGTACCATTCGATTGTCTCCCCAAACTATGTGATAGTATCATGCTGGAAGCAGACTCTTGCCTCCATAGAATCCAAGTAAAATTTCTTGGAGCAAGTATGAACCTCTTTCTCAATCAGGAGAAACGTTCTGATTTGAACAGGACCATCGATGTGATTTTGCATGTTTTTTCTATTCAACTCTAAGCTCTCCCGGGTGGCGATTTGTTTTAGCTGCTCCAAGTATTGATCGATCTCTTTCCTGACTTTACGTTTGTGTTTAGCCTCGGTGAGTGTGCCGACTGATGGGATATTGTGGGTTCTCACCATGAAATACAAAATTTTATATATGCATACACACAAGGCTTGAATATTTCCAATGAATGAGGCTAGCTGCTTGTTGTTCTGGATCAACATCCAAACTCTTACTTTCTCCATATATACATATGGCATCATTTTCTTCACCAGACTAAGCGGTATCCCATTGTATCACATTGTCCAATCATGCATGGAGGTGATATAAACTTTCACATTCCTAAGGATATTGAAAAACTTTCTTCTCTGTCGTTGCAAGTCATGTAAGCGGACAAATGCCTTATGTATGGTCAAGAGCTCCTCATAGAGGTCCCGCATAGTGGCTCGAAGTGTGGATACTTCAATAAGTATCACTGCTCTCATCTCCTCCAAGTAGACATGTGCAGAAGGTGCATTCTACGCTGCTGTGCATAGCTGTTCAATCTCTTGCTGGGTAGCCTGTAGATTTTGTACCAAATTTTTATTATTGTCCATCAAATACTGAGTGTTAGATTTATCTGCACCTACGAAGTCCAGGTTGGCTTCGGCAATAAAATTTGGATTCTTGCTGGTATCTGCCACTATCACCCTTTCTCTCATAAATACAGGTGATGCATAATAATCTAGAAATTTATTTCTCCGAGCTTGTATAATCCTCTTCTAGAGTTCATCAAATGATAGATTGTACACATCCATCAACGAATCATCATCAAGGGGAACTATCTTCCCTTCCTCCCTTGGGTTTATTTCTGTGACTAGAGGCGGTGGAGTATTAAAAATGACCTATGATGTGCTGGGCATCAGGTCCACATCTTCTTCCTCCAGCTCTGTATCCAAATCCATATCCACAACTTCAATCAAATCCTGAATTTGTTGAGAAATCTCCCAATCCTACATTTGTTCTCTCTCTTCTGCTGCTGGTTGGGTTTTTTCTTTCTCTTTGACCTGAATAGGCATCGTTTCTTCTCCTATTGCACCTTACCTTCCTTCTTATTCCTGCCTCTTATTCTCCTCCCGTTCTCTCCTTCTTAGCTCTTATTCTCCCCTTAGCTCTTGTTCTACTCTATGCGTTCTCAACTCTGCTTCCTCCAAGATTTTCTTCTCTCTCTTCTTCCGTTCTGCTCTCTATAGCCTCTGCCTCCTCTTTACTTATATTTCCAAACATGTCTTCATGAGAAGTGGATCTGATTTCATCTTCCATCTTTTTAACTCCTCTGAATTATAAAAAGCCTTTCTCTTTCCCTTATCTTGTACTGGTTTGTTGTCTTCTATTGTTGTTTCTTCTGGAATTGCTGATATTTGTGGAGTAGTCTGTGAAATCCCAGCTATACTGATCGGTTCGCGAGGTCTAGAGGAATTATAAAATTTCTTCCATGTTTCCTCCTTCGGCCATGGAAATGCCCCAGTGACCTAGTTGTAGTATATTCTTGCATAATGGTCTTTGAAAATTCCCCTCAGATCATATAGATTGAAGTATTTTGTACCGAAATCAAACTTCACTACGACTTTCACTTCAGTATCTGCAAATTTGATATTCTTAATATCGTATAACCTGATATGCAAAGGAAGCATGGGCCATGGTGATTTCTTCTTCTTTTGTAGTGCTTTTGACAACCCTATGGTGAGGTGGTATGATACTTCATGCATGACAAGTTTTTCGGTGGCATACCTTGGAAAAATATGTGGCGGCTTCTACCCATTGAACACTCTGATCAATGTGCCATAGGAAAACCAAAATGAAATATTTGATATTTCCTCTATCACTCCTTGTGACATGCAAGGTGGGTCCTCTTGAAATATAAGCTTGTGTAGCGAGATGATGAAGTGATTAGTTAGTTGCTCCATAACTCCTCAATGGCTGCAACTGAAAGAATCTTACAATAGATATGTATGACATTTTCTCTCAGTTTCCACGTATAATTCATGCCAGGAAACTAATTATGTGCTCATATTACATCCAGTAAGTATGCAGACATATCAAAATTTTATTTCTTTCCCTTGGGAGGATCCCGGGCTTGTGATACATGGGATCTCAACTGATGACCTAAAATATTTGACCATTTAAATGGCTTCCCCTCATCCACTAACTGGTTCAATAAGATATCCCACCCCTCAAGAAATGTCTTCGTGCTCGGCTGACCATATATTCTATAAGATAAGATGACCAAGAGTTGGTAGGCCTCCAGGAGTGAATTTGTATTGTATGTGTGGGTGGGTGTCTGTCGAAACTTGGATGGCTCCTTCACCCAAATTTTGAAAATATCTCCTGCATTGATGTAGTTGTGGGTGGAATATAATAATGAGACCATGATATTTAATGGTCAGGAAGATGATACATATGCTAATAATCAATTGGAAGAAATGTAGCAAGATTTTGTTTGCTAGTGTTGGTCAGTGTCATAGTTTTCTCGTTACTGTGTGAGATAACCCAGATAATCACATCTACACACAAGAAGGTTGGATACCTGCATGAAACCTTGTATAGCCTTGACTTCTGGATGTTGAGATATGTTGATATTCAACAAGATGATGAGCTTAGTGAAAAGTAAGCACCTTCACTAAGTGGGGCCCGCAGGATATTTTTAGGTGTATGTCTATTTTTAGACATGGTGAGAATATTCTATAAGTTACATGATGCTATTTGTAGATGGTTGGTCAAATGTGAAAAATTGATGAAATTTATTTTTAGAATATTGGGCGAATTCTATTTATATATCGTCAATCTAAATATAGATGCATGTCGATTATTATTATCCCTTAATAATAATCTGACAATAAATATCAACTTATTCTCTTGGAGAGCTTCATTTTAGTGAACAGATTTGGAAAATCAGTGGGTTTAAGGAATTACACAATTCCTAGGGTGGTTGGTGACTCATGCATGGAATCTCAGTTATAACTGAAGTGGAAAAGTTGTGACAAAGTTGGAAGAGTAGCTATGGGATTGTTATTTAGTTTAACTCAATTAAGTGAGTTAAACTCAGTTGAGCTAGTTGTATCTAGCCTAACTGAAAGATACACCAGTGAGAGTTTAGTGAATTAATTATTTAATTAATTCATAACTAGAGACTCACTTGCAACTGAAAAAATACAGCAGTTAACTACTTGCATGTCAGATCCAGTGGAGACCTAGTGCAGAGATAGGTGAAAGGGTGAGATGGATTATCTGTTGTAACTATCGTGATGCATTCAATGAATCTGACACACATTGGAGATGCCAACGAGGATTGCGTAGTCAAGGAAAGGAAAATTTGAATTCATTCATGGGTCTTCTTCAGCAGGGATTTCACAGTGGAGGTAGGCTACCAGGAGGAAAGAAATTGGTGCATAGAGATGAAAATTTATGCATGACAATGTGTAATGATTGTTGATTGTACTAAAATATTGATGTACTAAGCTTTGTATGAGATTATTACATGATTCCATTGATATACATAATATATGATATTTGGGGTTTTTAGCTTTAATCTTTCTCATTAAACAACTGTGTTTACGTGCGATTGATTTTCTTCATGAGTTTTGTAATTGGCGATTTAATTTCCTCAAAGAATTAAGTGGAAGGATTTTGTATTTAACATAAGATTAGTTTTTCAGATCAGGAGGATTCGGTAATACTATCAGTATTAATAAATTTCTATGTGGTATTGGAGCAGTGTTAATCTCTGGAGATTGCAATTGTGAAGAGGTGCTGAGTTTTGTGCTGGTGGAAAATTTGAATTTGCTGCAGAAATTTCTTGGTGTGACAGTTGAGTATTCATTGAAATGTCTTTCAATGGGTTGCGATTGGAGTATTTCTTTGAGGGTATCTTGAATTACATAGCCTGTAAGGACAAGATGGAGGTGGTGCTTGAAGATAATGGACTAAAGGAGTTCATCGATAACGATGTTCCTAAGCCTACTTCTAGCGATGTTGTAGTACTTGACGCATGGACAAAGAAGGTAGCGAAGACAAGAAGAATTTTGTTGGAAGGTGTGAAAGACCATATTGTGTCAAGCCTTCACGAGAAATCCACTCCATTTTCAATGTGGAAGGCTTTGATAGATATTTTCCAAAGCAACAACAACCATAAGAAGTTGGCACTGAAAGATAAGCTCGGAAAAATCAAAATGGAGAAGGGCGACAGTATTCCAAAATATCTCACGAAGTTTGTCCAATGTACGGATGAGCTGGGGAGTGTGGGAATTAAGATTGCGGATGATGACTTAACGAGCTTGGCTCTCCTTGGGATTTCAAAGAGTTGGCATAGCTATGAAGACTCTGTAAATGAAGGGGAGAAACTGCCGGATTGGGAGCGACTTTGGTCAGATCTTGTGCAGGAGGAGATAAGGCGGAATACCAGGGATGGCTCTTCATCGAAGAATGATGATGAAGAGAATTATGCTTTGGCTAAAAAAGAAAGGAAAAGGAAGGGTAAGAAATCCCATCCAAAATCTGAGGCTAAAGGCAAGAAATGGGATCGATGTGGTATCTTGATAGTGGTGCTTCCTTCCATATGGCAAGAGACAAGGAGTTGTTTAGTGACTTGGAAGAGAAGGATCTCCAAATGCATATAGAGATGGGCGACGATGGTAGATACATTGCGATGACATTGGAACCATTACCTTTGAGAGGGAGTTAGGTAAACCATTTCTGTTGAAAGATGTTATGCATGTTCCAGGTCTGAAGAAGAACTTGGTCTCGATCACTATGTTGGAGGAAAAAGGTTATAACATTGTTTTTAGCGAGGGAAAAGCCTTCCTGCGACATAAAAAAATGGGTCAAACCAAGAGGATAGGGATTTGAGTTAAGAATATCTACAAGCTGGAGGTAGATGGTTGTGCTGCAATGATGGTTAAAGCAGAAGAAGTGGTGAGCCGGGATGAGGGAAAATTATGGCACAGGAGATTGGGCCATCTTCACCATGGCGCCTTGAAGATTTTGCAGCAGATTTCTACTGGACTTCCCAAGGGTACTCTTGCGCATTCAGATCAGTGCAAGGGATGTACTATGGGTAAGTTTGTGAAGACCTCCATCATGAGAAGGAGAATCGTTCTTCGGTGATCCTGGAGAGAATTCATACAGATGTGTGTGGACCTTTCTCGGTTGCTTCAACAACAAAACATTGGTATTATGTTATATTTTTTGATGACTATTCTCGTAGATGCTAGATATTTTTCATACAAAAGAAGAGTGAAACATTCTCAAAGTTCTGTGAGTTTAAAGCATTGGTGGAGAAAGATTCGAGGAAGCAAGTGAAGGCTCTACAAAGCGATAATGGTGGTGAATATATCTCGAATGAATTCAAAGACTTCTGTAGAAAAGAAGGAATTCGAAGAGAACTCATAGTGCCTCATAACCCACAACAGAATGGGGTTGTGGAGAGGAAGAATAGAACGATCGTGGGTGTTGCACGAGCTATGCTGCATGACCAGGGCCTACCAATGCACTTGTGGGCGGAAGCTTGCAACACTGCGGTTTATGTGCAAAACCGTTGTCCTCATAGAGTACTTGGCATGAGTACACCTGAAGAAGCTTTTAATGGTAAGACGCCTGATATTTCTCATTTGAATATTTTTGGTTCATTTGTTTACATTCATGTGGCAAAGGACACCAGGAAGAACCTGGAGCCGAATGTAGAAGTTGGGATATTTGTGGGGCACATAGAAACACCCCATAATTATCGTGTGTATTTTCCAAACAGTCAAATGACTGTGGTGCGACGGGATATAAAATTCAATGAGGTGAAAGCCATGAAGTTGTCACTTGAGAGGGAGCTACACTTGCATGCGGAGGAGGAACTTCTTGTTCCAAAAGATGAGCCTCTAGATGTGGATCAACCACAGGAGGAGATTCATGGAGTGGATGAGTCCACTCATGCAGAACCAAACATTAGAACAGGAAGAAAGTGTACCACAGAAGCTGAGAGATTGAAGCTTGATGCGGCACAGAATGTAGGAGTCCCTACATCACAATGCAGATAGAGACAATCACCTGACTGATTTACTGGATACATGGCTTTTATGAGCAAGTGTATCATGACAGAGCCATCTTCTTTTGAAGAAGCAGTGCAGGAGCCAACATGGGTAGATGCCATGGTGGAGGAGTATGAATCCATTGTCAGAAACAATGCTTGGGAGATTTTTCCAAGGCCGATGGGTAAATCAGTGGTAGGTTCAAGATGGATCTACAAGGTAAAGCAAGCTACTAATGGGAGTGTCGAGAAGTATAAGGCAAGATTTGTTGCCTGAGGCTTCTCATAGATCGAGGGGATTGATTATGAAGAAACATTTGCACCTGTTGCACGGTATTATTCCATAAGGACCATCCTTGCTCTCTCAACGCAGATGGGTTGGCGCATTCATTAGATGGATGTGAAGACCATGTTCCTTAATGGGATCATTGAGGAAGAGGTGTACGCAGCCTGAAGGATTTTAGATCTTCAGCAGTGAGTCACATGTGTGCAGACTCAAAAGAGCACTATATGGGTTGAAGCAAGGACCACATGCTTGGTACACATGGATCGACAACTATTTCACCGGACTTGGCTTCACCAAGAGTGAGGCGGATGCAAACCTGTACCAAATTGTGGTGGAGGGTAATATTTTAATCATTTTTCTTTATGTTAATGATTTAATACTAACGGGTGATGAGCAGTTGATACACTCATGCAAGGAAGATCTTGCAAAGGAGTTTAAGATGAAGAATTTGGGCCTCCTTCATTATTTCCTTGGATTGGAAATATGGCAGCGAGAAGGTGAACTGTTTGTGTCTCAAGGAAAGTATGCTCAGGAGATACTTAGTAAGTTTCACATGGTGGACTGCAAGCCCACGGATACTCCTCTTCCAAGAAATTGGAGAAAAGAGGATGCTACAACGATAGAGGTAGTGGATTCCACTGTTTATCGACAGTTGGTGGGTTCGCTCATGTATTTAGTTGATACAAGACCAGACATATGCTATGTGGTGGCTTAGTCAAGCAATGGTTAAGCATACCAAGATATTTTGGAAGGTAGGCAAGCATGTCCTGAGGTATCTCAGGGGCACATCTGAGTATGGCTTATGTTACAGACAGACAGATGAGGTGAAGTTGCATGGCTTCACAGATGCAGATTGGGTAGGAAACCTAACAACCAGAAAGAGCACATCGGGAGGGGTTTTTAGTATAGGATCTATAGCATTTTCCTAGTACAACAGGAAATAAATATTCGTGGCACTTATTTCAGTGGAAGCAGAATACATGGCAGCAAGTCAAGCTTCATGTGAGGCTATCTGGATGAGGAAGATCTTGGTCGGTTTGTTCAGTTCTCATTTAGATCCTACAGTGATACATTGTGATAATCAGAGTTGCATTAACCTCTCAATTAATCCTTTGTTTCATGATAGATCTAAACATATTGATATCTGGCATCATCTTATCAGAGATTGTGTGCAACGGAAGATCATGTTGCTTCAGTACATTCCTACGGAAGATCAGGATGTAGATATTCTAACGAAGGCACTCGGTAGGAGAAAATTTGAGTACCATAGAGGCAAGATCGTGGTGAAGGATAATCCCTATATTGTTGAGAGGGAGTGTTGAGATTCAACAAGATGATGAGTTTAAGCACCTTCACTAAGTGGGGCTCGCAGGCTATTTTTAGGTGTATGTCTATTTTTAGACATGGTGAGCATATTCTATAAGTTGCAGGATGCTATTTGTAGATGGTTGGTCAAATGTGAAAAATAGATGAAATTATATTTTCAGAATATTGGGCGAAGTCTATTTATAGATCGTCAATATAAATATAGATGCATGTCGATTATTATTAGTCCTTAATAATAATCCAACAATAAATATCAACTTATTCTCTTGGAGCACTTTATTTCAATGAACAGATTTGGAAAATTAGTGGGATGAAGGAATTAAGAAATTCCTAGGGTGGTTGGTGACTCATGCATGGAGGACTCAATTTGAACTGAAGTGGAAAAGTTGTGACAGAGTTGGAAGAGTAGTTATGGGAGTTGTTATTTAGTTTAACTTAGTTGAGAGAGTTAAACTCAGTTGAGCTAGTTGTATCTAGTATAACTGAAAGATACATTAGTGAGAGTTTAGTGAATTCATTATTTAATTAATTCATAACTAGAGACTCACTTGCAACTAAAAAAATACAACAGTTAACTACTTGCATGTCAGATCCAGTAGAGACCCAGTGGAGAGATAGGTGAAAGGGTGAAATGGACTATCTATTGTGACTATAGTGATGCATTCAATGCATCCAACACACATTGGAGATGCCAATGAGGATTGCATAGTCAAGGAAAGGCTGATTTGAATTCATTCAGGGGTCTTCCTCATCAGGGATTGCGTAGTGGAGGCAGGCTATCTAGAGGCAAGAAATTGGTGCATAGAGATGCAAATTTCTGCATGACAGTGTGTAATTATTTTTTATTGTATTGAGAGTTTGATGTACTAAGCTTTGTATGAGATTATTACATGATTCCATTGATATACATAATATATGATAGTTGGGGTTTTTAGCTTTAGCTTTCCCGTTAAACAACTGTGTTTATGTGCGATTGAATTTTTTCATGAGTTTTGCAATTGGTGATTTAATTTCCGCAAAGAATTAAGTGGAAGGATTCTACATTTAACATAAGATTAATTTTTTAGATCAGGAGGATCTAGTAATACTATCAGTATTAGTAAATTTCTACAAGATAAACCTGTCATTCCTATAAATATACCCCAAATTCCTTTGGAACATCATCTTTAATTTTCTTCCATATCAATGTTGATTCCTTTTCTACAAACAATTGAATGTCTGCCTATACTGATTGGCACTTGATCAATTGCTTCCCGAGTACTGATTTTAGTGGTTTATTTTAAAGAATCTCTCTTGGGTTCCATTGTAACATTGACTGCTAGAGATGTGCTCAACAACTGTTGTACCTGTGGGACATAAAATGACACTCATGGAAAACAAACATCAGTCTTAATAAAATACACTTTCAAGGCATGTTCAAGCAACAAAACGAGCATATGATGTGAAGGATTGTGTAATTTTTACAGGAAATAGGGTCATAATTCTTGTGAGAACTGTGCACTTCGTAGTCCCAATAGTCAGGGTCAAGGCTTGAGGTCTGAGACTATGTAATACACAATTCATCCTGGGTAGTGGTCTGGGAGATACTACGCATTCCGCAGTCTCAGTGGCCAGGGATGCAAACTGAGCCTTGGAACTACACAATGTGCATTTGGGTGAGCGTGTACTACGCACTTCACAGTTCCAGAGGCCGAGCTCTTGGCTTGAGCATTAGGATTGTGTAGTGCCCAGCTAGGAAAAGTAACAACTAGCCAAGGGAATGACAAATATGCCTAAGGGAAGTGTGAAAAATTAGAATATATGAGAGATAGTTTTATCTTGAGTGTAGATCTGACTAAGTGTGAATAAAACAATACAAATCAAGTTCTTAAACTAAATAAATGAGAAGAAAACCAAATCGGTGAGGAGAGTCGCCACAATGATGACCATCGGTACAAAAGTGAAGAAACCGATGTGACACTTGTGAAAGGAAAAATATAACTTGAAACGAAACTTCTAAAAGCTAAAGAAAGTTGAAACACCAACATGCATGTAAGCAAACAAGCAAAACAACACTCACACAAGCCGAATGGAAAAAAAAAAAAACATGACAAAAAAAGCGACAAATAGCGATAAACGCAAAACTCACCCGGAAAAACGACGATAATCGCACCAAAGGTTCCTTGATCTCCTTAGGAATGCTAGAGATCCAAGATTGAATGTGAAAATGAGCTCTACAAGGGCTGATTAAATATATTTGAGAAAATTAGGGTTTATGACACACATGCCTAAAATCAAGGAAAAAGAGACACATGGAGAAAGTTTCGAAAAATAACAAGTGTGCCTCCTTCGGGTTGCTAAAAATATATCCCTATATTTTAGGGATGTTTTTTTCTTTTTCAAATTTTCTGAATTTTTATGGTTTTTCAGGAAAATTCCATGCACACTATCACTAAATATTGCACAATTCTGGGGAAGTGGGCAACTTTCCAGCTCAATGTACCGCGTTTCTGAGTTCAGTGATGGACTGTGTAGTTTCTGAGCTTAGTGCTGGGCTGCCATCCATGAATGTACAATTTCTGGTCTCAAGGCACAACTGCTAGTCATGACTGTGTAATTCCAGTCATCAAGGTCAAGCTTGTCCTCATGGATTGCACAATTTATGGAGGCAATCCAAAAAATACTACAAGACCAGGTTCATAGGTTACCTTGTGACTTAGAACATGAAAGTTGTGTGTAAAAGCGAGTGAACACAAGCACAAATGAAAATATAAGTTTCAATTAAAGCATGATTACTTGATAACAGTGCAAGATAAGATCTTGTGAAAAGAAGGTTAGGCTCCAAAATCTAAGCAAAGGAAAAGTTTTGAAGGGTGGTTGTAGCCGCTACAACAATCCCATAGGATATTGACAAGAAAAAATAAAGGGGCCACCATACTAAAATAGATAGTAATTAAATAAAAGGGGTAAAAAGTCACTTTCAGGGAAATTAAGTGACCCATGTTATTACCCATGATATTCAGAGGAGAAAAATATTATTAATAGGGGAAGGATATTAAAGGAATACACGAGAAGAATTATTGAGGTAAAATTGGAAAGGGCCCTAGGAGTTGTAGACTAAAGGGGAAAACCCTAATAAACACTAGCTTCAGTATTGAGAGACATACCCTAGCTGTAGATCATTGGTTTTAGAGTTGAAAGACACTCCCTAGACAACTCTTATATTGCAAGTTAATATAGTGGCCATGGAAGGTGGTATAAAATATCAAATTCATATTTTTCTAAGGTCGAGTTTATTAAATTAGTTAGGATCGAATTTACCAGTTTTGAAGGGGTCGAGATTATTGAATCTAGTGGCCAAATTGAATTGCAAGGATGTTACTTTCAAGCCTAAAAATTTGATTACTCGCCACCATTTTGATTCTAAGTTCACTAGGAAACCATTTATATGATTGATGCAATATTCCTGATAAGCATTGGTTCCATCAACATCTACGGTGCCATGAATAACTGCATATTACATATCAATTAAATTGCATACAATGTCAAACAGGAGCTTTGGTTGGCCTTGACATTTGACTTTAATAATTGAAGAAACTTTCTCAACACAGTTCTACAAAGTCACAACATGATTGAGTTGAACACTCCTTAAAACTGAGATTATACCCTCAAGGAAGGTCAATTTGTTGGCATTCCAGAGCTGAGTTTATTAGTCACTTTGTATTCCTAGAGGCCGCAAATTATATCCAACATGTTGTCTCTCTAAGTGTTGCGTCAGAATTAAGGTACATTTTCACACTACCTTTACTTTGAATTATCATACACTTTTAGGAATTTTTCCTCATTTTAACAATAAAGGGAAGGAGGATTAATACAAAATCAGGAAAAATGAACTAACGACAAAAAGCATGTTTAAAATACAACAATTTGACTTATTTCATCTTTATTCACAGGAAAACAAGGCAGCTGAATCGACGATGACCAAAAGACAACTGACAAGTAGAGGACATGAAATCACAATGACCCCCACGGACTAGAGGAAGGCAGAAAGATAGATCCACGTCCGAAGAACTCAAACGACAGCCACGAGCAGCGGGTTGTCGTTTGGAAAAGACCATTCCACCGAGCAAAATCGCCTTTAAAAATGCCAAAGATGGATGAGAAAAGGGAGTTGAAAAATAATTCTCTTCTGTAATAGGTGTATCAGGATAGAACTGTCCAGTTGTATTCATGTCTTAACCTTTTTAATAAATAATTTTGGTATTTTGAATAGTCATCTTTTGAGTTTTCCATCGCGTTAGACTTCTGGTGGTTTTGGCCCAGCACTAGGAGTTTCCGCGCTCAACTCTGTACTGTATGTTAATTACGAAATTTATGTTCAGTTATCTGATGCATTCTATGAGATATATTTCCACTTGTTAACTTCTACGCCTATGATGCTGCAGTTTCCTACACCACTAAGACAGTTTATCGCTCATGTTTTCTGGTTTGCAGTAATTGTTTTATAACTATCCAACATTTTCATCGTTTTCCTAATTTATTTATATCTGTTTATGAGCTTTAGCATGATTTCTGTCCAATGCTTTATATCGCTAAGAATCATATCTTTCCATCAGTACTATATGATTTCTTGTTGTGCTTAATACAAAGGAATGTTAGCTAGTTAGTTTACAAGAGAATTCCATTGCAAAATTAAATAAGCAATTTTTGTTCAATTCATTGCGTTTTTTGTTCCATTCAGTAGAACTGTTGTTCAATTCATCAAGTGTGATGTTCAATCATAGGTTACTCTCGTTGAGCTTATTTAGACAAACTAGTTAACGACATTTTACAATTCCATTTCTTTTTCAGTTGATTGAACTTTGAGAATTAGTTAATCTTCTTCATGGTAATATAGAGTAGCTATTTTCGATGTCACTCGCATATACTGTGCTTGCACTCTTGAAATAAGAAGACTTACTTTGGGTTGAAAATTTAATGAGAAATATAGAGATTGCCTATAAAAGAAAATTTAGTGGACCAACATTTTTGGCGCCATTGCCGGGGAGAGTGTGAAGAGTGACATCCTTCATTTATTTTTCTCTATTGTTGCAAAGAACCGGGTATTAAAAACGAGAGGTAAGAACCTGTGTACTGGCAAGAAAAATGCTTTCCCCCTAACCCGCTCCTCAACAATTGTTCAAAGGTTATTAGAATAGGTGCTCTTGTTTTATGACTAGGAAAAAAAGGATAGAAACAAATCAAAATCATCCGCAAAAGTATACAAAACCCAAAGGACCGGTAATCCTTGGTAGAACAACATATATAGATGAAATCGTTAAGAGAGCTAAATCCCAGGAATCTGTAGGACCCATAACCATTCCCATTCAAAGTCATACTACACTCCCTCAGGCAACAGCCTAACCATCTGCAACCCACGCCGAGATTCACAGTGAAACTGAAGGGTCTGAAAAAAGCCTTCAGACTACTGAACACATAAGTACTGACCCTTCAAGAGAGGGAGGTTCTTGAAATTTACAATAAGGAGAAGGAGAAACTAGTGGGGCAATACAAGTAGGATCTCTAGAGCCTGAATCCCCTGAAAAAGTGGTCGAGACTAGGATGCTTGGTATTCCAGATCGAGGAAGTGCTATAAAGCCTCCTCCCCACTCACCACCCAATCCCGCTAAGATCAATCCTCTTGAACAAGATATCCCCAAAGAGTATTGGCATATCTTTGATTAAATGGAAAATAATCAAAACCAGAATCAAAGGTAGACGCTAAAATTGGAATATCACATTGTTGATCATGCTACTAATGCCCCTATGAAAGCCATTTTCCTGCAAAACATCCACACCTTCCATGGGTTGACCTCAGAATATCCTGATGCATTTTTATCTGAGTTCAACATCTTATGTATGAGATACAACTATACCACTAACCCGCAGAAACTGAAATTGTTCCCCTCTACTTTGAAGGGGGTAGCATTATGTTGTTTCATGGGACTTGGTGGGGGAACCATCAATAATTGGGACCAAATGAAGAAAAATTTTATAACTAAATATCAAGATTATTTCCAGAATTAGGAATTAAAATATGAAATCTTCAATATGTCTGCAAAAGACAATGAAAAATAGAAGAGTATGTCGAAAGATTTCAGTATAATCTACAAAGGTCCCCATATACTGCATTATCCAAAGACATCTTAAAAGCAACAATGATTCAGGGAATTAAAGAAGAATGGATTGAAACACTCAATATAATGGGAAGAGGGGACATCTATCAAGAATAACATGCTGAAATTATTTCGCTGTGTATCAGGTGCTCTCTGGGCAGTACGTGAAATAATCCAGTTGGGCGAGACTCAACAAGGAAAGATCTCAAGTAGTATAGTGGAAATGTAACTAGAGTAGAGTTTGGTAACCTTTTGGAAGACTTCAAAACTGACATTTTGGGTACTTTGACAATGCAGCTTGATGTCCTACAAGCCAAGCAGAAGTAAGCTATAGCAGAGTAGAACTTGGCCGTCTTCTGCCCACACTGTCGGAAGAAGCACAACCAAAGGGAATGCCTCTTAGACTCGATTTAGAACTGTGCTATCTACACTAAGGATCATGCCACTAACCATTTCCATTCACTCCCAAGACTGAAAGCAGTTTAAAAAGAAGCAGAAGAAGAAACAAAACTAGTCTACCTGATGAACCAGCATTGGCAATGGGAAGCACGACCAGGGATGCCTCAAGACCTGTCTCCGTTCTTTCCTTCTCCGCAATTTAATCAAAAAAACCCCACAACAGCTTGGCAGAAGCAACCGCCTTTCTCCACATGGCTGTCTTAGTCATTTCCTATATCGCCTTGGCCAACACAACCCTCTTTAGGAAATAATTGGCCAAGCTTTCCTTGTTCCCCTCCTTATTCGAAAAACAACCCATATCAAACCTAGTGGCCAGCATCTCCTTCTCAAACCACAAATTGACCTCAAAATTAAAAATGACCTCTAGGAATGACCCACCCACCAATAGGGACAGGGATTCAAAATCAACCTACATTACCAACGTCGTACTAGCATAACCCTCAACCTATCAGCCATCCTCAATTACCAGCCCAACCCAATCCTAACCCCAACAATAGGTCGGTTAGCTAATCCAGATTATAGAAAATCCAAACCCTGAAATTGAACATAAGCAATGTAATGAGTTAAGCCTGAGATCAAGACGTATAATTGTTGGGTATGTGTTGTATTCTTTCCACAACTAAGCATGCGCGGGGGGGTGATAGTGCCCCCTTTGCGCTGGGTGCAATGGGGGGGTCACAGGGGGGGTGGTAGCCCCCCCTGTCAAGGCCCGGGGCAGCGTCCTGACGAAAATTTTTTGGTCCTTAATTTTCAGTGGGTAGTCCGCGCCCATGGTTTTTGTGCATGTTTTTTCACATGGTTTTGGGGTACGATGGTTTTCGGACCCTAGTATTTTTGTAGATCCGGTCAAGGGAACTATGGTTATGCTCTAATCCAGGGTTAATGGATTAGGGTTCATGTATGCTTCGGCATGTATATATATGTGTTGTAACACGAAAAGGAATATAATGAAAAATCAAGCTGGTCTTCCTGATTTCGGATCTAGGGGAAAATCTCTATGTTTATTTTTTTTATGTTTTATGCTCTCGCTATTGTTTATTTTCTGTTTTAAGATTCATGTGTAGATAATTTCTGTTCAGGGTTAAAACCTACATTTGGTATTAGAGCTGTTTCGGCTTCAAGGGGACGCCTTTGCTGCTGAGGGTTTTTTGCTTAGGCCTGAGGTAGACCTTGTTCAGTTGGAGATCTGTGGGATCGATTCTTGCAGTGAAAGAAGATGGTGAGTGGCAGAAAGATAGAGATCGAGAAATTTAATGGTCAGAGTTTTGAGTTGTGGAAGCTCAAGATGGAGGATCTGCTGGTGGATAAAGATCAGTGGATCGCGGTAGATCTAGGTACTAAACCAACGACAATGTCAGATGAAGACTAGAAGAAACTGGATCGGAAGGCTAAGAGCACAATACGGTTGTGTGTCTCAGATTCAGTATTGTTGAATGTATCTGGGGAAGCTACGGTGAAGACCTTGTGGGACAAGCTAGGGACTTTGTATCAATCTAAGTCTCTGGTGAATAAGTTGTTCCTGCGGAAAAAGCTATATAACCTGAGGATGAAGGATGGAGACTCGGTGACAGAGCATCTGAATGCCTTCAATACTGTGGTAAGTCAGCTGTCATCTGTTGATATTAAAATCTCAGATGAAGATAAGTGCATCAGTTTGTTGTGCTCTCTACCAGACTCATGGGACAGTCTGGTTATTGCAATAGGTAGCAATACAACTACCTTGAATTTTCATGACATTGTCTCAGCCTTGCTGTCGAAGGAAATGAGACAGAGAAATATGGAGGGTCAGAATGGAGATGCCTTATCTATACGAGGAAGGTCCCAGAACAGAAACAAGAATAAGGTTTCGAGTGGGAGATCTAAATCTAGAGGGAGATCTAAATCTCCCGGAAAGTTTGTAAAGGTGTGCTGGAAATGCGGAAAGGAAGGACACTACAAAAAGGAATGCAGATCTAAAGCTCCTGAGAAAGGAAAGGGATCTGATGAAGCTCCTTCTGCAGAGGCAAAAACCACCTCCGATGAAGGTGGGGATGTGTATTTGGCTTCTTCTTCAAATACACATGTAGATCATGAGTCATGGTTGATTGACTCAGGTGCATCCTTTCACTTCACTCCCCATAGGGAGTGGTTCTGCGAGTATGAGAAATATGATGGTGGTGATGTCTTCCTAGGGGATGATAGGAAGGCCAGAATCGTCGAACGTGGAAAGGTCAAGCTGAAGCTGCAAGGTGGAAGGATTAGAACACTTCCTGGTGTTCTGCATATTCCTACATTGGCCAGAAATCTGATTTCTGTAAGCAAGATGGATGATGCAGGTGTAAAAACAATGTTTGAGAAAGATGCCTGCAAGATGGTTCGGGGAGCATTGGTATTAGTGCAGGGAGTTCGGACTGGAACTTTGTACAAGCTACAAGGTAGCACAGTTATTGATGGGTGTAACAGTTCTGTGGTTCCTGAAAGTGGGACGGAAAGCCTAGCTGTGTCTGGAGAAAAGACCCTGCTATGGCATCAAAGGCTTGGACATATTGGAGAGAAGGGCCTTCGAATATTGCATAGAAATGGTATGGTAGAAGGTATGTCTAATTTCTCTCTGGATTTCGATTTCTGTGAACATTGTGTATATGGGAAGCAGAATCGGGTGAGTTTTCCTTCTGGTGCTAAGAGGGCGAACAAGATATTAGAACTTGTGCACAATGATGTGTTTGGGCCTGTGTCAGTTCCATCACTGGGAAAGTCTGTGTACTATGTTTCATTCATAGATGACTTCTCAAGGAATACATGGATATATTTCTTGAGGAAGAAATATGAAGTCTTTGACAAATTTTAAGAATTTAAGGCTCTGGTGGAAAACCAAATAGAGAAGAAGATAAAGGCGCTGAGGACAGATAATGGTGGGGAGTTCTGCATGAAGGAATTTGAAGAGTTCTGTAAGAAGTGTGGTATAGCACGGTAGAAGACTACTCCATACACACCTCAGGAAAATGGAGTTGCAGAAAGAATGAATAGAACGCTGATGGAAAAGGCAAGAAGCATGCTAAGTGGTACCGAGTTAGGACAAGAATTTTGGGCAGAGGCAGTGGAGACTGCATGTTACTTAGTTAACATATCACCTTCATCAGCGTTGGAGGATAAGACTCCACATGAGGCATGGATTGGTAAGAAACCATCTCTTTCACATCTAATGGTATTTGGATGTGATTCGTATGTACATGTTCCAAAGGAGAAAAGGACCAAGTTGGATACTAAATTTGAAAGGTGCATCTTTATTGGGTATAAGGATGATTTAAAGGGTTACAAGCTTTGGAACCCAGAAACAAGGAAGGTTGTGTACAACTGAGATGTAGTGTTTTGAGAGGTGAAAGATGTTGTTACACATGAATTCCTACCAAAGGAACCTTAGAAGATAGAGTTTGAGCTAAAGGAGGATGAATCAAACTCTACAACAGAAGAAGATTCAGAAGAGGAAGAGCCACAAACTCCAGCTATGAGAAGATTAGTTCGAGAAAGAATGCAACCAAAAAGGTATAGTCCATCTGCTTTCTGTTCAGGTTTTTCCTTAACTATAACTGATGATGATCCCAGAACTGTCAGGGAGGCAGTAGATTCAGAGGATGGAAAACTCTGGAAGGAGGCCATGGTGGATGAAATGGCATCCTTGCACAAGAATGAGGCATGGGATCTGGTGGATTTGCCGGCTGGAAGGAAGCCCATCAGGAGCAAATGGGTGTTTAAAAAGAAGATGAATGTAGAAGGCAAGGTGGATAAATACAAAGCTCAGTTGGTAGAAAAAGGTTATTCCCAGGTGTCGGGAATTGATTTTGGTGATATTTTTTCTCCTGTTGCCAAAGTTACTTCTATTAGATTACTTTTATCTGTTGCTGCTGCATTTTATTTTGAGATAGAACAGATGGATGTGAAGACAACATTTCTTCACGGGGAACTAGAAGAGGAGATCTACATGAAGCAAACTGAAGGCTTTATGGTGAAGGGTAAGAAAGAACTGGTATGCAGGTTGAAGAAGTCTCTGTATGGGTTAAAACAATCACCAAGAATGTGGTATCAGAAATTTGATACCTATATATGGGGACTTGGATTCACCAGAAGCAAGGAGGATCACTGTGTTTATTTTAAATTAATTAGTGACCGTGTTATTTATTTGGTCTTGTATGTGGATGATATGCTGCTGATTGGAAATGACAAAGAAATTATCCAATATTTGAAGATCCAACTGTTCTCCAAATTCGACATGAAGGATCTTGGTGCTGCAAACTATATTTTGGGCATGGAAATTAAGAGAGATCGGGCAAAGAGGAAACTTTGGCTAAACCAGAGGAAGTATGTCAAGACTATATTGCAGAGGTTTAATATGAAGGATAGTAAACCGGGGAATGTTCCTATTCCTGTAGGTGTAAAGCTGTCTGCTGAACAGTGTCGCAAGACACAAGAAGAAGAGGAGGATATGTCTCGTGTTCCATATGCAAGTGCAGTGGGTAGCTTAATGTATGCAATGGTATGTACTAGACCAGACATTGCACATGCAGTGGGAGTATTGAGCAGGTTTATGTCAAACCCAGGGAAGGAGCATTGGAAAATAGTGAAGCGGGTTTTCAGATATTTACGTGGCACTAGTGATTATGGCTTGTGCTATGAGGGAAGACCAGGATTGGAAAGAATGTTGGACATTCATGGTTTTGATGATGTAGACTGGGCTGGAGATCTGGACCAAAGAAGATCTACAAGTGGGTATATGTTTAGCCTATTTGGAGGCGCAGTCTGTTGGATGAGTAAAAGACAGTATATAGTGGTTCTTTCAACTACAGAGGCAGAATACATAGCAGCCACTCATGCAAGCAAGGAAGTATTTTGGTTGCAAATATTGTGTTCAAGTATGGGGTTGGTACAACAAGCTATAAGGATAGACTGTGATAGCCAAAGTGCAATTTTATTGGCTAAGAACCTTGCTTATCATTCAAAGACAAAGCAAATTGATGTTAAATATCACTTTGTTAGAGATATGGTTGAGGCTAAAAGGGTGTTGCTGGTAAAGGTGGACACTTTGAAGAATGTTGCAGATGCATTGACGAAGTCTGTGAGCACTCAAAAGTTCTCTTGGTGTAGAGAAACAATGGGTGTTGGAGAATTCGGCCAATGACTAAGCTCTCCTGTGGCCCCCTGGGGAAAGAAAACAACAAGTGGGAGAATGTTGGGTATGTGTTATATTCTTTCCATGACTAAGCACGTGCCCATGGTTTTTGTGCATGGTTTTGCACATGGTTTTGGGGTACGATGGTTTTTGGCCCCTGGTATTTTTGTAGATATGGTCAAGGGAACTACGATTATGTTCTAATCTAGGGTTAATGGATTAGGCTTCATGTATGCTTTTGCATGTATATATATGTGTTGCAACACTAAAAGGAATATAATGAAAAATCAAGCTGGTCGTCCCGATTTGGGATCCAGGGGAAAATCTCTGTGTTTATCTGTTTTATGTTTTATGCTCTCGCTATTGTTTATTTTCTGTTATAAGATTCGTATGTAGATAATTTCTGTTTAGGGTTAAAACCTACAATAATCTCACCAGCACAAGGAACGACCCCACCTCAATTGGAATTTGGAACTCCAACAGGGCCCAAAAAAATGAATATAACTGAAACAGAGGTGGAGCAAGAAAAGGAAACAGTTGACCAAGAGAAGCCTGAAAATCTTAGGATTTCCCCAACTCCTTTCCCTGAAAGGTTAACGCTGCCTAGACCAATGGTCTCTCCAGATTTTGATATTTTGGGAGAATTGAGAAACCTTTGCATCAAAATTTCTCTTCTAAAATCCATACAATACATCCCCATCTATGCCAAGACAATTAAAGGACTGTGTGGGAGGAAGCAAGAAAAAAGAGCAAAAATTACTCCCACCGTTCATTTGGTGGGAACACTATCTGACTTATTATTGGGTAAGGAGGCTCCCATTAAATACGATGACCCAGGGAATCCCATAGTAACTGTAAAAATCTCCAGCCACTCCTTTCCAAACACATTGGTCAACTTACGGGCGGCCATTAACATCTTAACAACAGGGACCTACGAAAAGTTGGGCATATCACCTTTAGAACCCATAGCTACACTTTTGGAACTCACTGGTAAGTCTGTTATTAAGCCACAAGGAATATTGTAGGACATCCTGGTTTATGTGGACTCATGGGAGTATCTGGCTGATTTTTTAGTTATTAAACCAAAAAATCGGATGGACGGACACCCCTAGATTCTTGGGCAGCCTTGGTTGGCAACAATCGATGCTTACATAAGCTGCCGAACAGGTAGCATGACCATTGCTAGGGGAGATTCCATAAAGAACATTATCATTTACCCGCCTACCAAAATAAGTTTATCCACAGTACACATTCACAAGCATTCACATACATATTGGGAGAAAAATATCCGTCCACCTCTGACATTAGTCGAAGCTCTTGAATTTAAGGATCAAACTGAAGATGATGTAATGAATAACTTTATGAATCAACCACCTACATCCAGAAACTTAAAATGCCAAATGTTTAAAACAGTTCTTGAATATGAAACACAAGAAGATCTCTTGGCAAACCTTGATGATCAACATATACCCACAACTGGTGTGTGCAACAACATACCCATTGAGATTGAGCCAGGGAAAATTTTGAATATCAATAACAACCTGTATAGTGACCAAAGGTAGAAGCTCATAAAGGTGTTACAAAAGTACCAGGGAGCATTTGCCTTAGACTACCCAGACATGAAGGGTATAGACCCCCAACTATGCACCCATCACATCTATACCGACAAGGGGGCTCGACCTATTTGACAACCCCAACATAGGTTAAACCCTCATCTAAAAGATGTTGTAAGAGAGGAACTGCAAAAACTGTTGGATGTGAATTTCATTTATCCTATTTCAGATAGCAAGCGGGTCTCCCCTTTGGTAGTCGTCCCTAAAAATAATGGGAAATGGAGAATCTGTGTGGATTATCGAGAACTGAATAAGGTGACATAGAAGGGCCACTTCCCCCTCCCTTTTATTGATCAAGTCTTGGATACATTGGCAGGGAATAATTTCTTTTCTTTTCTTGACGAATTCAATGATTACAATCAAATCCAAATAGCCCCCGAAGACCAAGATAAAACAACCTTTACCTGCCCATGGGGTACATTTTCCTACAGGGTGCTACCATTCGGACTATGCAATGCCCCAACAACCTTTCAAAGAGCCATACTCAGCATTTTTGTTGATTTAATAAATGAGGGGCTTGAAATTTACATGGATGACTTCACCCCATATGTTGATGACTTTGATCAAGCATTAGAAACGCTAGAAAAGGTATTGGAATGATGTATTGCAACCAGGTTATGCCTAAGAAATGAAAAGTGCCACATGATGATGACCGAAGAAGTAATCTTGGGGCACTATATCTCTACAGCAGGAATACAGGTAGACCCGAAAAAAATAGAGGTAATCCTTTTATTAGCCACACCTTGCACGCAAACTGAGGTGTGTAGTTTTCTAGGGTATGTAGGGTATTATCGTAGGTTTATAAATAGTTTCTCGCAAATTGATGCACCTTTGTATGCACTGACTGGAAATGTCGAATTCCATTGGTCTGATAAATGTGACACTGCTTTTGCATATTTAAAGAGACTGGTCTCGAAAACACCTATCTTACACAGTCCTAACTGGGAGTCACCTTTTCACGTTTCTTTAGATGCATCCGATACAATGATAGGGGCAGGTCTTGGTCAAGAAGAAGATGAAAAGCCCTATGCTATTTATTATATCAGCAAAAAACTCACTCCTTTCGAATTAAACTACACAGTGATAGAAAAAGTGTTCCTGGTTGTCATTTATGCTATTACTAAATTTAGACATTATATAACTAGCTATCAAGTACTTTGGTATATTGATCACTCTGCGATTAAATATTTAGCCAATAAACCAATCACAAATGGGAGAATAACTTGTTGGTTGCTTCTTTTGCAGGAATTTGACATAACCATCAAGGACCACCCAGGAAAAGAAAACGTAGTCGCAGACTTCATATCTAGAGTTCCAAAGATAGATGACACACTAGCAGTAGACAATCACTTTCTGAACAAACATCTGTTTGCTGTAGCAGTCAAACCGCCATGGTATGAAGACGTAGCAAATTACTTGGCAGTAGGGAAACTGCCTAGGCATTTAACATTAAGAGAACGAAAGCTGATTGTACAATGCATTGCCAGGTTCTCTTGGATCGGTGGATACCTATTCCACACAGGGGCTGACATGCATATACGTAGATGCATCCGGGAAGACGAGATCTACGATATCCTACGGGGCTGTCATGATGAACCATGTGGTGGCCATTTCGCAGATCATATAACGGGGCACAAAGTATTACAATTGGGTTAATATTGGCCTACGATCTTCAAAGATGCAAAAAAATATGTCCAAGCCTACGATAGTTGCCAAAGAATGGGATGCCTAGGCCAAGCAAATGAAATGCCACTACAACCACAACTGGCAATAGAACTGTTCAAACGATAGGCACTAGACTTCATTGGGCCATTCAACCTGCCATCAAATTAGAAAAAATACATACTAGTTGCCATAGAATAGTAACGAAATGGGTGGAAATAGTAGCCTTACCAAGAGCCATAGAAGAATCTGTGATTAACTTTCTGTTCGAGCTATTTGTGCATTATGGTCTACCACGTGAAGTAATAACCGATGGAGGGGCACAGTTCATAGTTAATAAAATCACAACCACTCTAAAGAATCACCACATCATCCATAGAGTCACGTCTCCTTAACACCCACAGGTGAACGGATAGGTTGAAAGCACCAACAAATTCCTTGAGTCAATTCTTACTAAAATAGTATCATCACATCGCCGGGATTGGGCCACTAGACTTCTGGAGGCCCTATGGGCTTATCGCACAACATGGCGAAACACCACTGGATATTCTCCGTATCATCTAGTATTTGGAAGAGAGTCTATTTTCCCCATTGAATTCGGAGTCAAGGCTCTAAGGATAGCCCAAGAAGTAGGGTTGGACTTAACGGAGGCCCAGATTAAAAGACTCCAACAAATAAATGAATTGGATGAAATACGGCTACTGGCTCTGCAGCGCAAAATGATCATACAACAACAACAAGCTAAGTGGCTTGACAACCTCATAAAAAAGAAGACATTATAAAAATGAGATTGGGCACTTCTCTATGACTCCAGATTCCAAGATTTTTTGGGAAAATTGCAGACAAGGTGGCTTGGTCCATACGAAATCCAAGAAGTACACACCAACGGTACCCTCATCTTGACCACCAAAGACATGTCTAGTTCTACATTTCGAGTCAATGGGAACAGAGTATACCTCTATCACAAACCTCTCACAAAGGATTCTTTCTGCCAGTAGGTACGAAATGATCCTACCATTCAAGTTGTGGCAGAAGGGGGTGATAACCCCACAACCTCAAGTACATGAGAGTTTTCTACCTTCATTTGTAAATAATGTATATAATCTCCTTGCAATTCCTAGTTTCTTATTTTGTTGTACATTCTTCATGCTAACAATTGTACCCATTTTCTCATCCTTTTGCGTTTATTTTTCCTTGATGTTCAAGGTCTTTGAATGGCTACTAGTCAATCCAATTGAACAGTTGTTGTTCAATCGGATTGAAAAACCGTGTTTTTCATTTTTTCCTTGCTGTTCAAATTATTTGAATGACTGTTGTTCAATCCAATTGAACAACTACTGTTCAATCAGTTTGAACAACCGTGTTTTTGCATTTTTATTTTTTTCCTTACTGTTCAAATTATTTGAATGGCTGCTATTCAATCCAATTGAACAACTGCTGTTCAATCGGATTGAACAACCGTGTTTTTGCATTTTTTCCTTGCTGTTCAAATTCTTTGAATGTATGTTGTTCAATCCAATTGAATATCTGTTGTTCAATCAGATTGAACAATCGTGTTTTTGCGTTTTTATTTTTTCCCTTGCTATTCAAATTCTTTGAACAACTACTATTCAATCCAATTGAAAAATTGTTGTTCAATTGGATTGAACAACCATGTTTTTGTGTTTTTCTTTTTCCTTGCTATTCAAATTGTTTGAACGGCTGCTATTCAATCCAATTGAATAGTTGTTGTTCAATCGAATTGAACAACCATGTTTCATGTTTTTGTTTTACTATTCAAACCTTTGAACGAAGGCCTAATTGAATAGTTGTTGTTCAAAGGGATTGAATAGATGATTTCTTTTTCTCTCTTTAAAGAAGCACAATCCTTCTTTCTTTTGTCGATATCCTCTCCTCGTTCCACACCCTAGCTATAAAAGACATCTCTGAGTAGGAATTGGCAGCTGAAGAGAAGAGGAAAGAAGTAAAATTACTAATATGATGATCCTTTGACATTATAATCTCTAACCCGGAAGCTGACATTGTAAATATATGCAATGAAGGGCTAAGTCATTCCCTACTCAAATATGTTATGAAACAATACATGGTCTTATGATGGCATATTTTTTTGCACTCTTGAGTAGTATTTCACTTTGACATAAAGAAATAGGAATAAAGGGTATTAATTGTATTGACATTATTTTTAATTCTCACACCATCCCTAACTCTTAAGGATTTAATGAGCCTCCCTCAATGTATAAAGAATAACTATTATGTTTTCATGCAAAATTTTCAAGAGAGGATAGGGATCTCATCACGAGCCAACCTACCATGTTCATAAGATTTTAGCAGGTGACATGCCCACAATGGCCATCACACCAGGGTACTGACCTTATCAACTTCTTGAAGGACAGGAGGTCTCATCACAGGCCGACCTGATCACTCGGTTACAATCCTAGTGAATGGCATTGTGATTATCTGGCCACCATACCAGCACAGTGGCCTCCTCATAAATCAAAATTCTTACTTTTCAAAAAGAAGTATTATGTTCATATGCAAATTTTCAAGAGAGGATAGGGGGTCTCATCATGAGCCAACCTACATGTTCATAAGATTTTAGTAGGTGACATGCCCACAATGGCCATCACAATAGGGTAATAACCTTTTCAACAAATTAACGGACATGAGGTCTCATCACGAGCCGGCTTGATCACTCTGATACAAATCTAGTGAGTGGCACTGTGGCTATCTGGCTATCATACTAGCAGGGTGTCTCTCCACAAAATTGGCAGGATAAATACTATTACATAAAATATCCTGGCTCATTTATTTGGGTTAAAATAGCAACCCTGTCGAGGCTATAAACGCCTGCTGGCAGTAGTGGCTCTACTTATGGTATGAGGGTATGTTTCAACGATAGCCAATTACTGTTACATATACCTTATCTCCTATTTTTCTTCCATTCTTAGCATAAAACCACTACTCGAATTAGTAATAATACTATTCTACCACATAAGTAACTATAAACGAGCTATGCTTGCATTTTTTAACTTTGGGATGATGGCATCAATCATTATCTATATTAGTCATGCTTCCATCACACTTTACCATTAAAGAAGGACATCCTATCATAATAATAGCTATACTTCTTTCTTCCCCTCTCAGGTCACTTTTTCATGAGATACACTTATGATAACTTCCAATTCTGACCTTTACACTGCATGCGCTCATAATTACTCAATCACTCCTCTTTCCTTGAGCTCCAAAGCCATAGACTCCATTCTCGGGTACAGACTATGATTACTGAACCCTGACATTTTCCCTGTATGCATTCATGGTTGATCAAATCTCTCTTGTACTTGAGGACGTGTGCGCCCTTACTTCGAGAGAGGGGGTATACTTATTCATAAATATCAAGCATGTGAATTTCCTGTAAAAATTTCGTTGGATATGATGATAAGACCATAGGATCATTGCAATTAAGGTATGAATTTACCTATAGAAGGCTGCAATTTCCCTTTCTCTTGAATACAATGTTCATTCTGACCAACAGTGCAGAAAGAGGACACAATCAGAAGGAGAAATTAGCTCAAGAAAATGCATCAGCCATGGGAGGAAACTCTCTCCGAAATGAACCTTCGACCTTTTTCGATTTGATATAGAGATAGAAATTGAGTTCATGCAAAACCTACAGGAGGGATAGACCAAGATCAGGGGAAGGATTATACTGGTCACAGAAGATATTATTGCTGAATTTTCTGGAATACCATCATAAGGAGAGAGATGGATAGGAAAACACCTTCTCTTACAAGAGGCGATCACAACATACTAGGATCCAGAAGAGCCATTAGAGCGAAAAGGAAAAGGGATTAACCCTACATCTCTACATCAACCATGGCAGGAACTGAAGACGTTCATCCAGAGATTCATCACATGTGATGGACGTCAAGACGTGGTAAAACCCCTTCAACTCAAATTATTAGCCGTGCTTAAGCAAAAGATTTTAGTTAATCTGCCTACTTTCTTAAATTCTATATTACACAACACCATTGTTCGAATAATAAGAGCTGAAAACCCTCAAGCAGTTGTCAGTCACCACGGGTTAATCAAATTATTCACCATGCATGAGTTAGGCAAGCAACAGATATCCTGGGACAACTTTGTTAAACCTGTCGCACAGGTACCTAAGGAAAACCCTATCAGGACTGAAATTTAGCTCCCTAAAATAAACATACCGAGAAGGAAAAGGACCCATGCCTCAACTTCAGAACCATGCAGGCAAAAGCGATCCAAAAGACTGAATTTACAACAAGAAACCTTAGAATTCATAGAGGAGGTAGGGAAATCCCGCTCACTACCCTCAAGCCCTCAAAATATACCCTTACAAGATTATGAGGAGGAGATGGCTCGAGTCTTGGAGCAAATAAGGGAATCCCATGAAACTAAAAGCCTATCTGAGAAATATGGAGAAAAAGAAGAACCATTAGATCAATCTTCCATTTCCAGCAGCTCTGACCACATCGAGGTATTACCCCATCAAGAGGAATCACAGGCTTTTAGGGCCTTGTCTCCTCTCGAGAGTGATGGAGCGAATAAGGAGGAGCATGCAGAAGAGGTAGCTGAATCTGAAAATCAATTAGGAGACACCATCCCCTTGGAACAAAATGCAAGCATGGAAAAATTCCCTCTGACACCTGAGGGGAATATTGTGTCACCCAGTTGGGACCCTCATGCAGAAGTAAACTCCGAAGTATAGGTAGAAAACACCATCACAGAAAAACCCAAAATTGACATCACCATCCCTAAAAAATAGATTGCTGCTCCTCTATCCCCTGCTAAAACCAGACCAGAAGAAAATTTAACTGAAAAGAAGTTCAAGAAATTAAGCAGAACCTGCAAAAGGTTAAGGAAAATGGTAAAAAATTTGAGGAAGCAGTTGAAAGAGGTAAATAAGGCCTTGAAGCCTAAAAAATAATTGACCACCACAGAAACCCAAACAAAATTGGTCACCAATTTGTTAGATACTGCTGAGGTTGAGATGTAGACTGACCTAGCATATACTGCTGAGGCTGAGATGCAGATTGACTTAGTAGATAGTGCTAAGGTTGAGATGCAGACTAACTTGGCAAGAATCACTAAGATTGGGGTACAAAAAACCTGGACACTACCAAAGCCTCTGTTCAAACTAGGTAGGGATTCACCGAAGAAAAGGAAATCCAAATGGAGGAAACCCCTGCCTATGCTCCTTTGGTTGAAAGAGCTGTCAATAAAAAATGGTATAATGAATTGATTTGAACACAAAATGAGTTGGCACAGTGTAAAAAGGAAGTAGTGCCCACACAAGGGTATTAGGCACTGTTAAATAAATTCATGAACCTTTCTATGACAGAAGATGAAAATTTTCTTCAACTCAGAGAGGAGCAGGAAAAGGTAATAAGGGCATAGGAGTAGGTAGATCAAGCCAAGAAAAAAATCACCATGACTTTTTCTTTGTATTATGTGTTAGTCATCAATATTTTTCACTTGTTAGTGATGACTAGATCCATAGCTGAGTTTTCTAGAAGCTGATCTCCATATGTCAATTTGTCATCTAGAAAACCCTCATAAACTTTTTTTTCGCCCTCCTACTTTTCAGCCTGCCCATGTCAAGGTGAAACCTCATTATCACTATCCTATCTAGTTTTAGCCCTACTAGTCTGCCCATCAGCTCTAAAAAGACAATCCAAGTCTATCTAAAAACCTCCCCTAAGTTAGGAAGTGGCGCTTTAAGGCATTTTACCCTTGGCAACCATCAAAAGGCCAAAGAAACCTCCACCTGCTACAAAACAATCATGACAGACCTCCCACTCTGCAAATGAAATTGATAACATCCCTAAGTCGCGCCACTTACACACCCCTAAGTCTCAGTAATGCATAGACCACAGTCTCAAGCTGATTTTAGGTGTTTCACAGTGTTTTATGGACTTTACAAAGACAGGAAACATATCATCATCTCAGGAGAAAATTCTTGAATCCACATTTAGAAGAACAGCTGCTTCCCAATGTGAACATAAGCCTGAGATACATCTGCAGGGTAAGGAGTTACTCATCAAACTCTTGTAGCTTCATTCAGCATGATAACACAGTAAAAGAAAGACAACACTGTCAAACAGACTTGTAATTTTTCATGGCCAAGAACCTCCTTCTTCTATAAGCAGAGGGTTAAGGCGCCTCCTTCATCTACAAGTAGAGGGCGATGGCCAATATTGACTTGAACAATTGCAAGCTAACTATAAGCACAACATCATCATCATGGCACAACAAAAAGAGACTCCATTGATCAAAGCTATCAAAACAAAACATCTCTGCAGGGGTGTTAATATGAATGGCTCAAATCAGTGCTGAGCAAGAAGACATTTCAGTAAAAAGGACCTCTGTGTACTCTTATGTTTCTGTTGGGTTATGGTATCTAGTCTGTGGTTTCTAGATACACATAGAGGAAAATGATGCAAGTAGTACACAGCCCCAGAAATAAACCATCTTGATGACATTCAAAAAGCCAGTGCAAGTCTCGGTGTTGCAATCACCACAAGAACAAGTGCATTCTTCAGATGCAGCAGGGTTAGTGACTTCTGGAGCAGCATGGGTTGTTTTCTCTAGCTGTTAAGAGCTCCATCAGGAGGAAAATGGCTAATGAGAGCCTTGGTATCTATGATTCATTCTAATATCCATTCCACATCTCATATACTTGTCTCCTCAATAAAAAGATATAAACAGGTTATGGTCTGAGTTTTAAAACCCTAGAACAGTATGCAAGGCTAATCAGGCATGTCTTCATTTCCACATGGAAGCAACTCCCTATAAAAATTCAGAGGTATCATATCAGCACACTGGGAGCAGATGAAGATTGTAAAAAGAAAGCGCTTTCTTAGACAAAGGATGATCAAACATGGGTGGGTACAACTACATTTTACACCTATAGTCAAAATTCAGTTCACAGTGGGCATCATTTAATTCCAAAAAACATTAAGAGCAAAGTGTTGGTTTATACTGCAAAAAGGAAAAATGACCTCTGTCAAAATGTCAAAAGACACCCCCTGCAGCATAAAATATCTTCTATGGATGTCATATTTCATAGCAAAGCACCAGAAATATTAAAAAGATGACAGTTTACCTTCTTCCTCCGCAACAGGCATTGTAAATAGGTATACAAGCTCATGAAAGGCAAGAAGGACTGTGGCATAGTTTTTCAGGTTCTAGAAATCATTAAAGGCAAAATCCATATGCCACTGCTACAAAAGGGAAAACATTTTTCCCTGCAATAAGAAACAATGAAAGCTTTTCTTCTGAAAAAGGGGTTTCGTTGTTATGTCAAGAGGAGGTCAGGTTTATAAAACGAGTGGTCTTTACCACTGTAACACATATCAAAAAACAGGTGGTTTTAAGTCTTGTTTAAAGAGGAGGATTCTCAAACTTTTCTTCCGACAATCCCTCACCTAGCAAATACAAAGGAACTTTGGTTTCGTGTTCAAAAGAGGATGAAGATCATTGTAGGCTCGCTTTGAATCTCTCAAAGCACCAACAAAACTTCCCCTTGCTACTATAAAACCATAGGAAGAAATGGCGAGCAGAAAATACAGAGTTTTTTGGGTCAAAGTTGTGCGCGGCGCGCCTGGAGCGGAATTTTCAAAGTGCTCTAACGTGCGCGTGGCGCGCCTGTAGGGGCGCGCGACGCACCTATGTGCGTTGGTCTTGTCGGCCCGACAATGACCCGGTGACCAATTCTACGCGACACTTTCTCTTTCAAGCGTGTCACGCTCATCTCAAGTCATAAAAACGCCTCCTAACCCATCTGCAAGCTGATCCAATTTCCTCAAGAGGCATCATCATCAATTTTCAAGACATTCATGCATCTCCATGCTCTATTCAAAAACTGTCATAACCATTAAAAGTGGTTTCTCCAAGTCTGTGCGAGAAGACAGTGAAAGGAAGAGGGTTGTTGGGTTTGTTTAAAAGTTTTGGGTTTGCAAATAGCTACATTTGCCCAGCAGTGAGCATGACGAAATGGTGGCTTACTTTTATTGATGTCCAAAGACTTTATAGACAGCTCTCCAAACGGTTTTTAAATAATGCAAACAGCTTCCAAAAAGGAGAGACAAGGTTTCAAAAGGAGAAACTGTGGGTTTATTTTCAAATTAGCAGTTATCATGATACAAATGTTTTTGTCAAACCAAAGGATTTCTCTGTTTGATAAAAAGAGACAAAACACCAGTGTTTTCCCCTTTACCCCATAAACCAAATATAGTGTGAATCTGCAAATCACCATTTGGAGGTATTGTCAAAGTATAGGTGAGGATTGGTGATTACAAGGGCAACATCTCTATTAGAAGAAATGTTAGCTTGCTACAAGGCTATTGTGCTGACCTCAAAACACCTAGAGCCATGGCACCCCGCACTAACACAGTGGTTTCTGATTGAGTAGATGCATTTTGTTGGATTGTGTAATGTTGTTGAATATACTTGTTGGAAGGCATACCAAAAGGAAGCAGTGCTTTGGTTTAAAAGTCTTGACTGTTTAAAGCTCTTACAGATCTTTAAGCTCACACCAAACTTTGCAAGCTCTGCCACTTTATCTTGCACACACAGTAACCTTTGACTGTGTAGGTATACTTTGTGATTAACTGTGTTTGTGTTGTTGAATCCACTGGTAAATTGGCATACAGAGAAAGACAGAGCAGGGTTTTGAGATTAAGAGGATTGTGGTTTTACCTTGGTCAAAGACACAAGAATATATTGTTGGCCTCGGAACTTTAAAGGGCAGGGTGACCTTACCACAAAAACACAGGAATTTCACTTGGACTGCCTATCCTTATTAACTGTGTTTTTCTTAATTTTGCTTGTTGAGTAACATACCAAGTGAAAGGTGTTGTTTTTGGAGGGGGCAAAGAGTGGTGTGTTCAAAGGGTATTTTCACACTACATTTAAAACCATTAGTGTTTACAATACGTTAACAGACTGATACAAAGCTGCCCAAGACAGACTAAAGAAGGCATTCCAAAGACTTGGAAGCATTTTGGTGTTTCAGGAGCACATCTAGATCAAGATGCCCCTCTAGGCAAGACAACAGGAGCAGCATGACAGTGGTAAAGATGAGAAGCAGCAGGAAAAAGAGGAAGAGAGTGCTGAACAGCAGCAACTCAGCAGCTTGAGCAGCAGCATAAGGATGATGATCAAAGACAGCAGTTTCTAGAAGAAAAGAAAGAAAAACACCTTTAAACTTGGAGTTTGGGCCCAAGATTCAGAACATGTTGCCAAAGACCCTTGAGGGTCATACACACCAATTTTGGGCACATTTTGACATGTTTTGGTTTTTTGGCATTTTGAGTTTTTGATCAAAAACTCATAAATTCGCCATTTCATTTTGAGGATTCATCAAGGGAGGAGAATGGTACCATCGGATGCCATAATTTCATGAGCATGTCCTCAGCGATTTTCAGAGCATTTGGAGATATTTTCCCCCCTAAAAAGGGCGAAAAATGCTCACTTTTTGCACACGTTGCCCGGTCTATCAGCAGACTGTAATTTTCTGGATTTTTTCACATAGGTGCAGATTTGGAGGACTTCCAGGTATCAGATTGGGAAAATTTCAGTTGCGCCAGAAAGTAGACACATAGAGATTTCCAATGAGCTATCATGAGCCTCATTTTGACACCAGGAAGGCTGCCAAATGTTTCCAGAAAGTTAGGGGATCTTTTTCTGATGTAAATTTGAAATATTTTTGTAATTTTTGAACCTCTAAAATCTGCGTTTTCCAAATGTGCGTTTAGCTATTTTTGCACATGGAAAATGATGCAAAGTCAATTATTTTTCCCTTTTTAGCACTTTTTAGATATTTTATGAGATATTTTTGTGCCTTGGGCTTTGCAAAGCCTCAAGGACAAGTTTAGATATTTTGATTAGGCCAATAGGAGAGGAAGTTTATCCATGAGGTTTTCCTCACTTGAGCCTATTTATTCCAAGTCTTTCATTGTAAAAAAAGGCTGAACTTGAAAAGAGAAGCAATATATGGTCATATGAGCTTTGGAGAAAAGACTTGTGTTATGCTTTTGGATTGCCTCTTGGATGTTCTTGGATGAATGATGAAGGATTGTTGATGGATTCCATGACTTGGTAGAATGGTATAGTGTTTATTTCTATGTTTTGTCTTCTAGTTTTCATTCATGAATACATGTTTCTTGCTTGCTATAGATCAGTAGAGAAAAAATTTGAGATATGCCCATGGAGGCACCTCAAATTTCTTGAATCTTCATAGCTTTTATGTTTTCCTCTTCCTTAGTTGCATTAAAGAATTCTTAACTGCTCTTTAATAACTTGAGGATATTGTTGCTAGTTTCATTAATAGTTCTATGTATGGTGTGCCCTGCTTACCTATGACTGTCCATAGTTCCATCCATGAAACTATCTCTTTGACTGATTAAGATTATCATTTTGTTTGAACCAAGGAGGCCTAGTCCCGATCTAGCCCTTTGCCTAAAACTATGCAAATCTTGTTGTTCAAAGTGCCCAATAACTTGAAGTACTATGTTTAGGCGTTTCGGCATAGTGTTTTGAGTTGTTAGTCCGTCTTATGTGTTTTCCCCAAAGTCTGATAGCCATTTCCCAAATTTAGATGGTCTTATACTTCTATGCATGGCTTGAATGTTTGTTTCTATGTGTTGATTAGTTTATAGTTACATTTTGCATGATTAAGGGTTTTCCTTACCATGTTTATGCTATCTATTGAACCAGTAATTCTTGAAACTCTTTGTTGCTCACAAAATTGATGTCCATTTACTCCATTTTTCCCAAAGATCCTTTCTACCTTGAATCAAATCGGCCCTTCAACAGCCTTGTATTGTCATCTAATAGCTTTCTTGACCTTTTGACCCCATAGCCCAGTTAATCTACATCTTGTTATCTATTTTATATCTTTGATCAGTTTCATCCCTCACAACTTAAAAAACCAAAACCAAAAAACATACTCCATAACTAGCCTAAAATCAGAACACGATAAGCAAACACATAGATATCCCTTACACATATAGAGAGAGCCCTCTCTGAGTCCAGGAAGGCTAGGTCCTCGGGCTCCAAAGATTGGTTTGATGTTACACTGTCATTTGGCTTGCCAATAAGCCAAATCACGGGACCCTAACATTATGATGCACTAACATGTATGGCACCAGCCACCAACTATGCCCTATTCCTAGTAGAACGATATTTACTGCTGAAGATCAAGGTCGTCAGGGTAGGGAAGCCCACAGCTTTCAAAACTATAGAGGAATTTGTTCATTGCTGCAATGATCAAGATGAACAGGTCCAACGCCTTTTATGTGAAATTTACATGCACGACTTCTTTCTAGAGGAGGACATGGACAGTAATCCTAGTCCCTTTATAGGAGATATTCAATTCCAGGCCTTCCTCTCTTTTTCTAAGAACCAGATTAGGTGGGCCAATGCCTATAACATTTTTCAAAAGAGGGAACACAACCTAGACCTGTGGGTTAGAGGGGAGCCTACTAAACCCCTACAGTTGTTCATCCAAAACAATAATTTCATGCGAAGAAAGGGGGTAAGGACTAAGCTGGGGCCCATCCATAAAGACATCATACAGCATGAGTGGAAGTATTTCTAAGACATTCAGGAAGTATCCTTGGCAACAACCAAACAAAGGTGGATGGCCTCCACAAACAATGTGAAAAATAGGGAGCCATTTGGCTATAGAAACTACAAAGTGGTCGCCTCCAGATTCCTTTTGTATAGAAACCTAGTCTTCAACATGGGTCCTGCATGGTTAGGGTGCAGGTATAGATTCTCTCTCATTTGGTACCCCCCTTAGGGTTATGATCATGAATACGAACTACCAGAAGGGCACATAAATGCTGCCTTTGAAAGAATTAGATAAAAACAGGGTTTCAGAGCATACAAGGAAGAAGTCTACCCTGCCTATTCTCTGACCCAGTTACACCTCAACCATTTGTTTGCACGAGGAACTTCAAATAGGTAAGTGTGGGAGTATGTTGGGCTGAAATTAAGGTAAGTTTCACTTTACCTTTACTTTGAATTATCGTACACTTTTAGGAATTTTTCCTCATTTTAATAATAAAGGGAAGGAGGATTAATACAAAATTAGGACAAATGGACTAATGACAAAAAGCATGTTTAAAATACAAGGATTTGACTTATTTCATCTTTAGTCATAAGAAAACAAGGCAGCTGAATCAATGATGACCAAAACATAGCTGACAGGCAGAGGACACAAAATCAAAATTACCCCCAGGGACCAGAGGAAGGCGGAAAGATAGATCCATGTCCGAAGAACTCAAACGACGACCACGAGCAGCGATATGTCGTTTGGAAAAGACCATTCACTGATCGAAATCACCTTTAAAAGGTCAAATATGGACGAGAAAATGGAGCTGAATAAGAATTCTCTTTTGTAATAGGCGTATCAGGACAGAACTGTCCAGTTGTATTCATGTCTTAACCTTTTTAATAAATAATTTTGGTATTTTGAATAGTCATCTTCTGAGTTTTCCATTGCGTTAGACTTCTGGTGGTTTGGGCCCAGCCCTGGGAGTTTTCGCACTCACCTCTGTACTGTATGTTAATTATGGAATTTATGTTCATTTATCTGATGCATTCTATGAGTTTCCACTTGTTAACTTCTACGCCTATGATGCTGCAATTTCCTACGCCACTAAGACAATTTATCGCTCATGTTTTCTAGTTTGCAGTAATTTTTTTATAACTGTTCGAAATTTTCATCGTTTTCCCAGATTATTTATTTATGTTTATGAGATTTAGCATGATTTCTGTCCAATGCTTTATATCACTAAGAATTAGATCTTTCCATAAGTACTATAGGATTTCTTGTTGTGCTTAATACAGAGGAATGTTAGCTAGTTAGTTTACAAGAGAATTCCATTGCAAAATTAAATAGGCAATTGTTGTCCAATTCATTGTGTTTGCTGTCCCATTCAGTAGAACTGCTGTTCAATTCATCAATTGTGTTGTTCAATAACAGGTTACTCTCGTTGAGCTTATTTAGATAGACTAGTGAATGACATTTTACAATTCCATTTCTTTTTGAGTTGATTGAACTTCGAGAATTAGTTAATCTTCTTCATGGTAATATAGAGTAGCTATTTTCAATGTCACTCACATATGCTGTGCTTTCACTCTTGAAATAAGAAGACTTACCCTGGGTTGAAAATTGAATGAGAAACATAGAGATTGCCTATAATAGACAATTTAGTGGACCAACACTAAGGTCGAATTGGGACTTGCAAAGGAGTCGATATTAAATTGAAGCAAGTGATTCAAAGGATTCACTCTACTTGGTGATAAATTTTAATCACAATAGAAGGGGGTGAGTTCAGTGATGTGGAGTGGGTCAAACCCATTAATTGACATGGAACATATCCTTCACATTGTGGGGTCGAGATCACATTGCCATAAAGATCAAATTTTTCTTAAAGTATATGGATCAGTTTTATTGTTTTGTCGAGGCCAAGCATGAAAATCTGTTAGATCGAAACTCATGGGAATTCATTGGGCTGATTGTCACTTAACATTGGGCCAAATTATCAATTTTGATATAGATCCATGAATTATGGAATTGAAGTTGATCCAAGGTGTAAAAGGGAATTTCCAAAGACTAAATGCGTTGATCCCTGCTAGGTCGAATATGTCATAATCTTTTTTCACTAATTATAGGGGAAAAATACTCCTTCCTAATTAAGGTTTGACTTAGGTTGAAATTTCTTGAGCCATTGATGGACGAAATTATTGGCTAAGATCCTCTTCTAAATGTACAATGAATACCCAAGTTGTGTTTCCTAGCCAAGCCATTTGTGGAAGGGGAAAATTGATTCAACAATGTAAGCAAGCAATCTATCTGAAGCGTCTCACTGGGTTTCTTCTATAAAAAAAGCTAAAATTTACTCCTGATATTTATGGAAATAAAGTTTGGATTGCAATTTCTTCTTAAGGGATTTTCATTCAAATTTTTTTCCCAATCATGAATGTTGTGCTGTGATTTATGAAGTTATAATTATTATTGTTTATAATTTCTTAAAGTAAAAACCCCCAATTCTTGTAAATTAATCAAGGAACAATACAGTGGTATCCGATCTGGTCTTCTTGTCAAATTGATAGGGATTCCAGTTGATGTTCCCCAAAAATAAAGGAAACATAACCTTTACGAAGAATAAGAATGAGAAAGAGGAAGAAAAATACCAGATTTTGAATCATGAAAATTATTCAAGGGAAAGCTTCAAAAACATCCTGTATGATCTACCTAGAGGGATACAAGAGCTACTCCAATAATTAGAGCATGGATGGAATTAAATGGCCCAAATGGTAACAATGATTCAACCTAAGGTAGCTTTGGATCTAAAATAAGTTGCAAAGACAATGTTCGATCTCTGTGATAATCGATCCAATTAAGGGGCAGATGGATAACATAGAAATCACAGTTTATAGGAGCTCAAAACTGTAATGGGAAGGCTAGTAACTCCACTAATATAGTACCCCCATCAATAAAAAAATCTTCATCAACACCACTCCTACCTAAGTTTTTGGAAGAGCAAGCAGATAACCAATAGAGCTGGGGTGATTTTTTTTTTTTATATTACTCGAGAGAGTGCCAGGTAATGGGAGTATAACTTCAGGCCCAAATTTCACTCCAAGACTATTGTGGCATAAAGAACAGAGGAAGGTCAAGGGACTCTAACAAATGGTGGATGAACGATGATATCCAAAGAATGATAGGAAAATAAATATAATTAATTTCAATGTCACTTCAGAAGGTTTAGCTAGAGCTTGGATGCAAAATCTCAATGCATACTTTCAGCTCAATCCCATGAGGGAATAAAAGGCAATCCAATATTCCATTTTTCGTCTGGAATATGAATCTCACAAGTGGTGGTACCATTCATTAACTAGACTTGGGAATCCCAACATCAACTCTTTTCTAGAGCTTATATAAATGTTAATCCATATGATTTATAAGAGGGCCCAAAAGCTACAGTTTAGGCATCTTACACAAATAAAACATGTTAGAAAATTATATATGACAGAGCAATGGAACACATAAAATATGCGAAAACACAAAGACATAAATAACATATAAAAAAAAGAGAGACACAAATATATGCAGTTCACCCAACTTGGGCTACGTCCACAGAAACAACCAGTCCTTCCTTTCTATTATCAAACAAAATGAAGACACACAACCTACATCAGAGTCGATGTAATATCCTCTACTCTGTCACACAACCCCCCTTACTATTTCTAGCTTAGAGTATACATAGAATACACAGACGCAATACAATACCCTTATACAATAGAGGGGTTGCCTTCTAGGGAAAAAACCCCTAAATTAAGCATAAATTCTACCGTCAGATCATCTGCCTAATGAGCAGCCCAGATTGACTATGAAATTACAATATTTTACAAGGAAAATTTACTTATGTTTTTAGCTTCGTGGGTGCTGCCCCCGAAACCACCCACTAGGGGGGGGGCTCCAAAAGGTCGTCATCGCCCCCCCTGGACCCCCTAATGGTGATCAAACAAAGGTCGGTGTTGCTGCCATGTTAAGAACATGGGTTCAACGTGATGATACATCTAAATAAATAATATAATCAAGCTCCACACCGAACAATCTCCCACTTGGAGACTCATAGTAGAAACTCCATGGATGCTCCACTTTGGACCTGGTTGTTTCTCATCTTCATCATCATACTTGAAGACAATTGAAACTAAGCATAATCTAAGTTTCTGCCTGGTTACAACTTTTGTTAGCATATCTGCAGGATTCTAGATAGTGTGTATCTTTTCCAACTTCAACTGTCCATCCTCCAACACTAACTGTATGAAATGGTACTTGAGCTGTATGCGTTTAGTCCTAGAATGAAATGTTGATTTCTTTGCAAGATGAATGGAACTCTGGCTGTCACTGTATAACCTGCCCATCTCATGCTTCTTACCTGATTCATCCATAAACCTTTGTAGCCAAATCATTTCTTTAATAGCCTTTGTAGCAACAACATACTCTGCTTCTGTTGTTGAAAGTGCAACAACACTTTGAATTTTTGAAACCCAACTAACAGTTGTACCACCTTCAGTAAATACATACCTTGTAGTTCTCCTCCTGTTATCTCTATAACATTCCATATTTGCATCAACATATCCTCGTAGAGCAATGTTTGAACCACCAAAGCATAATTCTTGATTTGTGGTACCTCTCAAATATCCGAGAATCCATTTCACTGCCATCCAATGTTATTTTCTTGGATTGTTCATGTACCTACTTACAACTCCCATTGCATGTGCAATATTAGGCCTTGTGTAGACCATTGCATACATTAAGCTTCCAACTGCTGATGCATATGGAAATTTAGACATCTAATCCATTTATTCTTGGGTCTTGGGCAACATCTCCTTACTAAGTTTGAAATGGTTAGCCAAAGGTGTACTAACTGATTTTGCAATCTACATATTAAATCTTTTCAACACATTTTGTATGTACTCATTCTAAGACAATGTTAATTTGCAATTTTTCCTATCTTTAATTATTCTCATACCAAGGATTTGTTTTGCAGCTCCCGAATCCTTCATTGCAAATGAATTTTCCAATTTTCTTTTGAGCACATTTATTTCCTACATGTTAGACCCTGCAACAAGCATATCATCTACATATAATAATAATATAATATAGCTGCCATCATTTTTCTTTTTTAGATAGACACAATGATCAGAGTGACATCTAGTATAACCTTGTTCAGACATAAACCTGTCAAATTTTAGATACCACTGCATTGGAGACTATTTTAAGCCATACAAGCTCTTGTTTAACATGCACACTAATTTTTCCTTCCCTTTTACCTCATATCCTTGTGGTTGCTGCATATATATCTCTTCCTCCAAATATCCATGGAGAAATGTTGTCTTTACATCTAACTGTTCAAGATGAAAATCTTCTGCTGCTATAAGACTTAAAATAGTTATGATTGAAGTCATCTTAACAACAAGAGAAAATATTTCATCAAATTCAATACCTTTCTTATGTGCAAACCCCTTCACCACAAGTCTAGCTTTGCACCTTTGTTTTCCTCCATCTTCTTCCTTCATCTTGTAAACCCATTTATTCTGTAATATTGTTTTACCTGCAGGCAACCTAACTAAGTCCCAAGTCTAGTTATGTATTAAGGATTCCATCTATTCTTTGATTGCTAGCTCCCACTTCTTCCTGTTTTCGACTGGAATTTATTCTTCATAACATTCAGGTTCACCAAAATCAGTCAAAAATAAATAATATAATGAAGGATACTATCGTTCAGGGGGTCTACTTATCCAGGTACATCTTCTGACACCACTTTCATGTGTTTGAGGTGCCTGTTATTGTTGTGGTTATTAATTATTATTATTTTCAGGCAGCTTTACTTTTTCCGTGATCTCATCAAGAACTATGTATTCTTTGTTTTCTTTTTCTTGTTTATTTTCCCGCAATTGATTCTTATACATGACCTTTTCATTGAATAACACATCTTTGCTCCTAATGATTTTCTGATTTTCATAATCATATAACTAATAACCAAAATAATTAACACCATATCCAATAAATGATCCAAGTGGATATTGGTGGCACCCGCCTATTGCACTTGGGGCCCCACCATTGTCTCTTGTCTTTTAGTTTCGGCACAACTTACTATTTCTAGTAGTTTTTCGGGTCCTGAACTTCCAGAGCCATTTTGAGGCCCTAAAATACTTTTTTTGGTCATCGCTTTTTTGGAAAATTTGATTCCATTCCTAAATCTAAATTTGCAGTCAGAAGTTGCAGTCCTTGGATAGATATTTCTAACAATGTATCATGTGCGTCAAACGGAGATAGTATGCCAAAGTTACGACCACAGGAAATTGATGTACCAATTTACCCCGACAAGGCCCATATTCTGGCATTTCATCTCCTAGGGTTAGGTTTTTGGATGTTTAGGGTTTTCCATTGTTTCTCAATAATATATAGGCCTTCAAGCCTTATTGTAACACAGAGTTCAGAGGCTTGTAGCTACCACATCTCTTCTCAGAGGTAAGCTACCAGTGCCCTAGCTAGTTTATTTCCATTCTGTTTGTAAGAAAATTTCAGTTATTTGATATTAATGAAATGGAGTGTTATTTCTACTACATATTTTTATTTATGGATATATGTTTATTCTATTGCATTCCTGCATAAATCCGGATCAACAAAGGTACATTTCTTTGATTTTTCCTCCAGCTTTGTTCTATTTTCTTTATTAATATGGATAAAGGCCTCACAACCAAAAGGATTTAAAAAAGAGTAGTTTACCTTTTTACCTATCCATGCCTCCTCTGGAATACCACCATCCAAGGAACTTGAAGGCCCTATGTTTATTAGATAAACAAAAATATCTACAACATTTTCCAAAAATTGTAAAGGCAATCCTGCATGCAATCTCACACACCTCGCACGCTCCATGATTGTCTTATTCATCATTTCTGACACACCATTTTCTTGTGGTGTTCTTGGAATTGTCTTCTCTTTGCAAATTCCATGCTCTGAACAATACGCATAACACTCTTTGCTTCAATATTCACCTCCATTGTTTGATCTCAGACACTTTAACTTATTTCCTGTCTCAATATCAACCAAAGCTTTCCATTTCTTGAAAGTATCAAATACATCAAATTTATTCTAAATACAATAAATCCATTTTTTCTAATTGCATCATCAATAAAAGTAACATAATAATGAGAGCCACCGAAAGATTATACCTAGCATGTCCCCATACATATGTATGCAAAAGCTCTAATTTTATGCTCTTATTTTCTTTCCCAACTCTAAGAAATCCGACTCTATTCTGTTTTCCATAAATACAATTTTCAAAGAAATAAAAATCAATATTCTTCAAACCCGACAACAAATTTCTTGAGTGAAGAGTCTTCATCCCTTTCTCATTCATGTGTCTAAGCCTCTGATGCCATAATGCTACATATGCTCTTTTGGAAGTTAAAGCATTAACAGAGTTAGAAATACCATTACATAAATACAATGTACCAACCTTTTCTACTTTTTCTATTACCAGGGCTCCTTTAGTGACCTTCCAAGTTTTATCTATGAAAATTGTTACACAACCTTCACCGCCTAGCTGGCCTATTGAAATCAATTTTTTATTTATATATGGAACATGCCTTACCTCCTTTAATAACCATTGGTTTTGATTATGAAGTTTTACAATAGCTTTACCCATTCCAACGATTTTACAGGGTTTATCATCACTTAGATGAACCTATCCAAAATCTCCTTGAACATAGTCATGAAAATATTTCTTATCAGGTGTGGCATGGAATGAGGCCCCTAAATCTACCACCCAGGAATCAGTAACATTTTCTAAAGAAGAATCAAAGAATCTTGTAAACATCACCTGTCACATTTTCTTCATGATTGTTTTCTTGTTGTGTGTCTTCTTCTTTTCCCTTCCGAGATTTACAATATTTCTTCAAGTGTCCTTTCTTTTTGCATTTCTAGCACACTATCCTCGATTTGGAATTGGATCTACCTTTCCTTGATTTACTGTGATATTGTGAGCTCTTTCCTCTTTCCATTTTTCTTCCCTTAGTCTCCACACTCAAAGAATTACCTGATGTCTCACTGGAGCTTTTACGTCGCATTTCCTTGCTAAGGATAGCACCGAAAACATCACCAAACTTTAAAGTAATAGATCCAGAGACAGAGATACTAATGGCCACAACTAAAAAATTCCACCTTTCTAGCAATGAGCACAGAAATAACAAAGCCCTAACTTCATCATCAAAGTTTACCGCTAAAAAAATTAACTGACCGTTAACCATATTAAATTCATTTAAATGGTCAGCAACAGTTCAAATTTTCGACATCTTCATGTTAAATAAATGTTTCATAAGAAATACCTTATTTTAGGCCAAGGGTTTTTCATATAGTTTTTCCAATTCCGTAATTAAACCATTTTTTGTTGTTTCCTTCGAAATATTGAAGGATACTGAAGCCGCAAGGCATAACCATATTTTTCCAAGTTCCTTTCTATCGAGAAAATCCCATTTTGCGTCTATCATACTCGATGAATTATTTCTTTTTTCTCTCAATGGTAGGTACAAATATTTCTGATACAAATAATATTCCATCTGCATCTTCTATAGCAGGTAGTTTTTTCCGTTAAATTTATCGACCCTAAACCTACCATCTTCCGCCATTTCTCCCACTCGAACTAGGAACCCTTCTTTCCTACGAGTTTATTAGCCAAATAGACCTTCGGCTTTGATACCATTTTCTAGAAGATTATATATTACAAAGCAATGGAACACATAAAATATGCAAAAACAAAAACACATAAATAACATATAAAACAAGAGAGCCAAAGATATATGTGGTTCACCCAACTTGTAGAAATTATATAACTTATGTGTTATATATCCAATATTCTCCCGATCACACACAATTTTAACTTCATGCACAATACCAAATGTATTCCACCATTGATTATCACATGCAGAAATTAAATCAATTGCAATGCACACATGAAACCATAAAAATTCACACACATTAACACAGTTGTTTTACGAGAAAGCCTGAAGCTGAAAACCCCAACTATCTGTATATAATATATGTCATAGAGATCATGTAACAATCCTCATACAAAGCGGATCATATCAAGCTATCAGTACAATACAATCGCTACACACTAATCAGGCCCGATCTTGCAAATCCATGCACCGATCTTTGCCACCTGCTAGCCTGCCTATACTGCACAATCCCTGCTGAAGAATGGCTCTGAATGAACTCCAATTTCTCCAAGATTTACTGTGCAATCCTCATTGGCATCTCCACTAAGTGTTGGATGCAATCAATGCATCACTATAGTCACAACTGATAGTCACACTTGCTCTTTCACCTACCTCTCCACTGGTCTCCACTGAACTGTCCATGCACTATAGTTAACTGATGTATTCTTCAGTTGATTAATGAGTTAATATTTAATGAATTAATTATTAATTAATTCACACCACTCTCACTAGTGTATCAATCAGTTAGACTAGATACAACTAGCTCAACTGTGTCTAACTGAGTTAAACTGAACACAACTCCACCAAACTTTGTCACATGAGTTCTAACTGAAGTCCTCCATGCATTAGCTCCAGTAAACCCTCAGGAATAGCGTAATTCCTTCTGTCAGCTGTTGTTCCACATCTATGCACTTAACTAAAGTGCTCCAATAGAATAATATAATGTTTAGAGTCCAAATATTATTAAAAGCTAATAATATTCGACATATCTATTTTTAGACTAGCAATCTAAAAATAGATTCCACCCAATATTTCTAAAAATAGAAGTCCATATATTTTTCCAACTTGACCAACCATCCACAAATAACATCCTGCAACTCATAGAATATGATCGACATGTCTAAAAATAGACATAGTTTAAAAATAGACTTTGCGCCAAAAATAGCCTGCGGGCCCACTTAGTGAAGGCGACTCTTTTCACTAAGCTCATCATCTTTTTGAATCTCAACACTCCCTCTCAACAAGATAGGGATTATCTGCCACCCTAATCCTGTCTCTATAGTATTCGAATTTGCTCCTGGTGAGCGCCTTCGTCAGAATATCTGCATCTTGATCCTCCGTAGGAATGTAAGAAAGCAACATGATCTTCTGCTGCACACAATATCTGATATGATGGTACTAGATGTCAATGTGTTTATATATATCATGAAATATTGGATTAACCGAGAGTTTAATACAACTCTAATTATCACAATCTATCACAGTAGGATCCAAGTGTGAACCGAAAACCCGACCAGGATCTTCGTCATCCATATAGCCTCGCATGTAGCCAAAATTGCTGCCATGTACTCGGCCTTTGCTAAACTGAGTGCCATGGATCTCTGTTTCCTGTTGTACCAAGAAACTGTTGTAGAAACGATACTGAATATCCCTCCAGATGTGCTCTTTCTGTCTGTTGGGCTCCCTGCCAAATCTGCATCCGTGAAGCCATGCAGCTTCACCTCATCCGACTGTCTGTACCACAATCCATATCCTGATGTGCCCCTGAGATACCTCAGGACATGCTTGCCTACCTTCCAAAAGATCTTGGTAGGCTTAACCATAGCTTGTGAAAGCTAGTTAACAACATAACATATGTCTGGTCGTGTATTGACTAGATACATGAGCGAACCAACCAAATTTCAATAAACAATGGCATCCAATACCTTTGCCGATGTAGCATCCTCTTTCCTCCAACCACCAGGAAGAGGAGTGTTAATAGGCTTGCAGCCTTGCATGTTGAACTTCTCCAGTATCTCCCGGGCATACTTTCCTTGAGACATAAATAGTCCACCCTTCCACTGCCAAATTTCCAATCCTAGGAAATAATGAAGGAGGCCCAAGTCCTTTATCTCAAACTCCTTTGCAAGATCTACCTTGCATGAGTGTATTAACATTTCATCACCTGTTAGTATCAAATCATCTACATAAAGTACAATGATCAACAACTTACCCTCCACCACAATCTCGTATAGGTTTAGATCCGCCTCACTCTTGGCGAAACCAAGTCCGGTAAAATAACTGTCTATCCGTGTGTACCAAGCACGAGGTGCTTGTTTCAGCCCATACAACACTCTTTTGAGCCTGCACACATGTGACTCGCTACTAGAGATTTCGAATCCTTCAGGCTGCTCTATGTACACTTCCTCCTCAATGAATCTGTTGAGGAATGCAGTCTTCACATCCATCTGATGAATGTGCCAACCCATTTGTGCTGAGAGAGCAAGGATGGTCCGTATGGAATAATACCTTGTGATAGGTGCAAAGGTTTCTTCATAGTCGATCCCCTCGATCTGTGAGAAACCCTGGGCAACAAATCTTGCCTTGTACTTCTCGACGCTCCCATCAACAGCTTGCTTCACTTTGTAGATCCATCTCGAACCTACCACTGATTTCCCTTCCGGCCTTGGGACAATCTCCCATGCACTGTTTCTGACAATCAAATCATACTCTTCCACCATGGCATCTACCCATGCAGGATCCTCCATAGCTTCCTTGAAAGAGGATGGTTGTGTCACGATACACTTTCTCATTAGAGCCATGTATCTAGTAAATCGGTTAGGTGTCTGTCTCTGTCTGCACTGTGATGTGGGTGCTCCTACATTCTGCGCTGCATCAAGATTTAGTTGCTCAGCTTCTGTAGTGCACTTCCGCCCTCTGATGTTTGGCACTGCATGAGTGGTTTCTTCCACTTCATGAACCTCCTCTTGTGGCTTATCCACATCCTGAGGCTCATCTTTAGGAACTAGTAGCTCCTCATCTGCATGCAAGTGTAGCTCCCTCTCAAGCAACAACTTCATGGATTTCTCCTCATGAAATTTAATATCCCGTCGCACAATAGTCTTTCGACTGTCTGGAAAATAAACATGATAATTTTCAGGTGTTTCTGTGTACCCCACAAATATCCCAACCTCTGCGGTCGAGTCCAACTTCTTCCTGGCATCCTTCGTCACATGAATGTAAACAGGTGAGCCAAAAATCTTCAAATGAGAAATATCAGGCTTCTTACCAGAAAATGCCTCTTCGGGTGTACTCACGCCAAGTACTCTATGAGGACAACAGTTTTTCACATAAACTGCAGTGTTGCATGCTTCAGCCCACAAGTTTATGGGAAGGCCCTGATCATGCAACATCGCCCATGCAGCACCCATGATCGTTCTATTCTTTTTCTCCGCGACCCCATTTTGCTGTGGGTTATGAGGCGCTATGATCTCTCTTCGAATTCCTTCTGCGTTGCAAAATTCTTTGAATTTTCCAGAGATGAATTCACCACCATTATTGCTCCTAAGAGCTTTCACCTACTTCCCTGACTCTTTCTCAACTAGTGCCTTGAACTCACAGAACTTTGAGTATGTCTCCCTCTTCTTCTGCATGAAGAAGATCCAGCACTTACGAGAAAAGTCATCAACAAATATCACATAATACCTGCACTTTGCTATTGAAGCTACTGAGAAAGGTCCACACACGTCTTTGTGAATTCTCTCAAGGATCGTCATGGCGCGACTATCCTTCTCATGAAAAGTGGTCTTCACAAATTTTCCCAAAGTACATCCCTTGCACTGATCTGACTGTGCAACTGTACCCTTAGGAAGCCCGGTAGAAATCTACTGCAAAATTTTCAAAGCGCCATGGTGAAGATGGCCCAATCTCCTGTGCCACAATTCGCCCTCATCCCGGCTCACCACTCCTTCTGCTTTGCCTGCCATTGCTGCACAGCCATCTACCTACAATTGATAAAGGTTCTTAACTCAAACCCCTATCCTCCGGGTTTCACCAATTGTTTTACTGCACGGGAAAGCCTTTCCCTCGCTAAAAACAACATCATAGCCCTTGTCTTCAAACATCGCCACAGAGATCATATTCTTCTTCAATCCTGGAACATGCATGAAATCCTTCAAGACGAAAGGTTTTCTAGACTCCCTCTCAAAGGAAATGGCCCCGATACCAGTTGCACTGTATCTACCATCATCGCCCATCTCGATGTGCGCTCCAAGATCCTTCTCATTTAGATCATTAAACAAATATTTGTCTCCGATAATATGTAAAGACGCACCACTATCAAGAAACCACACCGATCCCATCACAATTGAAACTAAGCATGCAATCAGTGAAAAATCCAACTCAAATTGCGAGGCTAAGGCCTCTCCAGCTGCAGATCTTGTAGCCTGCTTATTTTTCTTCTTTTGTGGACAATTAGTGGCGTAATGTCCGTGTTGGTGAAAGTGAAAGCACTTCACCTTGGACAAGTCCTGCTTCTTGCCTTTCACACCAGATTGAGAAGGATTTTTCTTTCCATTCCCTTTCCTTGATTTGGCAGCCAAAGTGAAATTTTCTTCATATTCATTCTTCAAAGAAGATCCATCCCTAGTACCTCGCCTTATCTCCTCCTACATAAGATCTGACCAAATTCGCTCCCATCCCGACAGTTTCTCCCGACCATTGACAGAGTATTTGTAACTATGCCAACTCTTCGGAAGCCCAAGGAGAGCCAAGCTCACCAAGTATTCTTCATCAACAGTAACCCCCACACTTCCCAGCTCATCCTTGCACTGGAAAAAAATCGTGATGTACTTGGGTATGTTGTCGCCTTTCTCCATTTTTATTTTCCTGAGTTTTTCTTTAAGCCCCAACTTCCTCTAGTCACTTCTGCTTTGGAACAAGTCTGTCAAAGCTTTCCACATCAAGAATGGAGAAGCTTTACCGTGAAGGCTGGACACAGTGTGATCCTTCACACCTTCCAACAGAATTCTTCGACACTTTGCTGTCTTCTTTTGCCATGCATCAAGTGCGGCAGCATCGCTAGAAGCAGGCTTTGGAATTTCAGCATCTATGAACTCCTTCAACCCATTATCATCCAGCATCGCCTCCATCCTATCCTTCCATGCAATATAATTCGAGATGCCCTCAAGTGCATACTCCAATCGCAATCTGTTGAAAGAAATTTCAATGAATTCTCAACTTCGACACCAGGAAAACACTGCAGCAAATTCGAATTCCACCAGCACAAAACTCAATCGCTTCAATAATTGCAATCTGCTCCAATGATCAACTCCTCTGATACCATGTAGAAATTATATAACTTATGTGTTATATATCCAAGATTCTCTTGATCACACACTATTTTAACTTCATGCACAATACAGAATCTATTCCACCATTGATCATCACATGCGGAAATTAAATCAATTGCAATGCACACATAAAACCATAAAAATTCACACACATTAACACAGTTGTTTTAAGGGAAAGTCTGAAGCTAAAAACCCCAACTATCTGTATATAATATATGTCTTAGATATCATGTAACAATCCTCATACAAAGCTGATCATATCAAGCTCTCAGTACAATACAATCGCTACACACTAATCAGGCCCGATCTTGCAAATCCATGCACCGACCTTTGCCACCTGCTAGCCTGCCTCTACTGCACAATCCCTATTGAAGAATGGCTTTGAATGAGCTCCAATTTCTCCAATATTGACTGTGCAATCCTCATTGGCATCTCCACTGAGTGTTGGATGCAATCAATGCATCACTATAGTCACAACTGATAGTCTATCTTGCCCTTTCACCTATCTCTCCACTGGTCTCCACTGAAACTGCCATGCACTGTAGTTAACTGATGTATTCTTCAGTTGATTAATGAGTTATTATTTAGTGAATTAATTATTAATTAATTCACACCACTCTCACTATTATACCAATCAGTTAGACTAGATACAACTAGCTCAACTGTGTCTAACTGAGTTAAACTAAACACAACTCCACCAACTACTTCTACAACTCCACCAAACTTTGTCACGTGAGTTCTAACTGAAGTCCTCCATGCATTAGCTCCAGTAAACCCTCAGGAATAGTGTAATTCCTTCTGTTAGCTGTTGTGCCACATTTGTGCACTTAACTGAAGTGCTCCAAGAGAATAAGATAATGTTTAGAGTCCAAATATTATTAAGAGCTAATAATATTCGACATATCTATTTTTAGACTAGAAATCTAAAAATAGATTCCGCCCAATATGTCTAAAAATAGAATTCCATCTATTTTTCCAACTTGACCAACCATCCACAAATAGCATCCTGCAACTCATAGAATATGATCGACATGTCTAAAAATAGACATAGTCTAAAAATAGACTTTGTGCCAAAAATAGCATGCGGGCCCATTTAATGAAGGCGACACTTTTCACTAAGCTCATAATCTTGTTGAATCTCAACACAACTTGGGCTACATCCATGGAAATAACCAGTCCTTACTTTCTATTATCCAGCAAAATGAAGAGATACAACCTACAACAGATCCATTGTATTATCCTCTACTCTCTCACACAGTCCCCCTTGTTATTTCTCACTCAGAGTATACACACAATACATAGACGCAATACAATACCCTCATACAACAGAAGGGTTGTCTTCTATGGAGAAAAAACCTAAATTAAACATAAATTCTACCTCAGATAATCCGCCTAATGAACGACCTAGATTGACTACGAAATTACAATATTTTACAAGGCAATTTTACATATGTTTTTAGCTTCAGGGGCACTACCCCCGAAACCCCCCGCTCGAAGGGGGGGGGGGGGTGTTCCAAAAGGTCGTCACCAACCCCCCTAGACCCCCCCCCTCCCCCCCTGATGACAATTAAACAATAGGCGGTGTTTTCGCCCCATTAGGAACAAGGGTCCAACACGATGACACATCTAAATAAAGAATTTAATTAGGCTCCACACCCAAAAAACAAACAAGGATTATAGATAGATTTATTTCAAAATTCTAGAGATTAGTCGAGTTGGTTACAAATATATCTTAGGAATGGTTAGTGATGTTGTTCACGGAGGGGTTAGTTGAACCATTATGTGGTTGATTCAAGGCCTTTAAGTCTTGCACACCGCAGGATGCCATTTCCAAGACGAAATATATTAAGGATGCAATGCCTAAAAATAAAGAATCTTCCAAACCACCACCTCTTCAACATGGTAAATATAAGCTACCTCTTCGAGAGGAAGATACCGCAAGAAGAAGGTTGGACCTTGGAACTTAAGATAATTTAGGAAGGAAGAAGCTCTATTATTATTTCAAGGAGCCTTTGGAGCTTAGAAATAGATGCAAGGGAAAGGGAAAAGTGCACCACATTTAGGTGTTCTCTAAAAGTGATGGAGAAGAGGAAACATTACTAGTGAAAAATGATGGATATTGTAGTTTAGAGGAGGAGAAACCAAGGGAAGAAGAAGTAAGTGGCACCATAACCACACTTTCAGGAACCCATAGCTACAACACCTTCATAGCCAAAGGTTCCATACAGGGGCATTGGGTCATAGTCCTAATAGATGATGGGTCAACCAACAATTTGATTGAATCAACATTCATGGCTAAAAGAGGCATCCAAATGAAGGGATTTGGAGGCTTTAATGTGGAGATGGTATATGCTTTCATCATGGAATGCAATCATATAGTACCAAAGGGAGAGTTAAATATGTAAAACTACACTATGGTTGATGATTGCTATGTGGTGAAGTTGTCAAATTTAGACAGAATATCGGGCATCCAATGGCTTATCACCATAGGGAAGCATTGGAAAAACTACATGACCATGGAAATGGGATTCAAAATGAAGGGAGGTTAAAGGGTAGTCTTGAGAGGCATAACTTAGGGCCCTCCAAATATTACTACACTCAAACAAGTGGTGGGAAAAATTGGGAAGAAGCACTTGGAGTCATCATAAGAGAATCAAGATATTAGCTCTTAGTCCAATTCAGATGAAGGAGGAAATCCATAGCCAAGGCCATGAGTTACGACTCAAACAATGCCTAATCATGTTGAGAGGCTTGCAACAACTAATCAATAACACTCAGGATGGAGGTTTGAGACTAAACATGAAGGAGATTCGCAGTTAAGAGGAGTTAAACAACAACTGGAGATCTAACAAAAATATAGCAAAATCATGAAGCAGCTGGGCCATCATGAAGAGTTAAGCTCTTCAACCTTTCTATAATTTCTTATGGGAGTTGGCTTATAGGGGTTGCTTCATGGAATGATGACATATAACAACACCATTGAATGGGGAAACCTTGAGAGGATGCAACATACTATTTCCAAAGTGTTCAATTCACTTGTTTGAGATTTTGGTACTGGATGGAATTTTCTTGAGGACAAGCAAAATTTGGGAAGGGGAGAATGTAATGTTCCTTTCTGACTCTTAGAAACAAGGGAGGTTGAGTCTTATCATATCTAGATCCCATAGGCTATTGAAAGGAAAAAATAAAAGGATCACCAGGATAAAATAGCTAATAATTAAATAAAAGGGGTAAAAATTCACTTTTGGGGAAATTAAGTGACCCATGGTATTCAGAGGAGGAAATTATTAATAGGGTAAGGAGATTGAAGGAAGACATGCGAAAATATATTAGGGAAAAATTGAAAATGGGTTCTAGGAGATACCACGTAATGGGGAAAACCCTACTAATCACTGGCTTCAATATTGAGAGACATGCCCTAGTTGTAGATTGTTGGTTTAAGAGTTGAAACACACTCCCTAACCAACACTTGTATTGCAGGTTAATCCAGTGGCCTTGGAAACTAGTTTAGAAGACAAATTATATTTTCTTGAGCCTGAGTTAATTAAATTAGTCGGGAATGAATTCATTAGTTTTGAAGGTGTTAGGATTATTGAATCTAGAGGCCAAATTGAATTGAAAGGAGGTTAGTTTCATGCCTAAACATTGTATTACTCCCCGCCATTCTGCTTAGGAGTTCACTAGGAAACCATTTGATATGACTGACGTAATACTGCTAATAAGCATAAGGTCCTTGGACATCAAAGACATCATGAATAAATACATATTAAATAATGGTTAAAAGTGCATACAATGTCAAATAGGAGTTTTGGTTGGCCTTTACATTTGACATTAATAATTGAACAACCTATCTCAACACAATTACGCAAAGTCACAATAGGCTTGAGTTGATCACTCCTAAAAATTAATATTACACCCTCAAGGAAGGTCAACTTGTTGGCATTCTAGATTTGAGTTTATTAGTCACTTTGTAATCCTCGAGGTTGAGATTTCTAATCAACATGTTGTCTCTCTAAGGTAAAATTGGGACTTGCAAGGGAGTCAATCTTAAACTGAAGCAAGTAATTCAGAGGAGACATTCTACTTGGTGATTAATTTTAATCACAATATAAGGGGTCAAGTTCACTAATGTTGAGTGGTTCAAATCCATTAATTAACATGGACCGGATCCTTCACATTTTGGGGCCGAGATCACATTGTCATAAAGATCAAATTTGTCTTAAAATATATGGATCGGTTTTATTATGTTGCTGAGGGCAAGCTTGAAAATATGTAAGATTGAAACTCATGGGAATTCGTTGGGTTGATTGTCACTTAACATTGGGCCAAAATATCAATTGTGATATAGATCCATGAATTCAAGAATTAAATTTGATCCAAGGTGGAAAAGGGAAAATACTAAACACATTGATATCCGCTAGGTTGAATCTCTAAGAAGCTTTTTTCACTAATTCCGGGGGAAAAATACTCCTTCCTAATTAAGGCTTGACTTATTAGGTTGAAATTTCCCGAGCCATTGATGGATGAAATTGTTGTCTAAGTTGCTCTTGGGAACATATAGTGAAGACCCAAGTTGCATTTCCTGGTCAAGCCATTTGTGGAAGAGGTGAATCTAATCTATGTTGTAAGCAAGCAATATGTCTAAAGTGTGTCATCCATGGAAAATGTTAGGGGCTAATATTCACAATCGGGTTAATTTTCCACGATTTTTCCAAAAAAATATTTTCGAATTTCCATTTTTAAAAAAATGATTTGCCCAAATTTTAGAATATAAAATTATTTTACCTTCATAATCACCAAAATTATATAGAAAGTATATATAAAATCATTCTAAATTCAAATAATTTTACAAATATATCAATAAATATTTTATAGTTTGCATATTAGGGACTAGTGAGATTCGCTAATGTTTTTAAAAATCAAGATAAATTTCCATCCTTAAAATAATCCCTGGTGTCATCGGGTTCCTTCTATAAAAAAAATATTTGTAAAATTTACTCCTAACATTTCTGGCAATAATGTTGGGATTTCAATTTTCATTTCAAGCGTTTACATATTTTCTAATGTTTTCCCCACTCATGAATGTTATGTATGGATTTATGAATTTAGAATTATCATTGTTTTTAATTTCTTAAAATAAAAACCCTAACAAATTAATCAATGGACATTAGAAAACAAGACATCTCGATAGTGAGATCTAGTATTTATAAGCCAAAACCATCCTAAAATAAAAATTGATTGCAATTCAATTTTTTGACATATACTAGGATAGATATAAAAAAAATCAAGTGACGATTATTGTTGGCTACACATCTACTTAAAGAAACGACTTTACTGAAAGTAAAAATCATTAGGAAAGAGGCTGGAAGAAACATCAATTATCTGAGGAGGTGACTGGGGTAGAATCCTGAGAATTGGACCTACATGAGCTAGAGGACTTGAGGTCGTAGAGTAGATGACCCTCTATGTGAGCCAAAAAATCATCAATTTTGACTAAACAATAACGCTAGTGGCATTAGTCTCCTTGAATTTCTTTAAGGCAAGCTATAAATTTATTGCGTTCCTTGTGCTTTTCTTTAAGGACCTTGCCCAAGAGTGTCTTCATTTTGCAATAGAGGATGATGAAATTGATATATTTTTTCCATTATCCTGTGGTATGTCCAAGGTTGAGAACCAAACTAGATACATTAGTTCAGATTTCAGAAGAGTAGGCATGGTGATCATTTGTTTTTAAGCATTCTAATTGACATATTTCCTCTTGGATTTCTGGAGGGGTTGAGGAGTGGAATATAGCGCAACTATATGTGCTTGAGTTTGAGCCTGAGGTCATTCTTGAGGGAATCAATTTCCAAATCCTCAACAAAAGTGCATACATTGGAGAGGCATGGCACTCAATGATAATATATGATCAATTAAGCACACTCCCCAATAGAATGGAAAAATCACGAGATAAGTTGATAGGGCCCAAAACAAGATCAGAAAAAACTTAACATTCGGCTACCAGATGGGCATGAGAATAGAACTAAATAGTAGTGACAGAGGATGAGTGTATATAGAGTAGCTTTAGGCAAGGTCAAATAGCCATAAAACCTCACGCACACAAATGAATCTCCACACCATCTATATTCCCTACAGACCATAAACTAGATTCCACCATCCAAATGAAAACTGACCGAGAATGCTACGATGACTGGACATAGAAAAATTTACCCCATAATTTTCTGCCAACTAGGAATTGAGATGTTATAGACAAAACTCATTTCCTCTCCAACCACTTCCTATTCTTGCTCTTACTCCTATTTCAAATGCTTCCAAATTCCTAGGATTTTCTTCCTAAACAACTATCTCTTGACTCCATGTTTGAAATTAAAAAATAAGGGGTGTGAAATGAAGGTTAGTCTCTAGGGGACTAGGAGCTCCATACGACAAGAGTTTCCAAAAATATAGTATCATGGGAAAAATATCCCTCTTGTGACTGGGAGTCACCATTGAGATTGAAAAATAACATGGAGTCATGACAAACGAGCTAAGAGCTAATGACAAGAATGAGAGCTACCATATTAAATATAAAGGATGTAAGATTTTAACATGTGAGGTTGCATGGGGTGGGATAAGCATGCCATGCACCACTCTTAAATGAAATGGGAGGAAATGGGGTGGCAATCTCCCCCCCTGTCCCCCTCCTTTGGTGTTGTTTCTAACACCCTGATCAAGGATGTTTTATCTTGATCTATGGTGATTAGTAATTGGTACCTCCATTTTGAACACACCTCATATGACCATGTTGCTTCCAGATTGATGTTTTGGTCTTATCAACCCACATTGCCTAATAAATTAACTACCTTGTTTCTAAATCATCAAGAATGGGAGATGATTATGGAAGGAATGATTTGGATCATGGATTGGATGCGAGAAAAAAAAATCTAATCACCAACTCTTGCATAATTTCTCAAGGGGAGCTTTGTTTAAAATTCTTTTGATTATAGTGATTATCAATTGGGAATCACTACCCACTTGTATTTTTTAGTACCCCTTATTCTTGGCAAGAAATAAACTTGTCTCTGATTCAAAGAAATCAACTATGTTGTTTCTATCTATCCAGTAATTTCATGTATAGAGAAATAATTATTTTTCCATGTTGTCACGTAATATCCCTCCATATCTAGATTGGCTAGGGTTCCCTTTAGAAGCACCATCAAAATTCAAATATACAAAGCCTATTAGGGGGAGGTGGCGGGGGGGGTGGGGGTGGTAGTGAAGGTGAGAGTGGATCCATTTCTTCTGCATGAGGATGGGGTATTTAGCTGAGTGACCATTGATGGTGAAAGCTCCAACTTGTTTAAAATCCCTAAATCATGTTGATTAGTTTCCAAGTCTTCCTATTTCATGTCATCAGCTAGAATAATTTCATTGACACTTTGCTTTATAAGCTTCCATACCTTCCCATCCTCAGTCTCTATTTGTTTGAATATCCTATTATTTATTTACTTCCAAATCAACCACATCAGGAATCCCAGAATCAAGATCCTGACTCGATTAAGGATATGATTGTTTATAATTCTTGCCTCCATTGAACCATTGTTTCTATGAGGCTCTTGTAGTTCTAGTTTGAGTGCCCAAATAAGAGTAGGATATGATCCTATATTCTCTTTGAGATGGGGCATACATTAAGTAAATGTTCCATGTCCTCCTCTTGATTCTTGCATATAGGGAAAATCGAGGGACCCTCAAACCTTTTTCTCTAAATTTGATCCCATGAGAGTAACTTTGCAATCAACCACAAGAAGTGGGTGACTTTGGGATAGTGTCCTTCTATCCAAATTTTATGTCAAAGAGGGTCTTTTGATAGGTCTCTGTCACCAACAAAGTATAGGTTTCCCTTAAGGTGAACGTCCCCTTGGTTTGATATCGCCATCAAAGTTTTTCTTGAACTTTTTCTATTGGAATTTTATGTTTTTGCAACTCCTGAGCTAATTTTGACCAGGGCATTGTATCTGGGTGTTCAGACAAATCCTTGATGATCTTCCACTCTCTCCATACAACATATCTAGGGGGTGGTTTCTAGAAATTGGAAACTATGCTACATTGTTGTGTTGTTGTATAATTTTATGTCTTGGAACTCCTCATGATCTCCCAAATGAGGCATTTGTTTCCATGCATATTTCGAGAATAGAGTCATGCGATCTTCCCTGATTTCCTAAAATTAATGGTTTTGGATTAAACTCTAGTTCTCTTGTCACATATTTTAGATTGAGGATCCTTAGGGGTATTCAAAATTTCTTAGCTTAGTGAACTGAGAGGAGTGTTGTTTATACTTCTTATTTCAGATCTATTTCCATAGCTCAATCCCTCTTTGAAGCCATCTCCACCAAAATTTAGTTCCCATTTCTTTGTTGAGTGTGTTAGGGTCTTGGATTCCCAAGCCTCCCTACCATTTTTGGAATGTATATTTTCTCCCAGCAAACCAGTGACCATTTTCTTTCCTTCTTTTCCCCTTTCCAAAGGAAATTCTATACAGAGTTTTCATGGCTCAGAGCCTGCTTTAGGAGTTACCATTACCAATAATTGGTACATCGAGAATGCTGTAAGAATGGATTTTAAGAGGACCAGGTGTCCTGCCAAGTTGAGTGTTCTTAAAGCCCAATTAACCAACTTTTGAGAAATCTTTTGCAATGTATCTTTCCAATTTGCTACACTCAAAGAGTTCTCAACCCTAGGTGCTCTCGGGTACTTAGCAGGAAGCTTTTCAATTTGGAAATCCATCAAACGAGCAAGGTGCTTCTATACAACCACATTAGTATTGAAAAATATGTGTTCTCTTTGAATAAATTACCGTATATGACGCATCCATAAATTCATTGAGGATTGTTCTCATAGTATTAATCTTGGCCACTGTTGCTATTCTAAATAGCAATATATCATTTACAAATTGTCGATGAGTGGTAGGGAGATCTGCACCTTAACATGTTCAATTTTTTTTCACCCATGATAACATGTCTCCAGAAAATAAAACCAAGGTTGAAAAGGAGTTAAACCTACTAATTACCAATCAAACAATTATCCTTTAACACAAATAAATAATATTTAGTGTAATATATCAAGCATAATAACTTCGAAACACACATCGGAGCTTTAAAATTTTATCGTTGTGGAGCATGATTATAGTAATACTTATAGTAAGACCCTACGGTTGCGGAACATAAAGATGTGGAGATTTATAATGTGACATGTGGGTCTTTTATATTTATAAATGTTAATAAACTAATATTTAAGGATATTAAATGAATCAATATTTAATAAATTAATAATTTATTTGGAGAGAGATTTTTTGGTAGTAATTATATAGGCATAAAATTCGTCCACACTTTTTTTCTTTTTTTTTAAGATCTAGGACAATCGGTAACTGGTGAGAGTTGCCTGAGCAAGGCCCAGGTTCAAATCCAACTGGCTGCCACTATAAACCTAGGCTAGGTGCAACAGCCTGCAAGCCGCACACAATAGCAATTAACTTATGCCTCAACAAGAGCCGAGACGTCCACGCTTGTTGAACCAACCAGTGTGGTTCATCTTTAGGACATGAGAAATCAGATAATGGCATTTCATTATAAATAGATGAGGAAAAGGGTTAACTAGCCCTTGGAATGTAAGAGATAGTTTGACCTAAAAGAAAAGAATTAATTAAAAGGTCAAATTTTCAAATAAATTTTATATTATATTATTTAATATTCTAATATAATATTTAATTCTTATAATATTATATTAGTTTGATTTAAATTAAATTATTTCATTAGTTTATGTTGAGATGTTGAGATTATTAAAATGGAATATCAACCCTTCTTAAATATATATTTAAATTGTTATTATTAATAAAATATTTTATTTTTTTATTATTCTATTATATTTAATTACAAAAATAAATAAATTATTTATATTAAATTATCTAAATTTCATTAATCAAATTCTATTATAAAATATTAATATGATATTATTTTATTTTATTTATTTTATTTATTTTAGATTAGATTAATTAACAATTTTTAGTTAAAAGATAAAAAAGAGAATTAGTTGTAATATATTATATATAATATAAAATTAGATTAATAAAATATCAATATAGACTAGATTAATTAACCATTTTTATGTGTATAAATATTTTTTTTTGGTGAAAATCACATTTAATTTTTTTTTTATCTACACGTTTAGAACCAACCAATATGATTCATCATCCTAACAAGATCAAAATAAAAAAAATTATTAGTCATATATTATATATAATATAAAATTAGATTAATAAAAATATCAATATAATCATAAAAAAAATAAAGGATGGAAGCCTACTTACGTGGACTTAAAGTGGTGTGACTTTTGGAAAATTGAAATATTGAATGTGGAGTTTTTAGGGTTTTTGCTTCATAGATTCTAAAGTTGCAAATAATTGTTAAAATAAATTCAGTGACAACTACAAGTCATAACCATTGTGACTTTTGGATTAAAAAAATTAATAAAAATTATTTTTATTTTATAGAAAGAGTATGAGGCACAACATTGTTGTGTATAAATCACGCCAAGAATATCCACCGACACCTTTTCTTCATTTATTTTAATGTTAGAGTCACACTTTAATAGAAGATGTGGCCGCTTTCACCAAACGAAGATTTAGTGTGTTTGTAGGATTTGGACGAGGGGAGCTTTAAATATGTATATGATCCATCATTTGATGGATTTTAAAATAAAGAATTTAATTTCAATAATACGAAGTATCTATTGCAAGGTTTAGTTTTACAAATAATTAAAAGGAAATTAATATAATTAAAATTCCATTTATATTTTTAAAAATAATTAAAAAATATTATTTAATTTTAAATTAATTTAAATAATTAAAATAGATATTTTTTTGTTATTTTTAAATTTCGATTTTCAATAATAGAATAAAATTTAATTTATAAACTAAGATGATTAATATATTTTTAAAATTAAAAAAATAAAAGTAATTTAATAGAATTCCAATGATAAACATCTTTGAGTTTGAAGAAGAGCATGGTCCCAACAAATATCAACTTTCTTTTTAATAATGATTTTGATATTAATTATAATAAAAGTATTTAATTTATTTATAAATCTATACATTTTGTAAGATAATAAATAACGTAACATTATATATATGTGTGGGATTGTTTTATTTGCGAGATTTAGGTAAAGTAAATATTTGATGTAATTAAAAATTGAAGATGAGTGAAGTGTTCATCCAAAATATTTGGCTCTTCAATCATTCTACACAGGATTTTACAGGATTCCAGAAATACTCAACTACATTACATATTTCACTGTGGAAACATTCAAGCCTTAAATATTCTATCTTTATATTATATTTATTATAAATTAATTGTTAAAATTTCTAATTAAATTTTAAGAATAAAAATATAATATAATATGTGATGTGTTTTCAAAATAATTTATATAAATAAAATAAATACATAAAATATTTTTAATAATTTTAAAATTATTTAATATATATAATTATTAAAAATATAAAATATTTACATTAATAAAATTAAAATGATATATTATATTTTAACTTAATTTTCTGAAAAACTATATTATAAATTCAAGAGCCCAACAAGTTTCGAACTACTTAGTGTAGTTCATTATTTCGAAATGTGCTGGACTCTTGAATCTATGATGTGATTTTTCCAAAAAATTATTTGAAATATTGGTATGAACAAAAGATTACAATGTCAGATATATTAAATCAATATATAATATATTTTTAAAATTATTTAAAATTAATATATATATATATATATATATATATATATATATATATATATATATATATATATATATATATATATATATATTTTGGGCATATTATATTATTATTAAATATAATAATAATCAATATATAATTTCGCTTTTGTAATAATTAAAAATTATTGAACAGTTGTATTATTATTTATTTATTCATATATATATATATATATGAATAAATTAAATGTTATATAATTTAATATTTATATTTTGAATATACTTTAATTTTATTTTTTACTTAATATTTATAATAATATGTTATATAATTAAAATTTATTAATAATTATTCATTAATAATCATCATATTTGCATTGAAGATGCTGAGGTTATTGCGAGGATTGACCATTTCTACCACTGCAAGTTGAGAGAAGCCTTGGAAATTGAAAAGGGCCTGGTTAACCTTAACAGAGATGATGGGTGGATGATTAGTAGATGTTGGATTCCTGCCCTTCATTCTTAAAAAATCTTAAAATAAATTTAAAATAAATTTAATATTATTTAATTTTAATTTTATTTATTATTATTATTATTATTATTATTTATTTAATTAAAATTTTATTTATCTATTTTATTTTTATCTTTATTTTAGTTCTATTTATTTATTTATTTAATTTATTTACTTATTTATTTATTTTTTAAGATTATTTATCAAAAAGATAACTGTTTGATGAATTTTGAATCACATTTTATATATATATATATATAATTTAATTATATTTAACATTTAATTTATTTGATAATAATAAAAACAAATAAATAATTATTATTCTAAAAAATATATAAATAGTAAGCATTTTTTTTTTATTCTTCAAAAATATATTAAATTATTAATTATTTTTATTAAAATAAATATAATTATATAAAATTCAAATTATAAACTTTAATCATTCGATTTATTTATTGATTTATTTTTATTTTTTAAATAAAATATAATTATTTGAGTCAAACTAGCTGTTATTTTACAAACGACTAGTGAGAGCTTTACTTTCTATTTAAAGGGGTTACTTGATCAGATTTTCCATCTTGTCGTGATGATGAACCACACTGGCTGGTTCGAAATGCCCGGACCAAATCTATTTTGATGTGATTTTCACTGAAAGATTTCAATCACAATTTGAATATCATCAAAAATTCTAATTTATTTTACTTAATAGGTAATTTTACTTTACTTAATGGTCATTTTACTAATTTACATCATAATATAATATTTACGTCATTTATCAAAATTTTTTATTAATAAATAAATAACTAAATAATAATAATAATAATAATAGTAATTTAAAAAGAAAAAAAGGGGAGAAAGAAACAGAGAGTAGAGCAGAGGAAAAGGCAAGGGGGGAGAACAGGGGAAGAGAAACAACAACTAAGAGTGAAGGGTAGGAATCCAGCATTGCTATTTATTTTACTTAATAGGTAATTTTACTTTACTTAATGGCAATTTTACTAATTTACATCATAATATAATATTTACCTCATTTATCAAAAAAAAATTATTAATAAATAAATAAATAACTAAATAATAATAATAATAATAATTTAAAAAGAAAAAAAGGGGAGAAAGAAACAGAGAGTAGAGTAGAAGAAAAAGATAAGGGGAGAGAACAAGGGAAGAGAAACAACAACTAAGAGTGAAGGGTAGGAATCCAGCATTGCTAACACTCCACCCATCATCCCTATTGAGGTTAACTGAACTCTTTTCGATTTCCAAGGCTTCACAAACTCTTTTCGATTTCCGATGCTTCCCTCAACTTGCTACTGTGGAAATGGTCAATCCTCGCAATAGCCTTAGCATTTTTAATGAAAATGTGATGTTTTGTCTTTTCAACATGCAGAGGAGCGTGATGTTAAATAAATAGTATGAATAAATAAATAATAATACAACTATTAAATAATTTTTAATTATATTTACAACAACTAGTTGAAGCTTTCCTTATCTATTTAATATGTTCCCTGATCAGATTTCTCATCTTGTCCTATGATGAACCACACTGGCTGGTTCTAAACACCTCGACAAAATTTGCTTTGATGTGATTTTCACGGAAATAGTTTATACACAATATATAATATGTTTTTTTAAATATTATATAATTATATATATATAAAAGTTGGGTAATGGTGTGATTACATTATGGTCATAATACATGAATAAGGTGAGAAATTGGACCAGGGACTTAACATCTCCTATTACCACCTATCCAAAACTCATAAATAATTTTTAATTATTTAAAAAAATGAAATATACCTATTTACATTATTAAAATAATATATTGATGGTTTTCAAACTTATGTGGTTGTCAATTGAATAAGAGCTATCCCCATTATCCACAATGTTAGAGTAAACTTGTCTACGTTTCAAATAATATTCTTTTAATAAAATGTATTCATTATCGATTGTTGATCATAATGATTACATTATAGCCATGTTTAAGAATAATACATGAATAAAGTGAGAAATTGGACCAGTGACTTAACATTTCCTATTACCACCTATCCAAATCTCATAAATAATTTTTAATTATTTAAAAAAATGAAATATACCTATTTACATTATTAAAATAATATATTTTATTGATGGTTTTCAATCTTATGTAGTTGTCAATTGAATAAGAGCTATCAGGATTAACCACAATGTTAACGTTTCAAATAATATTCTTTTAATAAAATGTATTCATTATAAATTAATTGTTAAAATTTCTAATTAAATTTTAAGAATAAAAATATAATATAATATGTAATGTGTTTTTAAAATAATTTATATAAATAAAATAAATAAATAAATATATTTTTAATAATTTTAAAATGATTTAATATATATAATTATTAAAAAAATAAAATATATACTTTAATAAAATTAAAATGATATATTATATTTTAACTTAATTTTCTGAAAAAACTATATTATAAATTCAAGAGCCCAACATGTTTCAAATTACTTAGTGTAGTTCATTATTTGAAATGTTCTGGACTCTTGAATTTATGATGTGATTTTTCCAGAAAATTATTTGAAATATTGGTATGAATCACAAAAGATTACAATGTCAGATATATTAAATCAATATATAATATATTTTTAAAATTATTTTATATATATATATATATATATATATATATATATATATATATATATATATATATATATGGAATATTATATTATTATTAAATATAATAATAATCAATATATAATATTAGGAATTTGGCTTCTGTAATCCATAAAATGTAATATAATTAAAAATTATTTAACAGTTGTATTATTATTTATTTTTTTTATTTTTTTAATGAATAAATTAAATGTTATATAATTTAATATTTATATTTTGAATATACTTTAATTTTATTTTTTACTAAATATTTATAATAATAGGTTATATAATTATAATTTATTAATAATTATATGTCATATAATTTGAATATCATCAAAAATTCTAATTTATTTTACTTAATAGGTAATTTACTTTACTTAATGGTAATTTTACTAATCTACGTCATAATATAATATTTACGCATTTATCAAAAAAAATTATTAATAAATAAATAATAATACTAATACTAATAATACTAATAATAATAGTAATTTAAAAAGAAAAAAAGGGGAGAAAGAAACAGAGAGTAGAGTAGAGGAAAAGACAAGGGGGGAGAATAGGGGAAGAGAAACAACAACTAAGAGTGAAGGGTAGGAATCCAACATTGCTAACACTCCACCCATCATCCCTGTTGATGTTAACCAAACTCTTTTCGATTTCCAAGGCTTCACGAACTCTTTTCGATTTCCAATGCTTCCCTCAACTTGCTACTGTGGAAATGATCAATCCTTGCAATAGCCTTACCATTTTTAATGAAAATGTGATGTTTTGTCTTTTCAACATGCTCTGCTAAAGCAGAGGAGCGTGATGTTAAATAAATAGTATGAATAAATAAATAATAATACAAATATTAAATAATTTTTAATTATATTTACAACAGCTAGTTGAAGCTTTTCTTATCTATTTAATGTGTTCCTTGATCATATTTCTCATCTTGTCCTATGATGAACCACACTGGCTGGTTCTAAACACCTCAACAAAATTTGCTTTGATGTGATTTTCACGAAAATAGTTTATACACAATATATAAGAGCTATCAGGATTATCCACAATGTTAACGTTTCAAATAATATTCTTTTAATAAAATGTATTCATTATCGATTTTCAATCATAATAAGAACATATATATAAAATTTGGGCAGTCTGGTCATGTTTAAGAATAATACATGAATAAGGTGAGAAATTGGACCCCTGACTTAGCATCTAAAAGCTTCCTGATCACCATTTATCCAAAACCCATAAATGATTTTTAAATATTTTAAAAACCTCCCAATCTCCACTCATCTAAAACCCATAAATAATTAAAAAATAAAATAAAAATTGAAATATACTTATTTACATTATTAAAATATAATGTAAATAATATATTTTATTGATGGTTTTCAAATTTATGTGGTTGTTTATTGAATAAAAATTATCCACATTTTTCATAGTGTTATAATGAACTTGTCTACATTTCAAATAATATTTTTTTATAAAATATATTCATTATCAAATTTAAATCATAATAAGAATATCTACTTCTTTTCCAAAACTTAAATAAATAAATAGAATATCCAACTGTATATTATTTGAATATGTTTTTGATGGTAAATAATCATCTTTTATTTTACACAGCACCCACACAAATAGAGTATTGTCTTGAGAAATACCATTGACAGCGCTCCATGAGCAACCCTTCATTAAGTTATTTCCATATTGAAAGATTGGAATTGCTTTAATGGATTTAAAACATGACCATGATTGGATGGATTCTATTTAATGTATTTATTAATATGAAGTGAGTGGGTTTTTAATAAAATATTTTTGTTTTTATCGATAAATACTGGTTTAATTTATTTCCATAAATTAGGATTACAATTTTATCAATTTGGGAGTCTCTATATTTAAAAACACACAAATATATATGCAAAATTAATTTCAGATTTTCTTTATTGTGAATTAAAAAACAAATGGCTTGCAATAAGTTTTAAATGAAATTGAAAGTTAAGGTTATATTATTTAGTTAAAATTTTATTTTGAAAATAAAATTTAAATTAACATAAAATGAAAATGTTAATAATAAATAAGTTATTGTAGTTGTAGTGATAGAAATTCTAATTTGTAAAATAAAATAAAATTTTAATTTATCAATTTTAGTTTTAAATGAAATTCAAAGTTATAGTTATTATTACTTAATTAAAAATTTAATTTGAAAATAAAGTTTAAATTAACAAAATAAAAATGTCAATATTGATTAGTAATGAAACTTCTAATTTGTAAAGCAAAGTAAAACTATAAATTATCAATTTGAGTTTTAAATGAAATTCAAAGTAATGACTATCATTACTTAACTAAAAATTTAATTTGAAAGTAAAATTTAAACTAATATAAAATAAAAATCTCAATATTGACTAAGTCAATGTAGTGGTAGAAATGAAACTTCTAACTTGCAAAGCAAAACAACATTCTAATTTATCAACTCAAATTTAAATGAAATCCAAAGTTATGACTTTCACTACTTAACTAAAAATGAAATTTAAACTAACATAAATTGAAAATGTCAATATTGATTACCACAATGATGGTAATAATGAAAATTGTAAAGGTAAAGCAAAAAAATATTGTAATTTATGTATTCAATCATTTAAAGATAGATTGGAACTAATCTTCTTCAATTGAGGATACAAAAGTTTATACTGGCAGAAAATTAGGCCGTGGGATTTATGCCTTGAGAAAGACCCACACATTTGTGCTTTTTTCACTTATGTAGTTTGTTGACTGAAAGAAATTTTTTAACCACATATGATTTGAATTAAAAATTATTTTGAAACAAATTGAAGAACACAACCAACTCAAGTATAATTGGATAATTAGGCATACAATAGGGTCTCTACTGGTAACAACTCCAATTGTAGTGACTTTATCCTACTACTTCACTTGGATTAAAGAGTTACAACAATATTCTATTGAATCCCCAATACTTACTCAATCAAGCAAGGTTAAAGTTGGTTTAAAAATCAACTATCAACTCTATTCAAAGGAAAATAATGTTGCTAATGAAAAATGAGCAATATATATATATCTAACAGATCATTGAATCGAAATTAAAGAGGTATTTACTAGCACATGTAAGGTATAACAAATCACAATATGCACATGAAATAAATAGTGTACATTTCAAGACATTGGGCCCTCCATGCCTCAACCTGAACACTAAAACATCTATATGTTGTAGAAAGTCAAAGTTGTTGCATAGATTAATGAAAACAAGGCAAGTAAAATTCATTTCTTAATAATCTTCCCCCAACCAATTGATCTCCTAATTTAGCAATATTCTAAAGTAAATCCAACATCAATGGTGACCCAAAATCATGCCAAATAGCAACTATGTGCAATTATATGGATTTGATGTCCAAAGTTGTGTTTTCTTCTTACTATTGGCTGTGCATTTACCATATCCCTACAATACAAAACTTATGTCTTTGATTTCACCCAAAAATCCTACACATATGTAAATAAGCAAAAAATTACCATAATGCATTATTTTTGGTAAAATAGGGTAAAAATGATTCTCCATGGCATAAAATTCATTAAAATCATAAATTAAAATGTAATAATAAATATTTTTTAGTGGTTTTATTGGTTAAGATGAAGAAAATTTGAGAAAAAGGTGATGAGTAATGAGTTTATTATGGCCAAGGTGACATTCATTTACATGGTTATCCTTAATAAAAAGGAGGACCAACAATGATAATAATCTAATTTTAACGTTAGAAGTACGATATTAAATTGATGTATGAGATTCCCTTTATTTGACCACTAAAATCAAAAGATTAGTTTATGAGATTCTCTTGATTTGACTACTAAAAACAACAAAAGTGTGCATATTCTATCCCCTTCAAATTTGAACTTGAAATTGTTGGACAATTGGCAATGTTAGAAGTCACGTGGTATCATTTGGCATTGATAAAAAATAGGCTAGAATTGATTTTAAATTGGTGAGGATAGCATATGCATGATGTGTTTGTCTCGGGAGGAGTCCTATGGTTGTTGCAGTCTTTTGTATAGAATCATCATAGTATCAAGATATGCAAATAAGCAATAAAATATTATAGCTATTATGGGTGGATGGCTAAGGGTTTGAGAGAATTTATTCCTTAGGAGACCAATTAAGGTGCTTCTACAAGTGGCATAGTTAGATAGTGCTTGGAAATAACTTTCCAATGATATATTAAAGTTGGAAAAAGGCCTCATGGATCGAGAGTTATGGCAAGCCCAAGATAACATATAAAAATGTCAATAGGTAAGGTTCCATGGCTCAAGGTTCCACATCAACTTCATGTTTTTCATGAAATTTATTTGTTAAATAAATTACGGACTTAGCCATTTTTGAAGTAGGTTTGGGTTGCAAAAAAAATTTGGAAAGTTGAGACTTAGGCGAATTGGAGCCAAGTCATAATTCGAGTCACGCAACAAAGTTCCATAGGAGATTAGAGCTCTAACCCCCGGCACCCAACTTGTGTGGGACCAAATCTGAGTTAGGCCCATGAACTATTTTGGAAGTCAACAAGTCAAGAATTTTTCAATAAATACCAAAGGTCTGACCCCCAACCACGAACTGTGTATGACCCGATGTAGGAATATGACATCAGATCGAGAAACGTGGTAGAATTTTATTGGCTGAGGTGACGTCAACATGATGTTGGTACAAGGGGACACATGGTAGGTAGATTCAACATTTTTGGGTGGCTTAATGGGACAAATTAAAGTGACACATGTCACCACTCCAGAGGTTCTATCTGGCAATCATGATGTTAGCATGACGTCATCTCACTGGCAACCCATAAGGTTTTGGAGCAAGGCGCATAGGAACTGGCAGGCCGAATCGACATCAGGATGACAAGGTAGCTTTCAAAGAAAACTCAACCCGACAGACAGATGATTGGCTTGCATGATTGCAACAGGAGACCCATGGGACACGTCATCCTGCAGGTATGACCCCAAAAGATTTGAACGGTGCACAAAGAGGACACAACGTGCTTACATGGTGTTGAGTCTCAAATCTGCATCTTTCCTATACACCTTTCTAGACTTTTTCCATTTACCCGGACCTCCTAAGCCATCAATATCATTGAATATTAATCATAAAAGAGCATTTAAAGTGGTTTTTAACTATGTTTTGTGTCTGTTGTTTGAATTAGATATTTTCTCATTGAGCTGCGGAATCTTGTCACTTTCCGTAGCTGCTGCAACTTTCCACAGCCATTTTGTTAAAGTCTATATTGCAGGTGTCTTCAGGAAAATCGAGCCACATGGGCAAGTTGGAAATGACATGGAAATGGATCGAGTCCTATTGGTTCAGTCGAATTCACCTGAGAAGGCTGTGGTCAAAGGTAGTCAAGCGATGGTCAACCGAAGAGTCCCACGGTGACAGAACTCTGTTTTTCATCATGTGAAGACTTGCGTGGCCGTTCCTAAATCGCAGGGGACATATCAACACCTGTGAACTACTCCATAAGCCAAATTCAACGACCACTCTCCATAGATTTAATCTTCACGGCAGCCATAATGCTAGATTTCTGGACGTGGTTGTTCACGTGTCTTGTATTAGCGCAGAATGTAGGAAATTGGTTATGTCATCCTCTGTTATAAATAATGCATTCTCATACGCATAGTAGTTAGCTGCTGTAATGTAATTTGCTGGATAGAAAGCCCACTGTGTCGTGACATTATTTCTTTGTTATGACTGCATTTTAAATATATGAGAAGACTCTGTTCATAAGCATAATTCGTGTTTGATAGCTGCTTCTCGAGGATTGTGCAGAGGGCCCCTGCACACGTCGAGGTTTTGTGTATTATTGTATAGTTTCATGCTTCATTTCCTTACGTTCATTGTGCCATAGTCATTCACATGTATATATTACATTTCTTATGGTATTAACGTTTTGTTTCCGTTCATAATTTTTCATACTTTATACTGTTGTTAACTGATCAGTGTTTTGTTCCAGCTTATAGTAGGCAGCCCGGGCATTTGCACATAGTTTTACAATGACTAATGACATGGAATCAATCTTGTTCTTCTGCTGATTTCTTTTTCTTAATTTTTAATTCCAGCATTTTTTTATTCATTTCAGTTTTGTACATTTGCTTTACTAGGTAGTTAGATATTAAACTACTCATGTCATTATCAGTTACCTCTGAAAGCCATAGCGAGACTAATGGTGAGGGATTGAAGTATGAGTGTGTAGTTTGATATTAGTTTATTTTTCTGCAAGTTAGATATTAAATTGCTCATGTCATTATCAGTTACCTCCAAAAGCCATAGCGAGACTAATGGTGAGGGATCGAAGTATGAGTGTGTAATTTGATATTAGTTTATTTTTCTGCAAATTAGATATTAGATTGCTCAAGTTGTTTATGATTACCTCTGAAAGCCATAGCGAGACTAATGGCGAGGGGTCAGAATATGAATTGATGTAATTTGGTTTGAGCTTTACTTTGCTTGCAATTCTTGGATTTCTTTGAGTACAGTTTCTTTTGTATTTAGACAGCAGCAAGGGTAGTGAGTTTCATGATCAATAGTTCACTGTTTGTTTAACTAGTATAGTGGCACATTTTCATTTTCTTTTAGGAATTAATTTTGTCATTGTATGTTTCAAAATCCTTTTGAAGTTTGAAGTTTGGGAAATCATTATAAAGGAAATCATTTCCTTGAACATTCATAACCATACTTGTCTTTTATAATTTCCATCTCACATTAGGAAACCAACCAAGATAAATAAAAACCCAAAAACGACAAAAAGTAAGAGATAGGTTATCTTGCACATATAGTGCGCCACACTTCGTCAGCTTACGAATCCCGGATTGACAAATTAATGTAGCAATTTAGGACACACTAAATTGACCAAACATTTTGGCGTCGTTTCCGGGGAAGTGTAACTAGGTAGCCAATTTCTTAAAAAAAAAAAGAAAAAAAAAAGGGAAAAATTGATAACTTCTTGAAGTATGCTCTCCTCTTGCACCTAATGTGATCTGGAGGATCAGAAAAGAGAGTTATTGGTTCAATAATTTCTTAAGTATGCTCTCTTCTTGCACTTAGTGTGACCTAGAAGATTAGAAAGAGAATTATTAGCCCAACTTAAAGATAAAAAAAAAATGACATGCATAGAGCAAGAGATTCTAGGGGAGGGTTTATAGCTAGAGCCAAGAGTTCGATTTTCACAACTCCGTATTCTTCAAGGCATAGACAAGATTCACCACCATCTACCCCTAGCCTTAAGATTCTTGGAATTCAAGGAGCAGCTGAATTAGAGGATTCTCCTACACCATCTACCAAATCTCATTTAGAAGAGGACCCTTTCTTTACTTCTACAGGAGAATATATTGTAATTAAAGAAGTAGAATCACCTGAAGAAGAAAAGGAAGAGACTCCCTCTCATCCTCCCTTGATAGAAGAACCAGAGGAATTTGAGGACTCTAAAGAAACTATCATGGCAGAGGAAATAATAGATGGATTAGGAGGTAGAGGTAGAGGTAGAGGAGGAGGAAACAATGGAGACAACAATGGTGGAGGTGAAGGTAATAATGGAAGAAATAGGGAAGGAGACAACTTGTTTGGATTCCCTATAGTTGATGAGGAAACTCATACAACTATGAAAAACATTTCACCATCTGTACTCCCCAACTTTTATGGATTGCAAAGTGAGGATCCTGAAACATTTCTGTTTGAATTTGAAGTCGTGTGCTGAACCTATTACTATATGGAAGACTCTCAAAAACTCAAACTGTTTCCTTCAACATTGAAGGGAGCCGATTTGAAATGGTTCATGGGATTAGCCACCCAATCTATTAGGACTTGGAATGATATGAAACAAACATTTTTGGATAGATACTTGGACTATTGTATGCCCACCAATCACAAGGATGAGGTATTCAAAATGGTGCAAAAAGAAGATGAAAATCTGGAGGATTTACTTGAAAGATTTCAATACAACTTAAAAAGAGCAAAGATGAGAAACTTAGATGATGAAACTTTGAAAGCCCTTATATTAAAAGCCATCAGAGATGAATGGATAGATATTTTAAACATGATGGGGAAAGGAGACATTTCTCAACTTCCACTTCATGATATAACAGAACTATGTGTCCATCTCTCAAGGGGAAAATCTAAAATGGGAAAAGGGCCTAGAGATCCTTCTCTTATCAGGGAAAAAAAATTTGCAACTGGATCAGTAAGTAGGGAAGATATTGGAAATATGCTTGATGAATTCAAAAATGATATCTTAGGGAGCCTTAGTGAACAACTAGACACCCTTAAAATTCAAAACAAGCAGAAAGCCGAAACTGATGCTCTAGCCATCTTTTGTCCGAAATGTAGGAAGAAAAATGCTTTAAGGGAATGTCCCTTGGATGCAAAATTTGTAGAAACATGTATGATTTGCTCAGAAAATCATGGGACCAAGGATTGTCCTTCAATTCCTGGACTCAAAGCTGTCTTTCAAGAAGATCCAAATTCAGTAGAATCTCTCTGTTTTGTTGCAAGAAGACCTTGGCAGGGGCAACAAACTCAAGGGTTTAACAACCCTATGAATTCTCAACCCCCACCAAATTGGAATCCTTGGCAACAACCTTGGCCCCAGCCTCAAAATTCATATCATTCATGGGTACAAGGGATGCAAAATCCTTATGGGAGATTTTCTCAATTTTATCAATATCCTCCATCTTTTCAAAATCAACAAGCTCCACAACTTCCAAACCCAAATCCACAACTTTCATTGCCATTTCCACAACAACAACCTTTTCAACAAAATCCAAATCCTCAACTCATGCTTCCATTCCAACCAAAAAAAAATCAACTTCCAGCTTAGCCATTGCCAAATCCTAACAATAAAAATCCTCAGAATACTTACATGATAGAAGAACAACAATTTCCTACCTATATGATTGTTCCTCTCAATGATGTACAACTCAGGTCTGGTAGAGTTTTAGAAAAACCTTCTATAGATGTCGAAGAGCAAGATACCTCTGAGGAGGACTCTCTTAAAGCCAATAAGGGTTCTGAGGAAGCATCTCTTCAAAACTCAAACATTCAAAAAGAGAAAGAAAATTTAACACCCACAACTCCTATAGTTGAGCAACCTTCATCTTCATCCACACCTCCTTTCCCTGAAAGATTACAAATTGATGAAGGGGTGGAAAAACAAATCTTGTTGCCTAACTATGATTTTCTAGATGAATTAAAGAATGTTTGTATCAAGATTCCCTTGCTACAAGCCATTCGAGAGATTCCTATTCTAGCAAAAAAAATAAAGGAGTTGAGTTTCAAAAGACTAGGAAGGAAACTAAAAGACACAAGAAGAATCCACCTGGTAGGAAAGATTGCAGATATTATGATGGGAAAAATTACCATGCAGAAGTATGTAGATCCAGGAAGTCCAATTGTCAAGACACATATAAATGGATAGAAATTCCAAACACATTGATTGACTTAGGGGCTGCTATCAACATTATGAGTAGACAGACTATGGACCAGCTAAAACTTCCTAACCTTCTTTTACACCTACTTTACTGCAACTTGCAGATCGATCAATTATTAAACCAGATGGTGTATTAGAAGATATTTCAGTCTCCTTAGATTATTGGGAATATCCGGTAGATTTTATGATTTTGACTCCCAAGAGTAATCTAGGAGGGCACCCACTCATCTTAGGAAGACCTTGGCTAGCCACAGCTGATGCTTTTATTAGTTGTAGATCTGGGGACATGTACATTTCTAATGGTAATTCGACAAAGAAATTCAATTTGTATCCTCCAGCAAAAGCAATTATAGAAGTAGGAGACAATGAATGGGTCGATGATGAGGACACTATACAACTTGTCTTTACCATTTCTGAAATCAGTGAGGATAGTCAAATTCTGAACACATTAGAAATTTTGAGACATCTTCAGAATATGACCCCACACAATTTCAGTTGGAATCTAACATAGAATATTTATCATCAAGACAAATGTCTCTTTACTCTATGGAAGAGTTTGGTAGTTCTACCATTGAGATTTTTCCAGGAAAAACATTGAATATCAACAAACATTTGGAAAAGTCACAACAAGAAGAACTAACCAAAATCTTGCAAAAACATTCTACCGCATTTGCATGGGAGTATACTGACATGAAAGGTATTGATCCTAAGACTTGCATCCATCATATCTATATTGAGGAAAACAGTAGACCAATCAGACAACCCCAAAGAAGGATGAATCCAAATCTTAGGGAGATAGTGAAAGAAGAGCTCCAAAAACTTCTCAATGTAAACTTCATTTATCCAATTTCAGATAGCCGATGGGTTTCTCCTTTGGTTATAGTACCTAAAAAGAATGGTAAATGGAGGGTATGCATTGATTACAGGGAATTGAATAAAGCAACTTTGAAGGATCACTTTCCTTTGCCCTTTATTGATCAGGTATTAGATACATTAGCAGGAAAAAAGTACTTTTCATTCTTGGATGGTTTTAGTGGTTATAATCAAATTCAGGTAGCACCTGAAGATCAAGATAAGACCACATTTACCTGTCCATGGGGAACTTTTTCCTATCGAGTGCTTCCTTTTGGGTTATGTAATGCACCTGCAACATTCCAAAGAGCAGTACTAGGAATTTTTTCTCATCTAATCCATGATTGTGTAGAGGTTTATATGGATGATTTTACAGTTTATGGTAATTCATTTGAAGAGGCATTAGAAAATTTGGAAAAGTCCTTATAAGATGTGAAGAAACAAACCTTTTATTAAGCCATGAAAAATTCTTTATGATGTTTACTGAAGGTATTGTTTTGGGGCATCATATTTCAGGAGATGGGATTAAGGTTGATAGATCAAAAGTTGAAGTCATCTCCAAGTTGCCTATTCCAAATTGTCAAAGAGATGTTAGAAGTTTTCTAGGATTTACTGGTTACTATAGAAGATTTATAGAAAACTTCACCAAAATAACATCTCCACTCTTCAAACTGCTTACAAAAGATTGTGAATTCAAATGGGATCCTGATTGTCAATCAGCCTTTGAAACTTTGAAAACAAGAATATCTGAAGCACCTATCTTGAGAGGACCAAATTGGAAACTCCCTTTCCATATTTCTACAGATGCTTCAGATACAGCTCTAGGAGCTGTGATGGGTCAAAAAGATTTAGTCCCTTATCCCATTTACTATACCAGTAAAAATTTGACTCCCACAGAGTTGAACTATACTGTAACTGAAAAAGTGTTTTTAGCTATAGTTCATGCAATCAATAAGTTTAGACATTATATAACAGGCTATGAAAATTTTATTCATACTGATCATTCTGCGATTAGATATCTAATGAAAAAACCTGTTACTAATGGCAGAGTGACAAGATGGCTCCTACTTTTGCAGGAATTCAATATTACTGTGTTGGATAGACCAGGGAAACAAAATACAGTAGCTGATTTCTTGTCTAGGATTCAAAATACTAAAGAAGATTCTCCTGTAGAGGATAAGTTTCCTGATGAATACTTGTTTGCAGTAACTATTAAGACTCCTTGGTATGCAGATATTGCTAACTATTTGGTTACATGGAAACTGCCTTCACATTTGTTTCTAAGTGAAAAAAGAAAGATTATTCAGGAGAGTTCAAAATATTAATGGATTTCTAACGAATTGTTTAAAACAGGGCCAGATATTGTGATCAGAAGATGTGTCGGGGAAGATGAAATGCATGATATCCTTAAGGCATGTCATAATGAGCCATGTGGTGGACACTTTGCTGACAAAAGGACAGCCTATAAAATCCTCTCTTTAGGATATTATTGGCCTTCCCTCTTCAAAGATGCAAAACAATATGTCAAAAGGTGTGACAGCTGCCAAAGAGTAGGGAAACCTACCCTTTCAAATGAAATGCCATTGCAACCACAGGTACTCATCGAACCCTTTGAAAAATGGGCTTTAGATTTCATAAGACCTATTAATCCACCATCTAAGAAAAAAAAGTATATATTGGTTTGTACTGATTATGTTACTAAATGGGTAGAAGCCAAGGCATTAGTGTCTGCTACTGAAAATTCAGTTGTTAATTTTCTTTATGAGGATATTTTTACTCGCTTTGGTGTTCCAAGAGAAATTGTGACAGATCAGGGAAGCCAATTCACATCCAACCTGGTGGAGAAGCTAATGGAAGAATACAAAATCAAGCACAGAATATCTACTCCTTACCATCCGCAAGCAAATGGTCAAGTGGAGTCTACAAACAAAGTTCTCGAAAGTATCATCACCAAAACTGTTCATCTACACAGAAGAGATTGGGCAGAAAGGCTTCCTGAAGCCTTGTGGGCCTACAGAACTACATGGAGAAATACAACAAGACATTCTCCCTATGAACTTGTTTATGGGAAAGAAGTCCTACTCCCCATTGAGTTCCAAGTCAAAACCTTCAAGATAGCAGTTCAGTTGGGGATGGATCTATCAGAAGCCCAAAAGCATAGAATGGAGCAGTTGAATGAGCTAGATGAGATCAGACAAGAGGCAATTCTAAGAACTGATTTAGTTCAATATCAAAGAGCTAAATGGCATGAAAAATACATCAAAGAGAAGAAGTTTCAAGAAGGAGATTTGGCATTGCTATTTGACTCCAAGTTTAAATATTTTAAAGGAAAATTTTAGACTCATTGGCTTGGGCCATATGAGATTGACAAGATCTTTAGCAATGGAGCGGTAAGAAGCAAGACCATTGATGAATTTAAAACTCCTCTTATTGTGAATGGCCACAGATTAAAGATCTATCATAAGCCACTCTCAAAAGAGGAATTTGTCAAGATGTTCTGCAATAAGGCTGGTGCAGAAGAATCCTTCTTCTCCACCAGCCTAGCCTTTGTTCTTTTCAGTTTCGAGTAAAAAAATAAAAATAATAATAATAATAATAAGCCTGAAAAACCAATCACTGATTGGCAGTCTTATATAGAAAATGTAGGGTGAAAATCAGGAACACCTGACACCCTATATTTTCCAAAAAAAAAAAAAATTCTCTCTCTAATTTCACAAGTCTTATGACAACCCACTCCATTCCATTCCACTTCATTCCACTTCATTCCACTCCACTTCATTTCATTTCACTTCATCTATTTCATTTCATTTCACCAATAAAATTTTTCTTTCATGACCATTTTCATTCATTCAGTTATCATCCATCTATTTCCATTTCACCCAAATAATTACTGTGTCAGTTTCCGCAGCTGACACCAGTTTCCGCAGCCAGAAGCAGTTTCTGTAGCTACCACTCTGTTTTTCAAAAATTCACAGTCAGATGTTAGTTCAACAATCATGAAATCAAATTCAGGTATGAAGACATATTATGAAGACATGGGGCATTCAAAGACATCAATGAGGAGCAACTAATTGAAGACCAATGAAAAATGGCAAGAATTCCAAGGTATGAGTAAAAATTTATTTCAAATGGCATTCAAGCACATTTTTACATAGTTATAAACCATAGCTCCATTATATGCAATGATTGCGTTGATAACTCCATAGCCATCCCACGATCTCTATACGATTCCCCCACAATCCTTGCATTCATTTCTAAACGACCTCACAATCAAGCCTCCGGTCTTCACTAGTGTTCAGCTATACGTTGATACTCCACCTGTAATTAAGGAACGTGGTTGATTTGACTACGAATTCTCTTAGCCGCACAAAATATGTAGCCGTTGCATAAACGTGCTTGCATCTACTCTGCAACCACCCAATTTTAAATATTGCCGGATGCGTTTTACTCCCCCTACTGTTTTATTGATCTCATGGCTACATTTCCACCGTGCTCACATAAGCCTTCACCCCATTTTGTTCTTTGTTCCGCTTCATACTGTGTACCTATTCCCTGATATCCGCTTATAGTCACTGGCCTCCTTCATAAACCTTGATCATTTATGCCGTCTTACCTCCGTTAAACCCTCCTCACGCAGACGAGTTCTAAAAGTACAAAAGGAAGGATGGGTCAGTTGTTGAGAACAGAACCAGAGGGACCCAAATTTATGGAAGGATACCCGCAAGTCAAAGATATATTGAAAAAGGAAAAATGGATTCGGTTTATTCAAAAGTTTAAAGGCTACCATAAGGAGGTAAAAAAAGCTTTTGCGAGGTCTTTCAACGGTCTGGAGGTGGAAATTGGGGACCTCAAATTTACAGTGACTGAGGCATCCATAGCAGCTACTACAGAAATTCCTCAAGAAGGTGAATGCTAGTTCAAGAACAAGAGCATTGGTGAGGAAGCCTGGAGAGTGATCCTACGTAACCCAGGTATGGATGTCACCATTTTCAAAAAGGGAATTCCTGTTCATGCTTTAAAAGAAGAGTGGGCTAGTTTTTTGTTGGTTATTCAAAATTTTATCACCTGTGAGGGCCGTTTTGGATCAATGTACATGTATCATACCTGACTGTTGATGAACTTCCTAGACAACCAGTCCCTCAATCTGCCATACTTTTTACTAAACATTTTGAAAAAGATGTCTGTAACCGTCCAGAAGCATCTAGGGGACGTAGAAACACATTTGTATCACCATGGTCTCGTGAAAATCTTGATAGAAAAACAATTAAAGGAGAAAAAGGATACCTGGGAGCAATTTTTAGTTAGAAATTTCTTTGAAGAACCCCAAGAAACTCCTGAAGGCAGTACATTAAAAAGAAGTAGAAGAAGGAAAACAGATGATAAAACTCAAAGCACTCCTACTAACACAGTTGAAAGAACTAGTAGAGAAGAAAGACTGTCAAAAAGGAAGAAGGAAAAGACTGAGGATAAAAAGCCAATAAAATCAAAAGAGAAAAGAAGCATTGAGGCTGTGCATCAAACCCCTTCCTCAGAAGAAGACCATCAAGTATTGTTTGAGAGACTAGTTCACCTTCAGGAACAGTAAGCTATGGCCAAAAAGAGGGGAAAATAAAAAAAAGGAAAAAGACAGTAGTCCATAGTATGTAAGAAGAAGCAGCAGGCTTAAAGGAAAGTGGAGGAAAACACAAACAAAAGGACCCCATTTTATTGATTCGGGAGAAGGAACACCTGAACAAACTCCAGTTGACCATAGTCCATCTCATTCTTAGCCAGACGTTGACCATAGTCCATCTCATTCTCAGCGAGACGTTGAACATAGTGCACCTCATTCTCAGTCAAATGTTGAAATTAGACCTCAAGATGTTGACATGAGTCCTTTTCGGCCATATTTTGAAGTCAATTCTCCTCCACAACATTTTGGGGATAGCCCAATGAAAATGACACCCGAGATAGATCCAAAGCAGCAAGAGGTGTATGATTACATAGAATCCTTGGAAAGAATAGCCACGGGTCCCAGCACTTCATCCACTCAGCCTCACACAGCACAAGAAGCTCTAGTCCAATTGTTGAAACAAGAAGTCTTTGAGTTGGAGGTTTTAAATAGACATATTAAAAATGAAAATGAAACATTAAAGGAGAAAAACAAATTGGACAAGATCATTCATGACAATACCATGCTACATCTGGGACTGTGGCAGAAAAAGAATAGGAAATTGAAGAAGAAATGCCAGAAGATAAGTAGAGCACTGATTAATCTCAAATACAAATGCTTGATGAAGAAGCCCAGGATGTTAGCAGCACCAAGGAAGAGGAGAAGAGGACTGGATGTACTGGCAGAGGTATCAAGGCATATGAATTGAAGGAGGATGATCAAAATTTTGGTTGCATGAGGACATGCAACACCTTCACAGTGGGGGTATGTCGAGTCTCAAATCTGCATCTTTCCTATACACCTTTCTAGACTTTTTCCATTTACCTGGACCTCCTAAGCCATCAATATCATTGTATATTATTCATAAAAGAAAATTTAAAGTGGTTTTTAACTATGTTTTGTGTCTGCTGTTTGAATTAGATTTTTTCTCATTGAGCTGCGGAATCTTGTCACTTTCCGTAGCTGCTGCAACTTTCCACATCCATTTTGTTAAAGTCTATATTGCAGGTGTCTTCAGGAAAATCGAGCCACATGGGCAAGTTGGAAATGACATGGACATGGATCGAGTCCTATTGGTTCAGTCGAATTCACCTAAGAAGGCTGTGGTCAAAGGTAGTCACGCGGTGGTCAACCGAAGAGTCCCACGGTGACAGAACTTTGTTTTTCATCACGTGAAGACTTGCGTGGCCATTCCTAAATCACAGGGGACATGTCAACACCTGTGAACTGCTCCATAAGCCGAATTCAACGACCAATCTCCATAGATTTAATCTTCACGGTAGCCATAATGCTAGATTTCTGGACGTGGTTGTTCACGTGTCTTGTATCAGCGCAGAATGTAGGAAATTGGTTATGTCATCCTCTGTTATAAATAATGCGTTCTCATACGCATAGTAGTTAGCTGATGTAATGTAATTTGCCGGATAGAAAGCCCACTGTGCCGTGACATTATTTCTTTGTTATGACTGCATTTTAAATATATGAGAAGACTCTGTTCATAAACATAATTCGTGTTTGATAGCTGCTTCCCGAGGATTGTGCAGACGGCCCCTGCACACGTCGAGGTTTTGTGTATTATTGTATAGTTTCTTGCTTCATTTCCTTACGTTCATTGTGCCATAGTCATTCACGTGTATATATTACATTTCTTATGGTATTAACGTTTTGTTTCTGTTCATAATTTTTCATACTTTATACTGCTATTAACTGATCAGTGTTTTGTTTCAGATTATAGTAGGCAGCTCGGGCATTTGCACATAGTTTTACAATGACTAATGACATGGAATCAATCTTGTCCTTCTGCTGATTTCTTTTTCTTAATTTTTAATTCCAGCATTATTTTATTCATTTCAGTTTTGTACATTTGCTTTACTAGTTAGTTAGATATTAAACTGCTCATGTCATTATCAGTTACCTCCAAAAGCCATAGGGAGACTAATGGTGAGGGATTGAAGTATGAGTGTGTAGTTTGATATTAGTTTATTTTTCTGCAAGTTAGATATTAAATTGCTCATGTCATTATCAGCTACCTCCGAAAGCCATAGCGAGACTAATGGTGAGGGATTGAAGTATGAGTGTGTAATTTGATATTAGTTTATTTTTCTGCAAATTAGATATCAGATTGCTCAAGTTGTTTATGATTACCTCTGAAAGCCATAGCGAGACTAATGGCGAGGGGTTAGAATATGAGTTGATGTAATTTGGTTTTAGCTTTACTTTGCTTGCAATTCTTGGATTTCTTTGAGTACAGTCTCTTTTGTATTTAGACAGCAGCAAGGGTAGTGAGTTTCATGATCAATAGTTCACTATTTGTTTAACTAGTATAGTGGCACTTTTTCATTTTCTTTTAGGAATTAATTTTTTCATTGTATGTTTCAAAATCCTTTTGAAGTTTGAAGTTTGGGAAATCATTATAAAGGACATCATTGCCTTGAACATTCATAACCATACTTGTCTTTTAGAATTTCCATCTCACATTAGGAAACCAATCAAGATAAATAAAAACCCAAAAACGACAAAAAGTAAGAGATAGGTTATCTTGCACATATAGTGCGCCACACTTCGTCAGCTTACGAATCCCGGATTGACAAATTAATGTAGCAATTTAGGACACACTAAATTGACCAAACACATGGTAATGGGCTACATGCTGGAATATTATTGGGTCATAGGTTTAAAGACAACCCCAAAATAAAACTCATCCTGCAAAGCTCATCCTAAATTAATTCAAAAGGAACAAAGGATAACTGTAGGGATACAAGCATTGGTACACGTCAACATACATCACATAAGAAACAACCAATGGGAGGAGGCACAAGGTGGCCCCATAGGACATGTAAGACCGTAAGGCTTACCTTAGAGAAAATAAAATAATGATGGGATAACAGATCCAAGAGACAAAGATCTCGCCGAAATTTTACAGTTTCTTCAAATGATGGGAGGCACACCCAGGTCATGGTTTGTAGAACTTTTTCATGTTATTGTGACCAAGAGCCTTCGAGCCAGATAAAAAATAAAAATGCATCGGGACAAGAAATTTGGAGGTTATGGTTGGCCTAGGATTTGATGCTATGGGTTCCATATGAATAAGAGCTTTCAAGCTATATGCAAGGCACCATGGGGCATATAATTTAAAATAGGCATATGAGTCGAAATCTTTGGTAGAATTTTTCCATTTTTTTCAAGTGCGCCAAATGTGTCATTGCGCCATATTCATTGATAACAGAGCTTGAATAGGTTTGCAGTTATATATGAGAAGTAGTGGCAATGGTAGAATTAGTATTAATGAGCTATAATGTGCAAGTGTCCAAAACAAGAAAATGAGGTTTCAAGGACCATGATGTATAGAATAATTTCATGAGCCTAATTCAAACTAAACAAGCCACACCTAGTATTTCTTGCATGCCATGAAAAAAATAAATTGAAATTTTTTTTGGGTGTATAAGAATTGAATATAGATAAAATAAGCCATGCCTGAGGTACAATCTTGACTCTGTGATCAATTAATAATCATGGAGAGTCATGCTTAAGCATGCAGTCTGACAAAGAATTGATTCTCAGTATGAAAAACTCTTAGAGCCCATTCTACGATTAATGTTGTTGTAGTTTGCAGTTTTACTGAGATTTAATTCCCATCGTGGAGTAACAAAAAAGTGTCCATTATCAATTTTAATGGTGTTACAATGTCCAAGTTCAATTATGCAACATCAAGATGGAGAGGCATGTTGAGATTACGCTTTCGGGTAGAGTGGCTAATAGCAGAGATAACAACGTTCTATGTATAACAGAAAAATAAAACCCTAGATTGAAATCAAGAAAGAGTGAGGTGATATATGTGAGTGAGTGAGAATAAGGGAGATTGGTGTCGAGAGCTGACATTTATACATATTAATTAAGGGACGTGACTAGAGTTGATTAAGAAATGAAGAGTTCAGTGCAAAGAAGGATTGAAAAGAAGAGATAAAGGTGTTGTGTGGAGTGTATGGACTGTGTTATATATATATATATATATATATATTATTGTGGATTTGTATAGGCCTCTGTTTTCATTTTGAAAATTGCATGAAAAGAAAAATAGTTATCTAGAGCAAATGATGGCTTGCATTCATAAGAGGTTGGTGCCTCTTGGAAAGTAGTGACTTTCTATCTTAAGGGGGTTGGTGCCTCTTGTGAGTGGGTTCTCACAAAAAACTTGATGTAATTAAGTAGGAGCTTAAGTTACATCATAATAACAAATATATTGGAATTATATGTAAAAATACTTGTGTTAATATGTGTATGTTGCTCAATTAATGGATTATATTTTCATGAAAATGGTTTACCTTTTTGTACATGTATTGTATTAAGAATTCTCACATAAGTAATTTTCAAGAGTGAAAGAAAATTAAGAATTGATCTTAAACTTTAAGAACCTCAGTAATCACTGATTCACCCCCCCTCTCAATAATTCCTTATTCCAATAATTGGTATCAGAGCCAAGGTTCCTTCAGGAATAATTTAACCAATGGAAGGTAGCTCTATGCGTTGGGACACGTCAACAATAGACATCACATAAGAAGCAACCAATGGGACAAGGCACAAGGTGGCCCCACAGGACATGTAAGCCCGTAAGGATTACCTCAGAGAAAATAAATGAACATCAAGGTAACAGAGCCGAGAGACAAAGATCTTGTCAAAATTTGACAGTTTCGTCAAATGACAGGAGGTGTTCCCAAGTCATGGTTTGCAAAAAATTTATGTGTTATTGTGACCAAGAGTGTTCAGGCCAAATATAAAGAAAAAGGCATCGGGACAAGAAGATTGGAGGCCATGGCTGACCTAAGAGTTAATCCTGTGGATGAAATATGACTAAGGGCCTTCAAGCTATATGAAAAGCACCAAGGGGCATATAATTTAAAATGGGAATATGAGTCGATAACTTTGGTAGTTTTTTTTTTTTTTTTCAAGTGTGCCAAATGTGGCATTGCGCCATATTCATGGATAATAGAGAATGAACGAGTATGCAACTAGAAATTCAAAGTAACAAAAATGGAAGAATCAATGTTAATGAGCTATAATGGGAAATTTTCCAAAACAATAAAATGAGGCTGCAAGGACCATGATGTATAGAATAATTTAATGAGCCTATTTCAAACTAAACAAGCCACACCTAGTCTTTCTTGTACACCATGAAAAAATAAATTGAAAAGATTGTTGGGTGAAAAAGAATTAAAAATAAATCAAATAATCCATGCTTTAGGTATATTCCTAACTCTATGATGAATTAATGAGAATGGAGAGTCTTTTTGAAGCATGTAGTCCAATAAATAATTGATTCTTAGTGTGAAAAACTCTCAGAGCCCATTCTATGATTAATGTTAATGTAGCATGCAGTTTGAATGAGATTTAATTCTGAGGATGGAGCAACACATAGGTGCCAATTATCATGTTTAATGGTGTTGCAATGGCCAAGTTCAAGTACGAAACATCAATATGGAGAGCCATGTTAAGAGTATGATTTCTAGAAGAGTGGTTGATAACAGAGATAACATCATTCTCTGTGTAACAGAAAAAAAAGGATTGAAATCATGCAAGAGTGAGGTGTTATATGTGAGTGAGTGAGAAGAAGAAAGACTGGTATCAAGAGCTGAAAATTATATAGAGTAATTGAGGTTCGAGAGTAGAGTTGATTGACCAATGAAGATTGTAGTGCAAAGAAGGATTGCAAAGCAGAGAGAAAGGTGTTGTGTGGAGTAGCTGGCCGGGTTCTGTTTATATATATATATATATATATATATATATATATATATATATATATATATATATATATATATATATATATATATATATATATATATATTTCTGTGGATTTTTATAGGCCTTTGTTTTCAATTTGAAAATTGCATGAAAAGAAAAACAATTGGCTAGAGAAAGTGGTGGTCTGAATTCATAAGAGGTTGGTGTCTCTTGGAAAGTAGTGACTTTCTAGCCTAAGGGGGTTGGGGCCTCCTGTGAGTGGGTTCTCACAAACAACTTGATGTAATTAATTCAGAGCTTAAATTACATCATAATTACAAATAGATTGGTGGTTTTCACCCTTTGGGGTTCCACGTAAAAATACCTTTGTTAATATGTGTAAGTTTCTCAATTGATGGATTATATGTTCATGTTAATGGTTTACCTTGTTGTACATGTATTGTATTAAGAATGATCACATAAGTAATTTGCAAGAGTGAAAGGAAATTAAGAATTGAGCTTAAACTTTAAGAACCTCACTAATTACCAATTCACCCCCAATCTCAATAATTCCTTATTCCAATAATTGGTATCAGAGCCAAGGTTCCTTAAAAATAATTTAGCAAATGTAAGGTAGATCTATAATGAATCATGTTTAGACAAGAGAGTGAGGACACCTTCTCAAGTAAGATACTAGTATTTGATGGGACAAACTATGCCTTTTGGAAAGTTAGGACGGAAGCCTGTCTCATGTCTCTAGGGGTAGATATTTGGAGCTCTATGTTGGTATATTATGTTTTCCATGCTATTGAAAATGCAACGATAAATTCTCAATTTTGATTTTGCAATAATTAAAATTGAGGAAACTCGAAATTGCACATGAACAGACAACTTCGTGGAGTTAACTGAGGTGACATGGCTCTTGTCACTCAGTTAAGAAAACATAATTCGAGTTAATGAGTTCAAGTTCAGTTTTATTGTATTGATTCCTAAAAAATAGGAGTCTAGCACAGCTAATTCGAGTTAAAGACATGAAGTTCAGTTGTGTATAGTGATTCCTAAATATTAGGAGCCTAGGTTGAGTTAATTTCAATTGTAATCAGTTAAGATAGTTCTAATTGTTAATAGAATAAGTTGGTGGTTAGTTAAGTATTGGGCCATAAATATAACTCAGATATCATATAGTTAACTAATCATTCAACTAATAATTAGCTCATGCATGCAAAAAATTCAAGTTTCCCAATTGTGGTAGAGTTTCCAAGGCAGTTAACCAACAATTGTAAACTAGTTGAGTATACAAATGTTGCATGAGGTTAGGTGGACCATACTTGGGAATTGCGAAATGAATTAGAGGATTTTCCTATTCAATAGGGGCCTAATTCCTAAAGGAACAACACAAGGAATTAAGGGCTAAAGAAAAGAAAAAAATTGGCTAAGTCTGGGTAAGAGCTTTTCTGTGAGCAGAGAGATAGGTTATGCACTTGCAGGTTGTACTTAGTTGAGCAAAGAAATTTTAATACATCTGTATTCGTCTCATTAATGCAAACAAGCATTGGGGTTTTTAGTAGATTGATTTCCCCATATAAAAATACTTGTTGCATGTGTGTGATTTCTTATTGCATGTCTAATTTTTTTTTTAATTGTTAAATAATGCACATAGAATAGTAGAGTAGGTTTGTGTCTTGTGATTTTGGTTAAAAATTCATGAGATGATGCAAATATACAACATAATTTCTACATGGCATCAGAGTTAGGTTCATAGTAGAGTGGAAATTTGAAGTTGTTTCTTAGAGGCTCAAATTTGGAGATCAATGTTGCAAGTTTTCTTTAAAACTGAGAAGATGGCTTTCAAGGGACTAAGGCTAGAGTATGACTTGGAAGGAACCTATAATTTTATTGCATGGAAGGTTTTCATGGAGTTGGTATTGGATGATAATGGATTTCTAGAATACATCAAGTCAAATGTTGCAAAACCACAAGCATATGATGCCCAAAACCTTGCTAAGTGGAAGAAAGATGTAGCCAAAGTGAGGAGAATCATATTGGAGGGAGTTTAGGATCATATTGTCTATAATATCCATGGAAAATATACTATGTTCATGATGTGGAAAGAATTGAAAAAATTGTTTGAGAATAATAGTGACCACAAGAATCTCTTAGTTGGCACTCAAGTATAAACTTCAAAGTATCAAGATGTCGAAGAATGACATAATTCTGCAGTATTTGAGAAAGCTCACACAGTGTCATGATGAACTTGATGGGGTCAGTGTTAATGTCCCTGAAGAAGGCTTGGTAAGCCTAGCCCTTCTGGGCCTTGCAAAGAGCTGGAATAGCTATCAAGATTCAATGAACAAGAGGGTGAAGCTGCCAAATTGATATAGGTGGATATTGGTGGCCACCCACCTATTCCACTTGGGGCCCCACCATTGTCTCTTTCAGTTTTTCTCACAACTTACTATTTTTAGTAGTTTTTTGGGTCCTGAATTTTTGGAGCCATTTTGAAGCCCCAAACGGAGATAGTATGCCAAAGTTACATCCTCGGGAAGTTGAAACACCAATTTACCCAAATGGGGCCCATAGTTTTGGCGCTTCATCTCCTAGGCCTAGGTTTTTGGACGTTTAGGGTTGTCCACTATTTCTCCATAATAAATAGGCCCTCGAGCCTCATTGTAACACATTTCAATTGTCTGTAGTCGCCCCATCTCTTCTCAGAGATTCGTTACCAGCACCTTAGCTATTTTATTTCCATAATTTTTTTAAGCATATTTATGTGATTTGATATTAATGAAATGAAGCCTTATTTCTGCTGTATTTATATGTGTATGGTTATTTCTATATTTTGTTGCATTCTTGCATAAATCCGGATCAGTGGTATCAGAGCGGTCTGCTTTTTCTCGATCCTTCTTTGCATGTCCCCAATGAGGTCGAAGTATAAGTAGTTAGGGTTCGATCTGGTGGAACCTTTGCAAGATTAGCCTCACAAACCCTGACGGATGCCCATGGGGGATGAAAAGAAATATGAGGGAGCAGGAGATCCTATCAAAATATTGCTCGAGGAGGCCCTCGAAAAACAAAGGAACACGATGATGGATAACTTTTCCCAGATCCTTCAACGACTGCCCACCGGTGGCGCGTCTGCATCCAACAGCCACTTTAGAGGCGCGACTCCCTTTAAGGTACAAGTAAAATTTGACGTTCCCATATTTGAGGGTCAAATAGATGCAGATGCTATAGATAAATGGTTGAATCTATTAGAAGGATATTTCTTGATTCATGACTTTTTCTACCGGGAGAAGATTATTTTTGCACTCCTTAAAGCTACCCCCCATGTCAAGGACTGGTAGGAAACCTACTGTGAGAAAAAGGACGAGACATAAGCCTCTCTGTTCTTAGCCATATCCACTTGGAATTATTTCCATGATGCCATCAAGGAACAATAATATCCCATGGGGAGCTATGAGGACAAGTACATACAATGGACCACACTACGGTAACAAAGGGATCAAGATGTGCATGAGCTAACAAATCTTTTCCATACCCTGTGCACAAAGTTGGGTATCAAAGATTCAGAGAAACATTTGGTGCTAAAGTATCGCAGTTGTCTGCACAGACACATTCAGGAGGAAATGGAGTTCCTCGACATCTCCTCGATTGGTACGACATACCGATATGCTGCCAAGATTGAGCAAAAATTCAAATAGAAGAAGCGAGACTTTGGATCCACGAATCAAAAGCAAGGGAAAGGTGCCCCTAAACCGCAGAATAAAGGACAAATCCAAGGCATGGCATCCCAAGACAACCTACCAAAGACACAAGCAAAGAACAACACTGCGAAGCCAAAGAAGGACACGGGAAAGTGGTGTGAGTTCCATAAGAGCTCCACTCACAACACAAGAAAGTGTCGGGCCATGTAGTCTCCAGTGGCCGAGATGAGGGCTTCTGAATTAGATGCATGCTCTGAATCTGAATTAGAACCTGAAAAGGTGAATGATAAAGGGAAGTAGATTATTGATGCAGAGCCCAATGCCACTGTTGCCACTACGAAGATCCAGAAGGAGGAACCAGAAGATCCAGAGGAGGCAGAGCATCTCTTCCACTCCCAGATGTGGGTAAAGGGTTCCCTGATATGGTTCATTGTCAACAATGGGAGCAAAAATAACCTCATTTTAGCAGATGTTGTGAAGCGGTTGGGCTTGCCGACCACAACGCACCCACAACCATACACGATCGGGTGGCTTCGCCAAGGACGAGATCTCCGCATTAGCCAGCAGTGCTGCCTTCCCTATAGCATCAAGCCCTTCACGGATGAGGTATTGTGTGACATTGCTCCTATTCATGTTTCTGATGTATTATTAGGCCAACCATACTTGTGGAAGCGACATGCTATGTATGAGTCTAGGCCTCGCGCTGTTATTGTTATTTTGGGAAATAAATTGTACAAGATACCAGAGGTACCACCGCCTCCCACTATCTCTTTGGTTACTACAAAAAAATGCAGTAAGCTCATTTCCCAAACTAGGAAATTTGTTTTCCTAATGATCCGCCCCCAGGGCAAGAAGAAGACTATGGCCACAACCTCCAGACATGGCTCCTCTGCACGACAACAACAAATGGACAAAGTTATGGAGGAGTACAGGGACATCTTCACCTCATCCATAGGGGTGCCTCTACACTGTCAGGTCAAGCACCCCATTGAATTGACCCCAGGTGCGTCGCTACCCAATGGACTGATCTATAGGCGCTATGTTTCGGAGAATGATGAAATCAAGAGGCAGATTTAGGAGTCGCTGCAGAAAGGTCACATCCGGCCAAGTTCATCGCACTGTGGGAGCCCGATAGTGTTGGTACAGAAGAAGGATGGGACTTGGAGACTTTGTATTGATTATCGAGCACTGAACAAGATCACTGTCTGGAATAGGTACCTGATCCCACAGATTGATGACCTTTTGGACCAACTCAAAGGGGAAAAATATTTCAGCAAGATTGACTTGAAGTCTGGGTATCACTAGGTACCAATTGAACCCTCTGATGTGTGGAAGACTACCTTCAAAGCCAAGGAGGGCCTTTTCGAATGGCTCGTCATGCCTTTCAGATTGACAAATGCTCCCGTAAACTTCATGAGATTGATGGATGACATCTTGCGTCCATTCACCACCTCATTTGTAGTGGTATACTTGGGTGACATTCTGATCTTCAACTAGACTTGGGAAGAGCACCTCCACCACATTCGAGAAGTCCTCCAAACACTGCGGCAACATAAGTTGTGTGCCAATTTGGAGAAGTGCACTTTTGGCATGACCCAGGTTTAATATATAGGATACATTATTGATGAAAGGGGGGTGCATGTGGATCCAACCAAGATCCAAGTCATTTGGGATTGGCTAGCCCCAACCACCCTAACAGAGCTTCGTAGCTTTTTGGTCTTGCTAATTTCTACTGCAGGTTCATGTTGGGATTTTATCATATCACTTGGCCCTTGAGTCAAGTCACCAAGGGAGGAGTGAAAGAAAAATTCTGTTGGTCAGAATCTCAACAGAAGGCATTCGTATAATTGAGTGGCCACCAATATCCACGTGGATCACAAATTGGGAACACTCATGGTTTGATTTGGTACAGGAGGAATAAGGTAGAATATGAGAGATAGGACCTCATCCAAAGAAGAGGAAGAGGACCTTTCTCTAGTTAGAAAATGAATGAAGGGCAAGGGAAAAAAGTCCCAAGGTGTGGCTGAATATAGCCAAGAGGGAAAGAAGAAATATTTGTCAAAAACAAAATTCTTCCATTGTCATGAATTCGAGCACTATGTCACAAAGTGTTCACACAGAAAGAATTTTAGAAAGTAGGAGTTTGCGGCATCAACAATAGCTGAAGCTTTGGCTTCATAGATCAAGCTTGAAATTTCCCTCATTTCATGCACGAGCATCATAGTGATGGGGAGTGTGTGGTACTTGGAATCAAGTGCCTCATTCCACATGACATGGAATAGAGATTTTTTAAGTGACGTGGAGGAGAAATATATCTAGCTGAATATTAAGTTTGGAGATGATGGAAGATTATACGCGACCATGGTTGGCACATTCACCTTGATCTAATTATGGATGTTATTTTTGTTGTGCTAATTTCAACCTCAGATATAAAATTTACTTGCTGATCTTATGCTTGAAATACATATGTTTCCTTGTTGCTTATGTGTGTCAAAGAGGTAATTAAGCTGAGTTTTATGAGTGAACTTAAGAGCATAAAGTATGAATTTTAAAATTTTGAACACCAAAAACATACATAACAACAAACCATCACAGTTGATCTATTAAAACAAATTTTTGATGAAGGAGTTCACCCCTCATATGCTACATCTCCTTGGTCCAGCTTCCATGGCTTGGGCCTCTGTATTAGCTCAATAGTGCTCAAATTGATGTTTACATGCATCAAATTCTCTTGGAACATACTCCAATGAGTTCAAAATGTCGAAATATATTAGAAATGATTATTTATTTACTCAATTTGACCTTCATATGCTCTAGGCATGGCCTTCTCTCTTAGTGGCCCTGGGCTTCAAAATTATTCAAGGTAACAAAACCTCTATAAACTTGCTCCTCTGCCTCTACAGCCTATTCCAATGTCTTCATAGCATGCCAATTATCCAATAATGACTCTTTCTGAGCCTAATTTGGTTTAAAATTGCGTCAGTTATGGAAAAAACAAAATTTCCCCCAATTTCTCCCCCAAATCTAGAGAAGACTCTAGACTGCTCTGAAATTTTTGGTGGAATCCACGAATTTGGCGCTGCCACTAATTCTTCTGCCAAATTAACAATGGATTAACTAGTATTTAATCAATCAATAAGTGAGACTAGCAGGCAGATAAGTGAGGTTATAGCGCAAATCACAGTTATCCAAAACTCTGAATTTAACAACATTAAAATTGGATTAAATTTAATTAATCCAAAATTATTAACATAAAACACACACATAAAATTCCGCTCTGCCTGTGTTCACACATTGAAGTCATATGGGAGGGGGCTAGCCCCCTCTGAACCTGCCATCGGAAATATGACGAATCTTAAATAACTATTGTTTTCCAAGCCTTTTAAGTTCTTCTCACTTGGTCCATTGGTGAAGGCACTAAGAAGGTATGGGGGAGGTTGTGGGGTCGAGCCCTGACCTTGCCCCTCCATACCATGTTTTGCAACATAAAAAATTTCCATCAAACCTTTGAATATCACGCCATTGGATATATATAATAAATCACCCTATGAACTTTGTAACCAAGCCTTTGGTTATATATTGATATATGACACGATAATTAAATGCCTCTGAAACCTTTGATATAATGCTCCACAATTAATAATATATATCGCTCCTCCATTTAATAAAATGGGGTCTGAAACTTAGTCTTATACCATATCATATGTAATGTGCTCCATAAATAAAGCATTTAATCCAAGGTTTGAAAACCTTTGCGGACTATAAGGTTTGAATATATATGCCTCCACCAAAAACTATAGGTTTAACCAAAACAATGCCACCATCTAATTAATCCAACCTTCAGACCTTAAGAATAAACGAAATGAAATTCGAACCAGGTGTTGGAGAGGGGGGCCACTAGGGGACACATGGTGGTCCCTGGTTGGGTTTTCCTCAAACATAAAAAAATTTGAATTCAACCTTAGGAGGATATTGGAGGTCATTGGGAAATTTTCACCTTCACAAACCAAAAACTGAAGAATATTCCCTAAATGCTGACTAGGCTACCATGTCATCAGCCTATACCTGTTCTGCAATTTTTTAATAAAAATTTGCTTTTTTTGAACGACAATCAATAGACCATAACTTCTTCATCTGAACTCAGTTTTCGACGAAATGAGTTGCATTGGATTCCTGACGATGGGCCAGTCACAGTTATTCAGTTTGCAATAAATTTTGAGCACTTTCCTTTTTGAGCTAAAATACTGAGCCTATGATCATTCCTCCCCACTAGAAGCATTTTGGACCCCAAAATCTCTCTGATTACTGATCATGTGGAGGAGAGTATTGTTCCCTCACCCTTCCACTCTCTATCCACTGAGATTTTCCCAATTTCATCATTTGGAGCTTTTCACAAAAAATTAATTTTTTCCTTGATTCTTGCGACCTTCTCTTGCTGTCATTGACACCGTCATGTTGCAATATTTATGAATTTGTAGAACAAAAATACATTCTTGCAGAAACAACTTGTTCCTACCTTGGTCAACAATCAAAGGAAACTTAAAACTTTCTCACCTTGCACACTATCACCATGGCGATTTTTAGATGATCTCACTTTGTACTTGCATCGAATCTTGACCAAGCATCTTCGCCATTTCCATGTACATTTTGGAAACCATAAACCAAAATTTATGGAACCCATGCCTTCTTTCCCAAGCTTCTTTGTCACTTTCTCTTTGACCTTTGCACTCTCTTGCATCGGCATCTTGTTTCCAACAATGCTCAACATTGATGTTGATTGTTGCAATTTTGTCACATCTTTTTCACCTTCTTCCAAAGGAAACTTGATAAAATCCTGAAACAAATCATTACAAGAATAAGCATATTTTTGAGAGTTTTGATTCAAAACATCTCTTCTTTTGATCATCAACAATGTCAAGTTATGACTTGCATTCACTATCCTCTTCATTTCACTTGCATGTATAAGAGACAAACATTTCTTATTCTTATGCGCTCTAATTATGTACTTAATTTCATCTTTAAACAAGTGATACTTATTCTCATGGCGTTGAAATAATTCTTTCCTATCATACAGATAAGGACTTCCCAACACAATACATAATATCTCGAGTGGCACCACATCAAGCTCAACTTCATCAAGAAAGTTTGAGTCGATGGAAAATCTTAGTATGCACTTCCTTGTAATCTACAAGTTTGATTTCTTGCATATCCATCCCAATAGATATAGTATTGGATGTCTAAAAGTTTCAAGGCCTAGCTGCTTAACCAAGTCTTCGGAAATCAAGTTAGCTTTTGACCCACTATCAAAAAGTGTATCAATATTGGTATGTTTAGAGACAACTCTAATATGGAAAGTTCTATTCTTGTATCTTCATCATGAGTAACATTTGAAGAATTTGAAGAACTAGTACCTGCAATATGTGTACCTTTCAAACCCATGGCTGTAATATTTGTCTCATCTCCTGAATCTGACCCTAATTCATGTTCAACTAAGCAACAATTTTACCCTTCTCTTTGGCTTTAAGCCTGTTTGGTTTCAATTTTGGATGAAGTTGCTGACAGTGGTCTTCATCATGGCCAGCCTTTGAACAATTTTGCATGTGAGTTTTTCCTTCTATCTTTTTCCTCTCCCATAAAAATTTCCTTTTCCTTTACCCTCACTTTCACTTTTCTCATCTATGTTTTGTTTCCCCCTTGCCTCTAAGTGTGTGGCTTGAACACAAACATCATCTAAATTTCTTGGGCTAAACATAAGGATAATATGTTTCAAATAGGAATGTAAACCCCCAATGTATTTCAAGAGTGTATCTTGGGAATTCAATTTTATTCCTAACAACAAAGCCCTTTTCCTAAACTCCTGGGCATATTCTTGAACTGTTTGACCCTTGAGTTGCCTAAAATTTTCCAACTCATAATGGATTTTTTCATATAGGATAACGGATAAAACTGTATTTTACTGGAAGAAATAAACTCAATCGAAGAAATGGATATATTACCATGGATTCACATTTCCTCTAGAGTCTTTGCTTCCCACCAAACTAGTGCTGCTCCTTCTAGCATTAATGAAGCCAATTGGATATTTATGTCATCTTTATTAAGGTTCTCAATTCTGCAATACACCTCCAATTGTCGTATCCAATTTTCAAGCCTCTCGACATTTACCTCGCCATTGTACATGGGAAGTTCAAACTTAATGTCCAATTTGAGTAATGGAGTTTTTACTTTTTTGGCTTTTGAGTGAGTGTGAGTGGTTTTTGTGGTGGAATTGGAAGATGATATTGATGGAGATGATGAGGATGATGAAGATGGTGGAGATGGAGGTGGCTTTCCTCCACCACCCTTTGAACTCATTTCTTCATCCTTATTACCATCTGAAGTTCCTTCTCCATATGGAGGCTTAGAACCTTCTCATGCCATCCCAATAGTAAATACATCAAACATAACTTTAACCGTCCTATTTATGTATTGAAAGTCTCTCTTGACATATTCCTCTTCTGAATGTCCTTTAGTATCTCCAACTCTTGACATGATGGCTATGGATTCAAGCTCAAATTTTGATGCTTGTACCTCTTCAATCAACTCACATTCTTGTGTAATTTGTACCTCTTCAATCCCAACTTATTGAGACAAAACATGAGGTTATTCAAGTGCAACTACGAGTGGAATTTTGGGTCAATATGGTGCTCTTGTAGCTCATCTTCTTTTGGTCCTAATATCAGGACTTGCAACCAACAATTTCCCTTCACCTTTCTGCAACTTTAACCTTGTCAGCATCACAAATTTGCAACCATTAAACTTGCAAAAAACTCAAGTAAATATGAAGAAAATAACCTTGCCTTTCAACCATGCTCTGATACCAACTTGATCTGATTATGAATGTTAGTTTTTCTGTGCTAATTTCAACCTTAGATGTAAAATTTACTTGCTGATCTTATGCTTGAAATACATATGTTTCCTTGTTTCTTATGTGTGTAGAAGAAGTAATTAAATTGAGTTTTATGAGTGAACTTAAGAGCATAAAGTATGAATTTTAAAACACTAAACAAAAACAAAATATAGAACAAAAAAACATCACATTTGATCCATCAAAACTGAGTTTTGATGAAGGAGTTCACCCCTCCTGGGCTACATCTCCTTGGTCCAGCTTCCATGGATTGGGCCTCTATATTAGCTCAATAGTGCTCAAATTTCTATTTAGATGGTTCAAATGATCTTGTAACATACTCCAATTAGTTTAAAATGTAGAAATATATCATAAATGACTATTTATTTACTCAATTTGGCCTTCAGGTGCTCTAGGCATGGTCTTCCCTCCTAGTGGCCTGTGGTCACACATTGAATTCATATGGGAGGGGGTTAGCCCCCTCTGAACCCACCATGGAAAATATGATGAAGCTTAAATAAGTATTGTTTTCCAAGCCTTTCAAGTTCTACACGCTTGGTCCAATGGTGAAGGCACTGAGAAGGTATGGGGGAGGTCGTGTGGTCGACCCTCGACCTCGCCCCTCCATACCGTGTTTTGCAATGTAAAACATTACCATCGAACCTTTGAATATCTCGCCATCGGATATATATAATACATTTCCATCTGAACTTTGTAACCATGCCTTTGGTTATATATTGATATATGCCATGATAATTAAACGCCTCCGAAACCTTTGATATAATGCTCCACTGTTAATAATATATATCGATCCTCCCTTTAATAAAATGGGGTCAAAAACTTAGGCTTATACCATATCATATGTAATGCGCTCCATAAATAAAGCATTTAATCCAAGGTTTGAAAACCTTTGCGGACTGTAAGGTTTGAATGTACATGCCTCCACCAAAAACTATAGGTTTAACCAAAACAATGCCACCATATAATTAATCCAACCTTCGGACCTTAGGAATAAACCAAATGAAATTCGAACCAGGTGTTGGAGAGGGGGTCCACCAGGGGAAACATGGCAGTCCCTCGTTGGGTTGTCCTCCAACATAAAAAAAAATTGAATTCAACCTTAGGAGGATATTGGAGGTCATTAGGCAATTTTCACCTTCACAAACCAAAATTACGAATCTAGAAGTGACACTTGTCACAGCCCCATTGGAAAAAAGCTGAATAAGATTCCCTAAATGCTGACTGGGTTGCCATGTCATCAACCTGTACCTGTTCTGCAATTTTTTAATAAAAAATTGCCTTTTTTGGATGGCGATCAACAAACCATAACTTCTTCATCCGAACTTAGTTTTTTATGAAACGAGTTGCGTTGGATGCCTGGCCATGGTCCATTCACATTCATTTAGTTTCCAATAAATTCTGAGAACTTTTGTTTTTGAGATAAAATACTGAGCCTTTGATCATTCATCCCCACTATAATCCTTTTGGACCCCAAAATCTCTCTGATTATTGATCATGTGAATGAGGGTACTATTCCCTCACCCTTCAAGTCTCTATCCATTGAAATTTTCCTAATTTCATCATTTGGAGCTTTTCACAAAAGTTCAACTTTTTCCTTAATTCTTGTGACATTATCTTGTTGTCATTGACACCGTGATGCTACAATATTTATGACTTTCACACAAAAATAATCTATTCTTGTAGAAACCATATTTTTCGTACCTTGGTCAACAATCAACGAAAACTTAAAAACTTTCTCACCTTGCACATTGTCACCATGGAGATTTTTAGCTGATCTCTCTTTGTATTGGATCGACTCTTGACACTATATCTACACCATTGTCATGTACCTTTTGGAAACCATAAACCAACATTTTTGAAACCCATGCCTTCTTTTCCAAGCTACTTTGTCGCTTTCTCTTTGAAATTTTCACTCTCTTGCACCGGCATATTGTTTCCAACACTTCTCTACACTGATGTTGAATGCTGCAATTCTGTCACATATTTTTCACCTTCTTTCAAAGGAAACCTGTTAAAATCCTGAAACATCTCATTAAAAGCATAAGTATATTTTGAAAGTTTTGATTCAAAACATATATTTGTTTGATGATCAATAATGTCAAGTTCTGACTTTCATTCACTATCCTCTTCATTTCACTTGCATGTATAAGATGCAAATTTGTCTTCTTCTTATGCACTCTAATTATGTACTCAATTTCATACTTAAAACAAGTGATACTTATTCTCATGGTGATGAAATAATGCTTTCCTATCATATAGATAAGGACTTTTCAATACAATACCTGATTTCTCGAGCAACACCACGTCAAGCTCAACTTCATCAAGAAATTTTAAGTTGATGGCAATCTTAGTATGCACTTCTTGTAACATGCAAGTTTTCATTATTGCATGTCCAACCCAAAGGATATGGTCTTGGATGTCTAATAGTTTCAAGGCCTAGCTGCTTAGCCAAGTCTTCAGAAATCAATTTAGATCGTGACCCAATATCAAAAAGTGTATCAATCTTGGTATGTTTAGAGACATCTATAATATGGAAAATTTCTATTCTTTTATCTTCATCATGAGTAACATTTGAACAATTTGAAGAACTAGTTCTTGCAATATGTGTACGTTTCAAACCCATGGCTGTAATCTTTGTCTCATCTCCTAAATCTGACCCTAAGTCATGTTCAACTATAGAAACAATTTTACCCTTCTCTTTGGCTTTCAGTCTGTTTGGTTTCAATTCTGGATGAAGTTGCCAAAAATGGCCTTCATCATGGCCAATCTTTGAACAATATTTGCATGTGAGTTTTTCCTTCTCTATTTTTACAAAACTATTTATTTTTCCTCTTACATAAAAATTTTCTTTTCCTTTACCCTAAATTTCAATTTTCTCATCTATGTTTTGTTTCCCCCCTGCCTCTAAGTGTGTGGCTTGAACAAAAATTTCATCTAAATTTCTTGGGTTAAACATAAGGATAGTATGTTTCAAGTATGAATGTAAACCCCCAATGTATTTCTAGAGTGTATCTTGGGAATTCAAGTTTTTTCCTAACAACAAAGCCCTTTTCCTAAACTCGTGGGTATATTCTTGAACTATTTGACCCTTGAGTTGTCTAAAATTTTCCAACTCATAACGGATTTTTTCATATAGGACAATGGATAAAACTATATTTTAATGGAAGAAATAAACTCAACCGAAGAAATGGATATCTTACCATGGATTCGCATTTCCTCTTGAGTCTTTGCTTCCCACTAGTGCTGCTCCTTCTAGCCTTAATGAAGCTAACTGCATCTTTATGTCATCTTTATGAAGGATCTAAATTCTGCAATACACCCCCAATTGACGTATCCAATTTTCAAGCCTCTCTGCAATTACCTCACCATTATACATGGGAAGTTCAAACTTAATGTCCAATTTGAGAAATGGAGTTTTTCCTTTAGTGGATTTTGAGTAGTGTGAGCGGTTTTTGTGGTAGAGTGGAAGATGATGTTGATGGAGATAATGAGGATGATGAAGATGGTGGAGATGGAGGTGGATTTCCTCCACTACCATTTGAAATATTCTCTTCATATTTCTTACCATCTGATGTTCCTTCTCCATATGGAGGCTTAGAACATTCTCCTGCCATCCCAATAGTAAATACATCAAAAATAAGTTTAACCATCCTCTTTATGTCTTTGAAGTTTCTCTTGAAATCTTCCTCTTCTGAATGTCCTTGAGTCTCTCCAACACTTGACATGATGGATATGGATTCAAGCTCAAATTTTGATGCTTGTACCTCTTCAATCAACTCAGCTTCTTGTGCAATTTGTACCTCTTCAATCAACTCAGATTCTTGTGCAATTTGTACCTCTTCAAGATTATATTCTTGAGACAAAACTTGAGGTTATTCAAGTGTAGATATGAGTGGAATTTTGGGTGAATATGGTGCTTTTTTAGCTCTCTTTCTTCTGGTCCTAATCTTAGGACTCGCAACCAACAATTTCCCTTCACCTTTTTGCAACTTTAACCTTGTCAGCATCACAAATTTTCAACTATTAAACTTGCACAGAACTCAAGCAACTATCAAGTAAATAACCTTTCCTTTCAGCCAGGCTATGATACCAACTTGATCTGATTATGAATGTTAGTTTTTCTATGCTAATTTCAACCTCAGATGTAAAATTTACTTACTGATCTTATGCTTGAAATACATATGTTTCCTTATTACTTATGTGCGTGAAATAGGTAATTAAACTAAGCTTTATGAGTGAAATTAAGAGCATAAAGTATGAATTCTAAAATGTTGAAAAAAAACAACATACATAATAGCAAATCATCCCACTTGATCCATTAAAACAAAGTTTTGATGAAGGAGTTCACCCCTCCTCGGCAACATCTCCTTGGTCCATCTTCCATGGCTTGGGCCTCTGTATTAGCTCAATAGTGCTCAAATTTCTGTTTACATGCATCAAATTCTCTTGGAACATACTCCAATGAGTTCAAAATTTCGAAATCTATCAGAAATGACTATTTATTCACTCAATTTTCCCTTCATATGCTTTAGGCATGGCCTTCCCTCCTCGTGGCCCTAGGCTTCAAAATTCTTCAAGGTAACAAAAACCTATGTGAAATTTCTCTTCTATATTTTCACCCTATTCCAATGTGTTCATAGCATGCCAATTAGCTAAGAATGACTCTTTTAGAGCCCAATTTGGTCGAAAATTGGCTCAGTTATGGAAAAAACAATTTCCCCCCAATTTCTCCTCCAAATCTCGAGAAGACTCGAGATAGCTTCAACTTTTTTGGTGGAATCCACGAATTTGGCGATGCCACTAATTCCGCTGCCAAATTAAAAATGGATTAAATCGAATTTAATTAATCAATAAGAGAGATTAATAGGTGGATAAGTGAGGTTATGGTGTGAATCGCAGTTATCCAAAACTCTGGATTTCACAATGTTAAACTTGGATTAAATTTAATTAATCCAAAATTATTAACATAAATGGCACACATAAAATTCTGGTCCACCCGCGGTCACACAATGAAGTCATATGGGAGGGGGTTGGCCCCCTCTAAACCTGCCATCGGAAATAAGATGAAGATTAAATAACTGTTGTTTTTCAAGCCTTTCAAGTTCTACCCTCTTGGTCCATTGGTGAACGCGTTGAGAAGGTTTGGGGGAGGTCATGGGGTCGAGCCCTGACCTCGCCCATCCATACCATGTTTTGCAACGTAAAAAATTTCCATCGAACCTTTGAATATCACACCATCAGATATATATAATACATCACCCTATGAACTTTGTAACCAAGCCTTTGGTTATATATTGATATATGCCACAATAATTAAATGCCTCCGAAACCCTTAATATAATGCTCCACCATTAATAATATATATCGCTCCTCCATTTAAGAAAATGGGGTCCAAAACTTAGGCTTATACCATATCATGCGATCCATAAATAAAGCATTTAATCCAAGGTTTGAAAACCTTTGTGGACTATAAGGTTTGAATATATATACCTCCACCAAAAACTATAGGTTTAACAGAAACAATGGCACCATCTAATTAATCCAACCTTCGAAACTTACAAATAAACCAAATGAAATTCGAACCAGGTGTTGGAGAGGGGGTCCACCAAGGGACACATGGAGTTCCCTGGTTGGGCTGTCCTCGAACATAAAAAAAAATTGAATTCAACCTTAGGAGGATATTGGAAGTCTTTGGGCAATTTTCACCTTCACAAACCAAACTAGCGAATCCAACAGTGACACTTGTCACAGTTCCATTGGACAAAAACTAACGAATATTCCCAAAATTTTGACTTAGCTTCCATGTCATCAACCTCTACCTATTCTACAATTGTTTTATTAAAAATTTACATGTTCTAAATGATGATCAATAGACCATAACTTCTTCATCCGAACTCGGTTTTCGACGAAACAAGTTTCGTTAGATTCCTAGAAATAGGCTGGTGGTGGTTGTTTAGTTTGAAATCAATTATGAGAAATTTCATTTTTGAGCTAAAATGTTGAGCCTCTGATCACTTTCATAGGGAGTCGGGCTCCCCCCTTTGGCTCAAGGATGTCATGTTCGTTCCTGGTCTAAAGAAAAATATCATCTCTTTTTTATTTTTTGAATACCATGGATACGATGTAATCTTCAACAAAGGAAATGAATTCCCGATACACATAGCCACAATAGAGGTGAAGTAGATTGGGGTTTTAGTTAAGAAAATATATGAAATTGAGGTAGAAGATGCATTCGGAACCTTGAGGAGCAAGGAAAGAATAGAGATATGTTGTTTGAGAGGGAGCATGTTAGAACTTTCAACATGCAGCCTCAGAAGGAGCCTAAGGAAGTTGTGTAGCACCCACAAATGGAGAGGTAGAGAGGAGGAAGTGTGGAGACATTCACTAAAGAAAATAACTCTAGTAAGGGTACAATTTGAGCTAGGTGGGCATAGGGAGAACATGAAACTATACCTCAAGGAGTGAGGTGGAGCAATGTAGATCCTTAGTCCAAGAGTTGCAGAAATTTGGGCACAGTCTGTTGAGGTATTCTCCTCATGAATCATTACCTTACTATGGGGGCCCACAATATTCAGTAGTAGGAGGATGAATGTCAATCAGATACTGAGGAGTGCATTGGACTGTTAAAAACAAAGTAGGAGTCTTAGTAGCAGAGTCAACAACAACAAAATTTTCCTAGTAAACGGTTGCAAAGACAATTGATTCAATGTTTTTTTGGATGCTTCTCAGTTATAGATGTTGCAATAGAAACGACAAAAGTGAGAGGTGTTGCATGCAGTACATTACACATGTGTAGGATAGGGGTGGTTGATAATCCCTTTCCTGCTAATAGGGAGTGTTGAAAATGCAGTAAGAAAGTCTCAATTTTGATTTTTCCTTAATTAAAATTGAGGAAATTTGAAATTCCAAATTAGCACACAACTTGGTGGAGCTAACTGAGGTGACATGGATTTTTTCACTCACTTAAGAACAAATAATTCGAGTTAATGAGTTAAAGTTCAGTTTGCTTGTTTTTATTCCTAAAAAATAGGATTCTAGCTTAATTAATTTCAGTTAAGGGCACAAATTTTAGCTGTATATAGTGATTCCTAAATTTTAGGAGCCTAGGTTGAGTTAATTTTAGTTGTAATCAATTAAAATATTTGTAAATGTTAATAGAACTAGTTGGTGGTCAGTGGCGGTACATCATTTTAACTCAAATATCATCTAGTTAACTGATCAATCATCTAATAACTAGGTCATGCATGCAAATAATTCGAGTTTCCTAGTTGTGGTGGAGTTTCCAAGGAAGTTAACCAACAATTGTAAACTAGTTGAGTCTACAAATGTTGCATGAGGTCATGTGGACCATAATTGGGAATTGCACAATGAATTAGAAGAATTTACTATTCAATACGAGACTAAAAGGAACATCACAAGGAAGTAGGTGCTCACACAAAGGAAAAAATTGACTAAGTCTCAGTTAGATATTCTAAAGCAACGAGATAGGTTATGCACTTGTAGGTTGTGCTTAATTAACCAAATAAATTTTAATACATGTCTATTATTCTGATTAATGTAATCATGCATTGGGGTTTTTAGCCGATTTCTTTCCCCATATAAAAATACTTGTTGCATGTGTGTGATTTCGTATTACATGTCTTAATTTTTTGTTCTAAATTGTGAAATAATGTGTAATATCCCAAAATGGGACTGCTCAACAATGCTTGCTAAAATAACGCAATTTTCATAAATATGTGAAATGAAATGTAAATTAAACTCATGGATCCCTTAGATATGATATTATAGAAACTATATCTGAAAGGAATTCAGAAACAAATCACTATTGCATAGTTAAACATGCCTCCCATGCCATAAATAGCTGAAAATCATGAAAAAATAGAGACTGCAACCATGTATGAAAGCTGGAATACCATGACAGCGTTATTATATTACCTCTGAAATAGTAGTAGGTTGTACATCAGATCTAGAGAAAGTATGTGGACAAAAAATTTGATATACAACATATCCCTGCACTATACAAGCTCTTTTATCAATTCCCCTTGGGGTTTTCAGCAATACACCATGTACAAAATGTAGATCTAAGTTTTAAGACTACAGATCTATGGAAATATTCAGATATGGAAAGTGGATCTGATATGATATAACAAGATAAAGGATCTCCTCCAATATATCTCCAAAGTGAAGGGCAGATCCCCAACACTCAGCAAATCATCTCTCCAAATGGTGCATTGAATCACCCTGCAACAGCTCCTTTAGAAATAACACAGATCTAGACTCTCTCTGCACTATAGGGGATAAAATGAAGTTGGGATACAACCAAGATATGGAAATATAGCTCAAAACCTTCAATACTATCCTCCCAATGGATTAGAATACTCCTCCACTGAAAATAAGTATTGAGATGGCCTAGATCTGAAGATCTAGCCTCCACTTGCTGCAGCTTTCTAAAACAGTCAAACCCTCAACAGGATCTGTGCTATCAAAGTAAGGTGAAGATTAGCCTCAATCTAGATAGTGGACAATATGGTGCAAGGCTCCTCCAAGAGCTACTCCATGGAAGAGAAGGAATTCCTAAACAGGAAGACCTTGTGCTAAACAACACTCTATCTCAGCTAAACAACTAGAGAAAGAAGTATGTATAAACAAACCATACAATCAAAAAATCATATTCATAAGCTAAAATCATATTGGTGCCATCCTCCTCCTTATAAACAATGTGAGCCTTCTGACCTTTGATCCCCCTCATTAGGGTTTCCATCTTCATGCAATGAATCTCCCTCCAAAACTGCATTGTCCCTTCATCAATACCACTCCTCCCTAACAACACTGCTGGACTTGGGAAATCTTGACTGGATCCCCATGCAATGTATCCTTCCAAAAATAAGGTGGCTTTATTCCAAATGTCTAATTATATCTATATTCTCACTGGGTTATCTTCATTAGTGTTTCACATCCTCCATATTAGCTCAGTTGACTTGGTCAAACTTTGACTTTGTCCACATGCATTAGGCTCTTGTTCACAGATGAAGGTGTTTTATCTAGCTTGATTATGGTCCCTTTCCCATTTAAGATGGATTTTATTGATACTAAAGAGATTTATGGGTCTCCCTACCCATTTTATTCCTCTATCCAAGAGCAAAACAAAACTTTAATATTCCCTTAGCTATATGCTAAGTTAGGAATATTACAGTCCTCCCCTCCCAAATGTTGCTTGTTCTCAAGAAACTGTAATGATAGAACTAAAAATCCTCCCTTCTTCTTCCAGTAGCATCCTCGAGTGATATGCTCTTCCAAAGAACAAGATGCCATTTCAAAAATATTCCATCAAGTTGTTCCTCCCATGTGTAAAAGCATGCCTTTGGTAAAAATTCTAAATGGCTCTCATTATGAAAAAGTAGGACATACATGGAAATAATAATATGTGATCTAGAGGCCTTCTTGAAGCATGAAATCATAAATATATTGGGAATCATCATCCCCATTTGAAGCCTCCATCCCCAAGCTATCATCCACAAGAATTGAGTCACCTTGCAATATGGTAACTCATGAAACATCTCCTCCACCATAAGCTCTTGCAAATAAGGTGGGCTGCATGGATGAACATGTGGAACTAAAATGTCATCCCACACATCTTCTCTCTCCACTTATGATATGTATGGGGCTGCTTCTGTTCTTGGGCTGAAATATCATGGTCCCCAAGAATGACCCAAGTCACCCTATCAATCAATTCATCCATGAAATGCTCCTCCCAAAAAATAAAGCTCTTCAAATGGTTCCTCCCACATGAATACAAGAGGTGTAGTGTAGCAATCATGGTTTGCCCATTGTTTCTCCTGAAACATGTAACGTATGAAGTATGGAGCATCATACTCCCAGTGGGCCCCTCCAACTCTTGTGCCACTCTGCCAACAAGGTTTCCCATAAACATGAGAACATAATCAATAGATGGAAGCATAAACAAATGAAAGAAAGTTTCCAAAGGACAACCAGGAGGTGGATCATAGTTCCATATGTGGAACTACCGCAGTGCATCCCTTTCCTGCCTTAACAAAGTAGAACAAGTGTCCTTCCAGCCACTTTTTGGCTGCCACAATCATCCTACAAGATGAAATCATGAAAGTAACATTTGGTGCCAATGGTGCACACCAAAAATCATGTGGCACCCCCCACAATCCACAAATAGAATCGCCAACATCAATGCTGCAAATGGCCTTAAGTACATCACAAAAAAATATGCAAGAAGGAAAGACCCTCCTTGGTACAATATGCTGATCATAAAAAATAAAGGAGTACAAGTTATACAACATAAATATACATCCTCTATCAGGTACTTTGGTCATTAAGCTGAAGTGGCTCAATTGAAATTTCTCCCTCAATTCAAATGAGTAGGGAAGTGGTTGTGCCAACCTCTCCATCTTCTTCTGGGCTATGCATCTCTCCATATGCTGATATACATCATGTTGGATGCCCTTCCAAGTGAACTCCTCCAACAAGGAATGGTATGCATCAAGGTGCATGGAAAGAAAGCCCACAAGTGTTGCATGTAGATCTCTCTTCTTATACTCGAAAATCCAAGTTAAGAAGATCATATCATGGTAATATATGTCTCCATCCACTACACCATCACTCTCATCTCCTACATGCTCATAAAGTGCATTATATATGAAGTGATCCTCGGAACACTCCATCAAACAATCCAAGCTCCTAAGTGACAGAGCTATTTGCCTATGTAAATAGGCTCCTGCCAACTCATAGCTTCCTCCTTTGACAACCCTCATGTCAAGGTCAATATCAAACATAATGCTACTATATGTGAGAGATACTCTCCCCGGTGGAAACACCTCCTCATTCTCCAAGGTTAAAGAGTAGCCCCCTTGCACCATGATAGTGCCATCTCCTATGTAATATTCCAAATTTTTCCCGCAATAAATTGGAATATTAACTTTTGCTATTTTCACTTAGGAGTTGAATAATTGGGTGAGAAGGCCCATTCATAATAAAAACATGGATAAAATCCCTCTAGTATGGAAAGGGATCAGCCTTGGAACTAGATTTCACACCCTCATGTGTGAAAGGAGACATTTGCAAAGAGGCTAGGTCATGTTTGACCAAGTCAAACAATGCAGAGGTATGAGGTAGAAAGCACCTTATGGGACAGTGCAGAGAAAGAGGAGGGAATATTCCTTGAAGGAGGAAACCCTAATAGAGTGGGAACCATGGAGAGGGAGCTCTCACGTGTTTAAAATGAGGGCAAAGCAGCCATTGTTTCACATGCATATGATTATTGATTTCTTGTCTGTTTAGACTATTGGAATTCTCTAGATGTTCAGCTGAGTTGCTGTGCTGCTTAGCACAAGGATTTCCTGCTTAGGAGTCCTTCTCCTTTCTTGAGAATCCTCTTGAAGGAGTTGTACAGATTTTCCTCACATCTAGGCTTGAGGCAAAGCATCCTCCTCCAGGACAACGTTATTCCTGAAGTAGGATAATTCTGTGTTGCAGGGTGTTGCAGTGAGGAGTCACAACACCTCTTCCATCTCTTGTTTTTCAGAGGGAGAGTCTTTCTTTCCTTTGGAGGATCAGTTTGGAAGCCATTGGAGCTTATTTTAGATCTTGGCATTGGTCCAACTAATTCCTTTTCCCCTACATCGCAGCTTGCTTTAGTAACTGCATTATTTTCACAAAGCACTTGCTGTGGGGTTGTGCAGTGTTGATTGGAGGGTGAGATATTCAGTGTAATGATCAACCTTCCACTTGAGAGATCCATTGGAGGAGACATTGACATCAGATGCAACATCTTCAGTTTTCTCCATATAGTTCCATTTTCTGAGTTGCAGCTGCTACCCAGCAACTCCGACATTTCTGCAGATTTGCCATTTTGTATGTATTTCAGCCAATCCTTTTAAGGATTGTGTATTTTTATTTCCAAGGGTTGAGATATTGCTCCCCCTCTTTTATTTGAGCTTTATATTTTCATATTTGTGTATTGACACTATTTTTCAACAGTTATCCTTTATATATTGTGCTGTCATAGCCAGGGTTTATGCAGATATAGCAGTGTTCTTCTATTTCATGTACATGTCTTGTTGAGGCTTGCATTGCCTTTCTTGACTGGATGTTTCCTCAAGAAATTGTACTCTTTCTACTGCTATAACATTATTTTTTGGCTATATATATCTTCTTATCTCACAACTAATAAAATAACACTGTTGATCTATTGTATGTTCATGCATTGGTTGCAGTCCCTTCATAGGGAATTTTCTGAAGACAACTAGGAGTGGGAGATATGTTTAACCCACATAGAAGGATTTCTTTGGAGCCTCCTCTTGGATTTAGTACTTAGACACATTTTTCTAAGGGATCGAGGTCTTGGTTTCAATTCCTGTAGTAGCCATTACTGGAAAATTCATTTTCCAGTCATGCCTTGCTAGTTGTTCCAGATTTGGAATATTACAGTGGTATCAAAGAAACTTTCTTGGCTTAGCCTATGAGTCTTAGACCAAGAAGATTAGAATGATGAAGAAGATGAGATTACTCTCATCAGTATTTAGATCCAGAGAGAACCTCTCCAAGGAGGTCAAGAATATTGAAGAAGAAGAAGAGGAAGGACCATGCACTTCCTATTCTCATCAAGAAAAAGACATTGAGCATGGAAGACACTTGGATTATCAGATTCTAATTGATTACCTTGTTGAGTATAGATCTCAACCTAGAGCCTTCAAGAAGACTCTATATTTCCCTCATTTCATCCAGTTGAAGGAAGAGGAGAGACCCTGCAGCAGAAGAGAAATCAAAGGCAATAGATTTCTGTTGTCTACCTTTGATGGGTTATCTACAACAAGAGATTGGGTGAGGAAACTGGAAGCCTTTTTCCTGCTACATCCTGTAGTGGAGGAAGAAGTTGTTGACATCTCAGCGCTGCACTTGGAGGGTGAAGCTTATGTTTGGTGGTTCAAGCACTTGAGCCATGTAAGGGTGAAAACTTTTGCAAATTTCACTCAAAGCTTGATCAAAACCTTTGATGGAGAAAGAAAAAAGGAAGAAAAGCTCACACCACCATTTGAGGAGCCTTGTGATAATGTTGTCACACTCATGGAGGAGCAGCCACATGCATCAACAGTTGAGGTAGCCAACACTTTGGAGGAAGGAATTCTTGCAGCCCTACAAGAAGTTCCCAAACATCATCAAGGTATGAAAATATTTCCACATTCTATTGTTGCAGCAAATTCTTTTGATCTATGTGGGGATTTACTTTTACATGACCAAGGGTGCTACCATAGAGCAACTTGGTTTCACTATTTTGTGCAACATGGAAACATTCAAGGAGGAAGAAAACCACCATTCTCATGAGCCATTTTTGGGTTGTACATCACACTTGAGGTTGGGGTTTGAAGACTTTAAGGAAGATAGTAGACATCTTGGAGTGAGAAACCCTTTCTCCTTTCAAGATGACACTTTCTCAATGAGCTCCTCTCAGCTCAAAGAGGAACTTCTAAATTCAGCAGATTCAAGACCTCATTGGTTTTGGAAGACTATTGTTGAGAGGGAGGTCTCAAGGAGGGATCTCATTAGAGGTGAACTTCAACACATCATGGAGTGTAATGATTTTCTTCCTTTCTCACAGGAGCAAATCGAAGATGGAGGACATCTTAGGATGGATAACATCTCTCATGCTTGTGTTGGACATTCCTTGAGCCACACACATCATGGTGGGAGGTTTTTTCCTACCACCTATTTGGGTCCTTATAAGGTCTCATTGATTCTTGAGAAGGTTGCATTTCAAAATCCCATGAAGTGCAAAGATAGAGATTTGGTTTGGGAGGATGGTAGCCCTCAAGGGAGGAGTACCAAGATGAAGAGAAGGAGAAAAAATCCAAAAGTGATTGAGTGGATGTGGTTGATGAGAAAGGAGCTAGGAGGCTACTTGCAGATCTATGACACCGGGCAACAAGAAGCTTGGCTGCACTGGTTACTCTTGAAAGAGTTTGGCCATCACTTGGCATACACTCTTCCTAAGAGTAGGAGAAAGGAGGATAGATCACAGGATAATTGCATCATTGGGCAGCATAGAGTATGGATGCATGGTGTTGATGTGATACTCATATCATTCATTGTGTCTTCATCACATGAGTTGTATGATGGAAGTATGGGGAGGCAACAAAATATTTTGTTGCTTTGCTTGTTCTTGGGAGAGAAAGAGCAGAGTTGCTCTCACACTTTGCATGATGTTGCAGAAGGAGGAGATGAAATTATCTCCTTGGCTTTAGATGATAGAGAGGTACTTCCACCTTGGAAGGAACTTCTTATGTATTGCAGCATTAGAGGAGTCTTTGACAAGGAGCATGTCAAAGAACAGAGCTTTGTATTGACAGGAGCTTATTTGTATGAGCTCACAACATTGTCACTTTAGAGCAGGAATTTATGGATGAAGTGTCCCCAGGATCACTTCACATTGTATTCACTTGGTGAACAAGGAGGAGGTGATGATGATAGAATGGTGGATAGAGGCATCTATCACTATGACATATTATTCTTGACTTGGGCTTCCAAGCATGAGGAGGATTATTTCTTGCAGCACATGGTTCATTCACCTCCATAGCATGCAAAAACACTATGGAGAACTCACTCATGGATCCATGTACCATTTCACTTCCAGAATATGTTAATAATTTTGTTTATAAATTCATTGATTTGCATACTCTTACTATTACTATGTAGTGCATTGCTTCACAAGAGGGCAAGCTTTTCATATTGCTCCATGTTCATAGTTGGGCCAATCTTTATGATGCGGGCAGCCATATTTTATGTGGCCTTGGGAATATGTTCTATCATCACATGTATGTTCAGTTTTTGCACTCAAACATGTACCATATGAAGACATGCATGATTAACCATGTAAAAAGAAACATTTTGCTTTGTACTTTTCTAAAGCAGCAGCTTGTAAAACTACGTTGTACACACCTAGGAGATTGTTGGTATCTTCAAGCACCACATGAAGCCATCAATATTTCCTTCATTCTTGTACTGATCATGTCTTCACTTTCTGATATTGGTTATATTCTTGTTAAGAGCATGATTGGGAGATTGACACATGAGTTGGATGTGTCCTTGAGGGGAGAAAACTCCCACATTTTCTACACTACATGTTCTAATGGGAGCATGGGAGGAGATATGGCCACCACAACCACATGTTTGTTCTCTTTTGAGGTGGGCCATGAGATTGAAATTCATCCATTGTATAATCATGGGCAAGTATCTGATCATGTATTGATAGCACATTCAACCATTTACTATTCATTAGTAGGTGAGATGATTCTTGTATGCTACATGCCATACTACTTTCTAAGATTGCAGTGGATGAAACTGCACTGTGTCCTCTTGAGATATTGTTTGTATCATGCATCATCATGTAAAAATTGCAGCAAAATTCTCATTGGGATATTCTATGATGGTCATGTCCTATTCATCATGGATGGGATATTTTGGGCCAGCTTGTTCTTCACTGTTGGAGGAGAACTCTTTGGAGCATTGTTCTTCACTTTTCCATTTGAGGGCAATACTCTTGCAACCCAAGATTAGCACACACTCTACACTTATCATGAGTGGAGAGAAGGACAATATTGGGCAGGCTATGATGCTTACCATGACCAGATTTTTAGCCCACCTTCATTTCCAGATCTTGAGGTGGAAGGAGATTTTTAGGAGTTGCCTTATTGGGAGGTGGCTCAGTTTGTCTGGATGATTGCTTGGGAAAGATGTTCTCCTAATGGTTTTCAGTATCCATGCCTTGGGGGACAACTCCTCAGCTATATCATTACAGTTTCTTGAGGACAAGCAACATTTGGGAGGGGAGGACTGTAATATTCCAAAATTTTCCCACAATAAATTGGAAGATTAACTTTTGCTATTTTCACTTAGGAGTTGAATAATTGGGTGAGATGGCCCATTAATAATAAAAAATGGATAAAATACCTCTAGCATGGAAAGGGATCAGCCTTGGAACTAGATTTCACACCCTCATGTGTGAAAGGGGACATTTGCAAAGAGGCTAGGTCAAGTTTGACCAAGTTAAACAACACAGAGGTATGAGGTGGAAAGCACCTTATAGGATAGTGCAGAGAAAGAGGAGGGAATATTCCTTGAAGGAGGAAACCCTAATAGAGTGGGACCCATGGAGAGGGAGCTCTCATGTGTTTAAAATGAGGGCAAGGCAGCCATTGTTTCACATGCATATGATTATTGATTTCTTGTCTGTTTAGACTATTGGCATTCTCCAGTTGTTCAGCTGAGTTGCTGTGGTGCTTAGCACAAGGATTTCCTACTTAGGACTCCTTATCCTTTCTTGAGAAGCCTCTTGAAGGAGTTGTACAGATTTTCCTCACATCTAGTCTTGAGGCCAAGCATCCTCCTCTAGGACAGTGTTATTCCTGAAGCAGGATAATTCTGTGCTGCAGGGTGTTGCAGTGAGGAGTCACAACACCTCTTCCATCTCTTGTTTTTTAGAGGGAGAGTCTTTATTTCCTTTGGAGGATCAGTTTGGAAGCCATTGGAGCTTATTGTAGATCTTGGCATTGGGCCAACTCATTCTTTTTCCCCTACAACGCAGTTTTCTTCAGTAACTGTGTTATTTTCATAGAGCACTTGCTGTGGGGTTGTGCAATGTTGATTGGAGGGTGAGATCTTCAGTGTAAGGATCAACCTTCCACTTGAGAGATACATTGGAGGAGACATTGACATCAGATGCAACATCTTCAGTATTCTCCATATAGTTCCATTTTCTGAGTTGCAGCGGCTACCCAGCAACTCCGACATTTCTGCAGATTTGCCATTTTGTATGTATTTTAGCCAATCCTTTTAAGGATTGTGTATTGTTGTTTTCAGGGGTTGAGATCTTGCTCCCCCTCTTTTATTTGAGTTGTATATTGTGATATTTGTGTATTGACACTATTTTTCAACAGTTCTCCTTTATAGACCGCACTGTCATAGCCAGGGTTTATACAGATATAGCAGTGTTCTTCTATTTCATGTACATGTCTTATCGAGGCTTGCATTGCCTTTCTTGAGTGGATGTTTCCTCAAGAAATTGTACTCTTTCTACTACTATAACATTATTTGTTGGCTATCTATATCTTCTTGTCTCACAGCTAATAAGATAACACTGTTGATCTATTGTATGTTCATGCATTGGTTGCAATCCCTTCATAGGGAATTTTCTGAAGAAAATAGGAGTGGGAGATCTGTTTAACCCACCTAGAAGGATTTCTTTGGAGCCTCCTCTTGGATTTAGCACTTAGACACATTTTTCTAAGGGATCCAAGTCTTGGCTTCAATTCCTGTAGCAGCCATTACTGGAAAATGCGTTTTCCAGTCATGCCTTGCTAGCTGTTCCAGATTTGGAATATTACATCCTACTCTTGAAACATCATGCAAAGTATGGGATAAGATCAGCCCATACTCACTCAATAACAACCAAAGAAAAAATAGATCTAGTTGCCTCCCCACACCATCACCATATAGATCATGGAGCAACAACATGATAATTAAGATGAAAGAGATCACATCACTCCAATATACCCAAAATCCTTGCTACCATATGATGTAAGTGCCATGCCAAGTTCCATCCACCATCCTACTCTTTGAAATAGAATGTGTCATATGATGACCAAACTCTTTCAAGATTAACCAATGTAGTCTTGCATCCTGCTGCCCAGTATCAAAGATCTGCAAGTGGTTTCCCAACCTCTTGCTTATTAGCATCACACATCGAACCCATGGTGAGTGTTTATCATCATGTCCAAAAGTGGCACTCCTCCAATGGAGAATACCAACCCCCCAAATCAGATTTATGTCTTTGCACTTCATGGGGTTTTGAAATGCAATCTTCTAAAGACTTCCAAACTAGGATCATTCATAAATGACCATGTTGATCCCATAAGGATCCAAATAGGTGGTAGGCAAAAACCTCCCATCATGATGTGTAGGGCTCATCAAGAAGTATCCAACACAAACATGAGAGATGTTATCCATCCTAAGATGTCCTCCATCATCTATCTGTTCCCTCTTTGTTATACATATGGGAAGGTCATTGGAATATTCCAGCAATGGTTGGGCCCCCAACTCATCACTACTACTAAATGACAGCGCAGTTGATCTCCATGATGGTGCAACTACTGCCTCAAGATCAGATCCAATGCTGAACACATAGTTTTACAATGCATTGTCCAAGACAATACTCATCCCATCCTCCAAGAAACAACATTCCAACCTCAAGGGTTGTGTGCAGCTCATCAATGATACATTAGGATGAATGTTTGTCTCTTCCTTGAATGAATCAAGGCTACTCAGCACAGTGAAATTTTTTTTCTCCAAATCAGCAATATATTTTGACCCTTGGTCATGCAATGGTACATTCCCATCATCCTCCATATGTTTCATTGAAATAACATGAAATGGAAACATGTGCATACCTTGGTACAACTTGGGAACATCTTGTACTACTACAAGGGTTCCTCCTTCCAGTGTGATGGCTTCCTCAAATATTGATGATGATGGTCGCTCTTCTATAGCTTCATCAACACTGGCACAAATCTCTTCTTCTTCATGCATCTCCAGAATGGTGCATGGGACTCTAGATACCAAGAGATCAAGATCATCTTGCAAAGGTGCAAGTGGTCTTCCTCCTGAAGCAAGTGCTCCTCCAGTAAATGGCGGTGAAGGATTCTTCCCTTCTGATCTCTTCTTGTTAAACTTCATGATCAACCTTTGAGTAAAGTCTGCATATGCAATCACTCTCTCATGACTCAAATGGCTGGACCACCAATTTTGTGCTTCACCTTGAAGGTGCAGCGCTGTAATCTCAATAGCTTCCTTTTCTACTACTGGATGTAGCAGAAAAAATGCATCCAACTTCTTTCCCCAAGACTTTGTTGTGCATGAGGATGACCCATCAAAGGTAGACAATAGAAATCTATTGCCCTTCATTCTTTTATTGCTGCAAGGTCTCCTTTCTTCTTTCAGCTGAATAAACTCTAGGAGAGTCAAATTATTCTTGATAGCTCTAGGTTGAGACTTATATTCTGCAAGATATTCACTTAGAATCTCATGATATAAGTATTCTTCACTTATATGCCTCTTATATTCAAAATAAAAGGCCATAGAATGTTTCTTTGGAGCTATATTCAACACTAGATCTTCTTTTTGCTGATAGGAAGTACTTGGACCTTCCTCATCTTGAAACCATAACTTGGCTTCACTTATTCTTTGCTTGACCCCCTTAGTTCTGAAAAGAGATGAGAGTAAACTCATCCTTTCCATCATTCTGATCTTTGTCTTATAGTCCACAGGCTGAGTCAAAGATCTTGCTCTGATACCACTGTAATATCCCAAAATGGGACTGCTCAGCAATGCATGCTAAAATAACGCAGTTTTCAGAAATATGTGCAATGAAATGTAAATGAATCTCATAGATACCTTATATTTGATATTATAGCAACTATATATGAAATTAATTTAGAAACAAATCACTATTTCATAGTTAAACAGGTCTCCCATGCCATAAATAACTGAAAATAATGCAAAAATAGAGACTGCAACCATGTATGAAAGTTGGAATACCATGAAAACGTTATTTTATTACCTATGCAACAATATTAGGTTGTACATCAGATCTATAGAAAGTATGTGGACAAAATTTTAGATCTACAACAGATCCCTGGACTATACAAGCTCTTTTATCAATCCCCCTTGGAGTTTTCAATAATACACCATGTACAAAATGTAGATATGAGTTTTAAGACTGTAGATCTATGGAAATATTAAGATCTAGAAAGTGGATCTGATCTGATATAACAAGATAAATTATCTCCTCCAATATATCTCCAAAGTGAAGGGCATATCCCAAACACTCAGCAAATCATCTCTCCCAAGGGTGCATTGAATTACCGTGCAATAGCTCCTTCAGAAATAATGCAGATCTGGACTCTCTCTGCACTGTAGGGGATAAAATGAAGTTGGCTTGTAGCCAAGATATGGAAATATAGCTCACATCCTTCAATACTATCCTCCCAATGGATTAGAAGACTCCTCCACTGAAAATAAGTATTGAGATGGCCTAGATCTAAAGATCTAGCCTCCACTTGTTGTAGCTTTCTGAAATAGTCAAACCCTCAACAGGATCTGCGCTGTTAAAGGAAGTTGAAGCTTGGCCTCAAGCCAGATAGTGGAAAATATGGTGCAAGTCTCCTCCAAGAGCTACTCGATGGAAGAGAAGGAATTCCTAAACAGGAAGACCTTGTGCTAAACAACACTCTATCTCAGCTAAACAACTAGAGAAAGAAGTATGTCTAAACAGACCATACAATCAGAAAATCATAATCATAAGCTAACCTCATATGGCTGCCATCCTCCTCCTTATAAAAAATGTGAGCCTTCTCACCTTTGATCCCCCTCATTAGGGTTTACATCTTCATGCAATGAATCTCCCTCCAAAACTTCACTGTCCCTTAATCAATACCACTCCTCCCTAACAGTGCTGCTGGACTTGGTCAATCTTGAGTGGATCCCCATGCAATGTCTCCTTCCACACATAAGATGGCTTTATTCCAATTGTCTAATTAGATTTATATTCTCACTGGGTTATCTTCATTAGTGTTTCACATCCTCCATGTTAGCTCAGTTGACTTGGTCAAACTTTGACTTTGTCCACATGCATTAGGCTCTTGTTCACAGATGAAGGTGTTTTATCCAGATTGATTATGATCCCTTTCCCATTTAAGAGGGATTTTATTGCTACTAAAGAGATTTATGGGTCTCCCTACCCATTTTATTCCTCTATCCAAGAGAAAAACAAAACTTTAATATTCCCTTAGTTTTATGCTAAGTTAGGAATATTACATAATGTCTACATAATAGTAGAGTAGGTTTGTGTTTTGTGATTTTTCTATAAAATTCATGAGAGGTTGAAAATATATAACATAATTTATTACACCTGTCAGATTCCCTCATACAAATGCGAGATGGTAAAAATTTTGTATGGAAATGTGATCCAGGGAGGAATCTCCACCAATGAAGAAGTTTACTTATGCACCATGAAGACACTTTATGATGGGTGACAAAGTAATGAGTGAATTAATTCATTATTTCATTTAAAAAAAATTATGAAGTGGATAATGTTCTAAGTGAGTGGAAAATGACTCACCAAAATATTCACTTATTTTCCATTTGAGAAATTAGTTTTATGTGAGAGTTGACCTCACAACTAATTTGCTATTTCTCATTGAGAGGTTGAGCTTTCTTGGCATGGATAAGATCCTTGAAGTTGGGTTTGCCATTTTTGCCTTGAGTAAGTTTTGAAGTCCTAGAATCATGGAGTTTGTCTTTCCTTAAAATGTCTTGAGATCCTACTATTGTGGATTGGGGAGTTATGGGGAAAAACTATATAAACTCATGATGTGAGCCTTATGAAGGGGAGAGGAGAAAGGATAGGAAACTTAGCCTTTGAAAGCCATAGTGCTTGGCTAATGCTCAGCCATGGAGCTGGAATGTATGAAAGCTTAATTTGAAGATGAAATATAAAGGATCTGCCTTCCAATTGAAGCAGGTCCGAAGATGTAACCCCAGTGAGTTGGAGGGGTGAACTCCGTTATCAATTTGGTTGTCTTTCGCTTATGTGTTATGTGCTTCCTGATTATGTTTAATTCATGTTAATATGTGTATTCTCTAACATGCTCATTGAACCTGTATAAGCCATAGTCGTTTTAAAAGATCTTAGTACCGTACACGTGATGGTTGGGTAGTACTCGACCCGTGATCGGATCAAGTGGTATCGGAGCGGGTGACTGCTTTGCAGGATGGGCAAAGGAGCGAAGCACGCTGAAAGACTGCAAGAGTTGCAAGAGATAAACGAAATCCTTCAAGCCGAAAATGCAGAATTGCGAAGATTATTGCTCGATAAGCAGGAGCTTCAAGAGATGCTACGAGCTAAAGAGGAGATATTGTCTAAATTGCAGAAGGTTGAGACGACGGAGGTTGCATGTCAAACCGAGGTATGTGATGTCACTTCAAGTTCTGTTCTCTCTCAATATGAAACTAATGTTGGCATGAAAATCCTCACGAAGATGGGGTATAGCGGAGGTGGACTTGGCATAAATGGCCAAGGAATCACCCAACCATTGGAGGTTGTACCAAGACAACCATTTGCAGGTTTGGGTTATCGACAGGAAGAAGAAGAATGCTCGAAGGTAGCTGAAACAAAATTCATCCCTTCATCACCTGATTCCAAGAAAGGAATCAAGCCACCTAGTTTTCATCAATTTAAGGACAAGCCAAGAAGGTATGACAATCATTCAGATTCTACTTTTGCACATAAGAGAAGTGATTGCTTTCATAGATCTGCTAACTATGGTGTAGCAAGGAAAGAGTGGGTTAAGAAGACAGATTTGCCCACAAGAAGGGAGACCAAGAAGAATGGGAACGTTCGAAATCCTCCTATCATGAAGACACGGTGGAATGGGAAACGGTCTAATTTCTGCAATTTCTGCAAAATCAGTGGCCATTGGGAGAAGAAGTGCTGGAAGTTGCACCTCGAAATTCGCCAAGAGTCAAGCAAACATATGGCGAAAGAGCTCGTGAAGAAAGCTCCATTCACCATTCAGAAAACACGCTTACAAGAAAGAAAAGCTTGGTTCGAGTTTGGTAAGCATTTCATGATGTTTCTGCAAGTTATATTTCTGATATTTTGCAAAATTTCGAGTTTTATGGGGGCAGGTATTCGTCTTTTGATGGAAAATTCTCAAAATTCTTCTAACTCGGAATCAACAAATAATGGAACCATCGCGAAGAGATCGACACGAGGAATCCAACGACGTTGGAATCATGTCAAACGGCCTCCAGATGGAAAAGTTATTGCGACCTAAAGTTTAAAAAAAAAAAAAAAAAAAAAAAGGGCGCTGCTGATCGACCCTCTAGCTGAATCGGTCAGTAACTTGGGGAATAACCTGTTGTCTAGTGCACTTCGTAAGCCATTAAAGATCAGTTCCATCAAATGCTTTAAGACAAAAGCAATTTTGTGTCCATGAAATTGTCAACAACAACAAACAAAAGCTGCAATTACCGGCTTTTGATGCTCTTAATGGTAGCAAAGATGGGGGTTGTAGACTATCGTAGTCTCTCCACGAGAGAGCTTCAGAACCTGTGCGAGGAACATGGAATACCTGCAACTAAAACAAATGCTTACATAGCAGAATTTTGAATTGGCTTGGGAATCGATAGCATGAACACCGAGGCAAGGTTGTGGGTGGCTCGACAGCGTTTCAGATATTGTGTATTCGGTGCCTGTTAAGCAGCCAGAGCTGCTCTGCGTGTTGAAACTGTCCTCAAGCATTTTGCTGTCTTCTGAAGAATTTATCGCTGTACATGACTCCAATAGCAGTCCTGGTTTTGTTACCTGCGGCCCCTATAATGAAAAAAAGTGTGATCTCAGAATTCGTTATCGGTGAGAGTGCTGTAAGCCGATCGGCGCGCAGATTGGTTACAAAAACTTCGTCGAAGTTGTTGAGGACCTCCCACCTAAGTGCACTCGCAGAGAAGCAGTTCACATATTTCGCCCTTTTTCGAGGAAGTTAGACGTGTAAAAAAGGAGGCCAGAAATCCTGGAGGAAATATTGTGCGTCGTGATAATCCACGTTTAACAACTAGACCGAAAGGATAGGGGATGATGACCATTTCCTGCATGCCAACAACTGCAACAAAGCGCTGCTCAACCAGACGCGGGATCGTGCCTCTCACATGGAGCTCCGCCTTCTTCAACGTGAACCATGGGAACCGAATCTCTCTGGAAATTACACCGTCGGCCCAGAACGGAAATAACAGCAACAATCGTTGCATATTTTGTACAGGCAAAAAGCGCAATTCAGCGATGGCATTATGTTTTTTTGTTTGTTTGACGATGCTATTGTGATGGCCTTTGACAGAGAGTCAAACGCTCACGGACGCGTTAGAGAAATCGATGTTGAGTTTGTTTGAAAATTAGATCTGGGCAAAGATCAGATCTGGGCGCAAGTAGCTGGTCAGAAGAACCACAGTTGGTGCCAAGTTCTATGGTATTCCTGAATTCTTTATCCGAGTTTGCGTTGCTTCCTGTTCTGTTTGCCAATCCGATGCGGGCAATGTTTCCCACCTGCATTCCAAGCGGAGGCGTTTTGAGTACACCGAGTCCTTTGAGGTCCTCACCAAGGAGGTTCCCCAGAAGCTCCAGCAGCTCGCTGCTAAACACAAGGCGGTTCTCTGTATCCGTCAGAAGTATATTCGCTACAAGCCTTTCATGGCCGAGGTGAAGGATTATTGCTGTCATAGAGCCGGTGAACCCAACACGAAGAAACCTGGGGTTTTGAAGCAGAAGCGCTATAGTTCCAAGCGTTGCGGATGCGGGTTCCGGATCAGAGCAATCGTGTCTATCAAGGATTATAATGAGAGAGACATGACATTTGTTTATGAGGACGAGGGGAAGGCGGTCTTTAAGCTCTATGCCGTGCATTCTGGGCATGAGCAAGGTCCGCATGAAGGAAGCGCCAGGATCATACACAGGTTTGTAGGGCCGACGAACTCGGCAATCGAACAAGGGACCGTGTATATCAATGAGAAAGGTGATGATTTTGCAGTGATCGAGAAGGAAGAGCAGGATTTGTGTTCGGTCATTATGAAACAGATCGAGGAGTTATTATTGGAGCTTGGGTATGTGCAGGGGTCGAATTCTTCCAGGGAAGGCCGTGAGGCCATATTCCCTTCAGCAAAGGTGGATCTCGTCACCTTTGGCACAGGCTATTCACTGGTTTGATCTGGAGACACTGCGTGTAAGATGGTGGATCTGCGTTTACAGTGAAACTACCGCTTGCAAGTAAATTATAATATGTCAACCACTGATGGCTGCTCTGAAAAGAAACAGGAAGAGGTGTTACAAAAAATGGCTGCACACGCACAAGCAGAAATCATTGCACAGTGCGTTGGACGTAAACCTGGTCCAAATGATAAGCTAATCAAGAATTGGATCTTTTCGCTTTCCTTGTTCACTGTTCGAATCTCCCCAAGGCATGCAGCAGCAGCCATACCATTACCATGGGTAGAACAAGTTCAACGGACTGGCTCGATGTTGCACTTCTCGGTATCTGGAATAGTACTGCAATATATTCGTCATAAATTTCCTTCCTGTGTTTCTATTGGAGAAGCCATTGGAAAGTTTGTTACTCTGCATATACTGGCTAGCCATTACTTGCTTTGCCATTCTACGCTTTTACAATATTTCCAAGAACAGTATGATCTACTATTGTGCATTGCAGGAATGGAAAAATCGCTTTGAAGCTGCGTGGAAGATCTCCATTTGCCTTCTGCGTGAGGGAGTAGTTAATCATTGTGGGATCGTTTCAAAGCACTAGAAGCTGTTGCGTCAACCAACATCTCTTGACTCCGCTGATGTAGTGGTGATCAAAGATGGAGTTAAGATGCAGTAGCATGCTCCCAAACATAATTTTTTAGGGTTTCGAGGATATTATTTTATCAGCTGTTGGCGATGAAGGTGACATTGTCGATCGAGACATTGGCGGTGCTGCTTTTGCGTAGGAAGCGTTGACTACGATTTCAAGGCCGCTATTTTCATTGCAAACGATCGTGGGTGAGTGATTCATCTTTTGAATCATTTCTACGAAGACCATTGCCATTTGCAAGTGCTGAAAGTCAAACGAAGAAGTATTTCCTTACCCATAGTTCGATGATGCACTTTTTGTTTAATGGGGGATCTAAATCATTATCACATTCCAAGTGAATATGATATTTGGCATATATTTTGTAAAAGAGTGGAATTTTCATTTTTTTCACCATTAGTGCTTCTTGTTATGCACCCATTATGCACTCATTATGGAGAGGGGATCTAAAACTTTTAAATTTTTTTTTTCCTTGAGCACATATTGGCCACATTAAATTACTTGCAGTTGCCATCATATTTTGGCATCAGAAATTTGGCATGTAAGTTGTCAAATGCCATGTAATAGGCCATAGTTGCCATCATGTAATAGGCCATAGTTGCCATCATGAAATTCATGATGTAAAGTTGATTATGAAGCATTGTAAAAGGCTTGTTTCAGCCACTCTTATGTGAGGGAGAGTGTGAGGCGTATTTTTACGCATTAAGCCTTGTTGGCTTCTTTGTAATCAGGTTGAATGAGGCAATTTGCCTAAGCCATTTTGGCATGTAAACTTGACCAATGAACCCTTGGCAAGTGTTGTAAACAGGTATGATCAGCTACAGGTTGCAGCTTTATGCAGATGTGGACTTTTGCATTCCGATTCTGAAGGACTGAGGTGAAGGAATCTTGCAGGAATGTTCCTTTTTCAGACATTTGTGTTGCAGCTTTATGCAGATGTGGGCTTTTGCATTCCGATTCTGAAGGACTGAGGTGAAGGAATCTTGCAGGAATGTGCCTTTTCAGGCATTTGTGTTGCAACAGTTGCGAGTGTTGGCATTATCTTCCGATTCCGAAGAACGGTAGGTGAAGGAGTCATGATGGAATTTGCCTTTCATAGACATTTGCATACAGTTGAGTTGATTGAAGCTGATACTTTTGGAGACCAAAAGTTTTCTTTTCGGGGAGGTTTGATCCAGGAGGATCTCCACCAACAAAGAAGTTTACTTATGCACCATGAAGACACTTTATGATGGGTGACAAAGTAATGAGTGAATTAATTCATTATTTCATTTTAAAAATTATGAAGTGGATAATGTTCTAAGTGAGTGGAAAATGACTCACCAAAATATTCACTTATTTTCCATTTGAGAAATTAGTTTTATGTGAGATTTGACCTCACAACTAATTTGCTATTTCTCATTGAGAGGTTGAGCTTTCTTGGCATGGATAAGATCCTTGAAGTTGGGTTTGCCATTTTTTCCTTGAGTAAGTTTTGAAGTCCTAGAATCATGGAGTTTGTCTTTCCTTAAAATGTCTTGAGATCCTACTATTGTGGATTGGGGAGTTATGGGGAAAAACTATATAAACTCATGATGTGAGCCTTATGTAAGAGAGGAGAAAGGATAGGAAACTTAGCCTTTGAAAGCCATAGTGCTTGGCTAATGCTCAGCCATGGAACTGGAATGTATGAAAGCTTAATTTGAAGATGAAATATAAAGGATCTGCCTTCCAATTGAAGCAGGTTCGGAGGTGTAACCCCAGTGAGTTGGAGGGGTGAACTCCGTTATCAATTTGGTTGTCTTTCGCTTATGTGTTATGTGCTTCCTGATTATGTTTAATTCATGTTAATATGTGTATGCTCTAACATGCTCATTTGAACCTGTATAAGCCATAGTCGTTTTAAAAGATCTTAGTACCGTACACGTGATGGTTGGGTAGTACTCGACCCGTGATCAGATCAGAAATAATGCTAAAGCCAATAATGCTATACTCTTCGGTCTTAGTGATTATGAACATTTAAATTTTATGCACACTAATTTTGCTAAGGAGGTATGGGACAAAATAAATTAGAGTGATGAAGGAGATGAGAAGTCAAGCAAGCCAAACTTCAAACTTTTAGAATGAGGTTTTAGAGCTTAATAATGAGTGAAGAAGAAAGTATATTAGAGTATTTTCTTATAGTTAATGAAGTAACCAATATTATTAAAGGACTTGGTGAAGATATCAAAGAAGATGTAATTGTTCAGAATGTCTTAAGATCACTACCTATGATATTTAATGCCAAAATATCATCCATTGAAGAGATGATTGATATTAAAAGGCTCACAATGGACCAACTACTAGGTGCTTTCACTACCTATGAGATGAGAGTAGGAAAAGAGAAGACCAAACCAAAGAAGGAAACTTTCGAGGTGTCCAAGAAGGATAAGAAGCAAAAAGATAATCAATATTGCGTTGGGTGTGGAGCCTAATTATCTTCCCGATTGTTCAGAGATTTTCTATTTTAGTTTCACTGGATCCCTATTCCTAATATGGTGGCAATGCCACCCATTTAATTTCCATAAGGGGGTCCACCCCTGAAGCTAAAAATAGATAAAAAAATTCCTTGTAAAATATCGTAATTTCGTAGTCAATCTAGTTCATTCATTAGGTGGATAATGTGTTAGTATAAGTTATGTTAATTTAGGGTTTTTTACCCTAGAAGGCAACCCTCAATTTATATGAGGGAATTTTTTTGCGATTGTGTATTATTATTCTAAGCGAGAAATAGAGAGGATATCGTGTGAGAGAGAAGAGGAAATTACAACAAATCTTTTATAGGTTGTATCTCTTCATTTTTTTGGATAATATAAAATCAATGTTTGGATTTTTCTCTATGGAAGTAACCCAAATTGGTTGAACCATGTATATTTGTGTATCTTTTATTTTATACATTTCTTTTTTTGTGTTTCCACAATAGTTTGTGTATTTCATTGCTCCGTTAATTAATTTTCTAATAACCAGTATCAAAGCTAAAGGTTTATTTGGATGATAAACATGAAGGAGAGAAGCGTTTCTGGTTCGAGTGGAAGAAATGGTGGAATATGGTAGGTTTAGGGTTGATAAATTCAATGGTAAAAACTACCATCAATGGAAGATGAAATTGAGGATTATGTATATCTGAAAGATTGTACCTATCATTGAGCGAGAAATCAAAGAAGTCGACAAGTATGACAGACGAAGAATGGGATCTTCTCACTAGAAATACACTAGGAACAATATGGTTGTGTCTGGAAGCTTCAATGGCTTTCAACACTTCAAAAAAAATGACAACATAAGGTTTAATGACGGTATTGGCCAAAATATATGAAAAGAAATCGCCCTAAAATAAGGTATTTCTTATGAAGCATCTATTTAATATGAATATGTCATAAGGTGGATATGTTGTTTACGATTTAAATGAATTTAACAGGTTACCTATTAGTTAAGTTCTATAGGGGTAGAATTTGATGATGAAGTTAGAGATTTATTATTTTTGTGATCATTGCCAAAATGTTGGAAGGATTAGTCATGGTTATTAGTAGCTCTACCACTAGATCTAGTAATTTAAAGTTTGATGATGTTGTTGATGCCATTTTTAGTGAGGAAATGTGATGGATAAGCTCTGGTGAGACATCAGGTAATGCTTGTTGATAATGCAGCAAGATGATGGAGCTTGGTGAAATGAAGTCGCCTTCACCAAGTGAGCCCGCAGGCGAATTCTGGTGCAAAGTCTATTTTTAGACTATGTCTATTTTTAGACATATGGAGCATGGTTCGGGGATTCCAGTTTGAGATTCTTGGAGCATTGGTCATGTTGGTAAAAATAGATGAGACTCTATTTTTGAGGTCAAAGAGGTCGAAGTCTATTTTTAGACTGCCTCTCCTTAAAACAAGGAAGTCAAATATTATTTACCCTTAATAATATTTAGACTATAAACAACAGTTTATTCTCTTGGAGCACTTCAGTTCGAGCTACAGAAGTGGCTCATGCATCTGACAGAGGAATCACGTGGTTCCCAAGGGTTTGATGGCATCATGCATGGTTGACTTCAGTTGGACTTCAGTGGCAGAAGTTTGGAGGAGTTAATGAGACAAATAGTGGAGTTGTGTTATGTTTATTTTAGTTGAACTGATTGAGATTAGTTTAACTAGCTAATCAATTAGTTATGAGTGGAGTGAATTAAATATTATGTAATTCATTAATTAGTAACTCATTATTCAACTCAAGAACACATCAGTTCACTACAGTGCATGATCAGTTCAGTGGAGACCAGTGAAAGAGGTAGATGAAAGGGTGGAGTTAGCTATCAGTGGCGACATCAGTTGTGCATGAGATTTGCACCACACTTGGAGGATTTGTCCATGAAAATTGCGTAGTCAAGCCAAGGATATTCGAACCTTGGATCTCTATATAGACAGGCTTGGATTGCGCAATAGAGGCAAGGCAATTGGCGGTGAGTTTTGTACCAGTAACCTGTTCAAAACTGAGCTAGTTTGTGTGTAACTTTATGAGAAAGTACTGAGTACTTGTGAGGAGTATTGTACTGAGTTTGTTACATGATTTCTCCATTATAATATACACAATAGTTGCGGGGTTTTCAGCTATAAGCTTTCCCCATACATACTGTGTTAATGTGTATGATGAATTGATGTGCTATCGCTTGTTTTATTTCCGCATGTGTGATGATCTGAGTGGAAGAGATTATGTGTTGCATATGAATTCGAATTGATATGTGATCAGGATAGTCTCGGTGGATAATTAATCATTATTCAGCAAGTTTCTACATGGTATCGGAGCTATTGAAGCAGAGATTGATCATCACAGTGATTACAAACTTATTTCGGTAGACAGAGTCTGCATGCGGGCCAGGTAGCCTCCGGATTCATCTTTCTTCGGAAAGTGAAAGGTCTGGTAAATGCCCCTTGCAGTCAATCTATGTGCTAGAAATAATTTGTTCTCACAGATCTAGAGCGGCTGAGCTTTGAGGTGGAATTCAAAATTTTGCAGCAGTTTTGTTTTCTTGGTGCCAGTGTTGAAAATGTCTTTCAACGGTTTGCGACTCGAATATGCTCTTGAAGGCAGTTCGAATTATGTTGCATGGAAGGATCGCATGGAGGTAGTATTAGAAGATAATGGTCTGTAGGAATTCATATATACGGATGTCCAAAAGCCCACTGATGCAGCTGAAGTCGATGCATGGCAAAAGAAGATGGCGAAGTGTCGAAGGATCCTGTTGGAGGGCGTCAAGGATCATATTGTATCCAGCCTGCATGGAAAAGCTACTCCATATTTAATGTGGAAAGCTTTGACGGATCTATTCCAGAGTAAGAGCAACCAAAGGAAGCTGGCGCTCAAAGATAAGCTCGGGAACATCAAGATGGAGAAGGGCGACAGTATCGCCAAATACCTCACGAAGTTCACTCAGTGCAGAGATGAGCTGGGAAGTGTGGGGGTGACTGTCGAAGACGAGGACATGGTCAACCTGGCTCTCCTTGGTCTTCCGAAGGCTTGGCACTCATATCAAGATAGTTTCAATGGTCGGGAGAAGCTACCGGGATGGGAGCGCCTTTGGGCGGATCTCATGCAGGAGGAGATAAGGAGGACTACTCGAGATGGATCTTCATCAAAGGGAGCTGATGAAGAAAACTGTGCTTTGGTGGCCAAAGAAAAGAAGGGGAAGGGTAAGAAAACCTTTCATTCTGGTGCAAAGGGCAAGAAGCAGGATATGGCGAAAGTGAAGTGTTTTCACTGCCATGATCACGGACATTATGCTACCAATTGTCCAAAGAAGAAGAAGAAGAACAAGCAAGCGGGAAGATCTGCAGATGGAGAAGCTTTGGCTTCACAGTTCGAGCTTGAATTTTCACTAATTTCATGCTTGGTTTCAAGTGTACTAGGATCAGTATGGTTCTTGGACAACGGTGCGTCATTTCATATGACGGGTGATCAGGATTTGTTCTTAGATCTGGAGGAAAAAGATTTGGGTGTGCACATCGAGATGGGCGATGATGGTAGATACAGTGCGACTGGTATCGGTACCATATCCTTTCAGAGGGAGTCTGGTAAACCCTTTGTCTTGAAGGATGTCATGCATGTACCTGGATTGAAGAAGAGCTTGATCTCTGTGGCGATGTTGGAGGATAAGGGGTATGATGTGGTCTTCAGCGAAGGAAAATCCTTCCTGCGCAGTAAGACTACTGGAGAGACCCGGAAGATAGGGGTTTGAACCAAGAACCTTTATCAGTTGCAGGTAGATGGCTGCGCAGCTATGGCATGCAAGGCGGGAGAAGTGGTGAGCTGGGATGATGAGGGCGAACTGTGGCACAGGAGATTGGGCCACCTTCACCATGGAGCTTTGAAGATTCTGCAGCAGATTTCTATTGGGCTTCCTAAGGGCACCCTTGCGCAGTCAGATCAGTGCAAGGGGTGTACTTTAGGGAAGTATGTGAAAGCCACCTTTCACGAGAAGGATAGTCGCGCCACGACGATCCTTGAGAGAGTTCACACAGACGTGTGTGGTCCTTTCTCAGTTTCTTCGACAGCAAAGCACAGGTATTATGTGATATTTGTTGATGATTTCTCTTGAAAGTGATGGATCTTCTTCATGCAGAAGAAGAGCGATACATTCGCGAAGTTCTGTGAGTTTAAAGCACTGGTCGAGAAGGAGTCGGGGAAGAAGGTGATTGCTCTAAGGAGTGATAATGGTGGTGAATTCATCTCGGCTAAATTCAAGGAGTTCTGCAGCGCAGAAGGGATTCGGAGAGAGCTCATCACACCCCATAACCCACAGCAGAACGGGGTGGATGAGCGGAAGAACAGAACGATCATGGGTGCTGCACGGGCGATGTTGCATGATCAGGGCCTACCCCTTCACTTGTGGGCTGAGGCATGCAATACAGCAGTGTATGTGCAGAGCCGTTGTCCTCACAAGGTTCTTGGCATGAGTACACCAGAGGAGGCTTATTCTGGCAAGAGGCCTGATATTTCCCATTTGCGGATTTTTTGGTTCTCCTGTCTACATGCATGTGACGAAGGATGCGAGAAGGAAGCTGGATCCAACTGCTGAGGTTGGAATATTTGTGGGGTACACTGATACACCTCACAACTATCGGGTGTATTTGTCAGACAGTCGCAAGACTGTTGTGCGACGGGATATAAAATTTCGGGAGGAGAAAGCCATGCAGTGTTCGCTTGAGAGGGAGCTACACTTGCATGCAGATGAGGAGCTGTTAGTTCCTAAGGAGGAGCTTCCGGATGTGGATCAGCCACAAGAGGAGGTTCAGGAGGTGGAAGAAGCCACCCAGGCAGCGCCAACCATCAGAGGGCGCATGCGCACTACAGAAGCTGAGCGACTGGCTCGGGATGCAGAGAAGGTTGTAGGACCACCTACAGCACAGCGCAGACAGAGATAGTCACCGGATCGGTACATTGGATACATGGCTCTTGTGAGTCAATGTGTTGTGATGGAGCCATCCTCTTTTGAGGAAGCTGTGGAGGAACCCGCATGGGTTGATGCCATGATCGAAGAATATGATTTGATCGTCAGGAACAGTGCATGGGAGATTGTCCCAAGACCGGTGGGGAAATCAGTGGTGGGTTCGTGATGGATCTACAAGGTGAAGCAGGCGGCTGACGGGAGTGTCGAGAAGTACAAGGTGAGATTTGTCGCCCGAGGATTTTCATAGATCTAGGGGATTGACTATGAGGAGACTTTTGCACCTGTCGCAAGGTACTCTTCCATACGGACGATCCTTGCTCTCTCAGCGCAGATGGGGTGGCACATTCATCAGATGGATGTGAAGACTGCGTTCCTCAATGGAGTTATTGAGGAGGAGGTGTACATAGAGCAGACTGAAGGTTTTGAGATCTTCAGCAGTGAGTCGCATGTGTGCCGACTCAAGAGAGCACTGTACGGGCTGAAGCAAGCACTACGTGCTTGGTACACTGAATGGCTTGACTACTTCCACGGGGGATTCTCCAAGTGAGGCGGATCCTACACGGTGTGGTGGAGGAAGGCGTGATCATCGTCTTGTATGTCTCCAGTTGCGATTTTGGCCAGCGATGAGTCTCCAATACTTTCATGCAAGGAGGATCTTACACGAGAGTTTGAGATGAAGGACTTGGGCATCCTTCATTATTTCTTGGGATTGGAGATTTGGTAGTGTAGCGGAGGACTATTTGTTTCTCAGGGCAAGTATGCCCGGGAGATTCTGGAGAGGTTCAACATGCAAGGCTGCAAGCCTGTTGACACTCCTCTTCCTGGTGGTTGGAGGAAGGAGGATGCTACTTCAACGGAGGTAGTGGATGCCACTGTCTATCGAAAGTTGGTGGGGTCGCTTATGTATCTGGTCAATACACGACCCGATATATGCTATGCAGTTAACCAGCTTTCGCAAGCTATGGTTAAGCCTACCAAGCTCTTTTGGAAGGCAGGCAAGCATGTATTGCGCTATATCAGAGGCACATCGGGATATGGTTCATGGTACAAACAGGAGGATCAGTTGAGGCAGCATGGCTTCATAGATTGGTATCATCATATCAGAGATTGTGTTCAGCGGAGAATCATGATGCTTTCATATGTTCCCACGGAGGATCAGGATGCCGACATCCTGACGAAGGCGCTCACTAGGAGCAAGTTCGAATTTCACAGAGGCAGGATAGGGGTTGCAGATAATCCATATCTTGCTGAGAGGGAGTGTTGAAAATGCAGCAAGATGATGGAGCTTAGTGAAATGAAGTCGCCTTCACTAAGTGGGCCCGCAGGCAAATTCCGGCGCAAAGTCTATTTTTAGACTATGTCTATTTTTAGACATATGGAGCATGGTCCAGGGGTTGCAGTATGTTATTCTTGGAGTATTGGTCATGTTGGTAAAAATAGATGGACCTCTATTTTTGGACCTATAGGTCGAAGTCTATTTTTAGACTGCCTATCCTAAAATAGGGAAGTCAAATATTATTTACCCTTAATAATATTTGGACTCTAAACTTCAGTTTACTCTCTTGGAGCACTTCAGTTCGAGCCTTGGAAGTGGCTCATGCATCTGACAGAGGAATTACGCTATTCCTAAGGGTTTGGTGAGCTCATTCATGGTTGACTTCAGTTAGGACTTCAGTGGCAGAAGTTTGGTGGAGTTAATGAGACAGATGGTGGAGTTGTGTTCGGTTTAACTTAGTTGAACTAGTTTAGATTAGTTTAACTAGCTAATCAACTAGTAATGAGTGGAGTGAATTAAATATTATTTAATTCATTAATTAGTAACTCATTATTCAACTCAAGAACACATCAGTTCACTACAGTGCATGGACAGTTCAGTGGAGACCAGTGAAAGAGGTAGATGAAAGGGTGGAGTTAGCTATCGGTGGCGACATCAGTTGTGCATGAGATTTGCACCACACTTGGAGGAATTTCCCATGATGATTGCGCTGTCAAGCCAAGGAGATTCGAACCTTGGATCTCTATATAGCTTGACCTGGATTGCGCGGTCAGAAGCCGAAATTCTCAAACCTTGGATCTCTACTTGGAGCAATACAGATTGCGCAATGAGACAGAGCAATTGTTTGTGGAGCAATTGTTTGTGAGTTTTGAACAAATGTTTACAAGTTTTGTTCAAAGAGCGAGAGCTGAATTGTGTAACTTTATGAGAAAGTACTGAGTACTTGTGAGGAGTATTGTACTGAGTTTGTTACATGATTTCTCCATTATAATATACACAATAGCTGCGAGGTTTTTAGCTATAAGCTTTCCCCATACATACATACATGATGTGTTATCGCTTGATTTTATTTCTGCATGTGTGATGATCTGAGTTGATCTGAGTGGAAGAGATTATGTGTTGCATATGAATTCGAATTGTATGTGATCAAGATAGTCTCGGTGGATAATTAATTATTATTCAACAAATTTCTACAGTGCTTTGACTATAGAGACTAGGGGAATAAAAATGGAAAGAGAAAGGAGCCCAGGAAATCACATTAATTCAAGAAAAGGTAGATCCAAATATAGATTGGGGATAGTGTGCTAGAAATGTGGGAAGAAAGGCCACTTGAAGAAATAATGAAAATCTCGGAAGGGAAGAGAATATGGACATCAAAATAATAATCATGAATCGAATGTGACAGGTGATGTGTTTCAATATGATTTCATTCTTTCATTAGAGAATATTATTAATGCTTAGGTAGTAGATTCAAGGGCCTCATTCCATGCCACACCTGATAGGAAAAATTTTCATGACGATGCTCTAGGATATTTTGGACATGTTTGTCTAGGTGATGATAAAACTTATAAAATTGTTGGAATGGGTAAGGTTTTTATAAATCAAAAGAATGGGAAAAATGTCTATTTAAGGAGGTACAACATGTTCCATTTCTGAAGAAAAAACTAATTTCAACAGCGAACTTAGGTGGTGAAGGATGTGTAACTACATTCACAAGAAAAACCTGGAAGGTCACTAAATGAGCCTTGGTAATAAAAAAAGGAGAAAATGTTGGTACATTTTATTTATGCAATGTTATTTCTAATTATCTTAATGCTTTAACCTCCACAAGAGTAGATATAGAATTGTGGCATCATAGGCTCGATCACATGAGTGAGAAAGGCATGCAGATTCTTCACTCAATAAATTTGTTACCAGGTTTAAGGCATGTTGATTTGGATTTATGTGAAAATTGTGTTTATGGAAAACAAAAGAGAGTCAAATTTCTCAAAGTTGGGAAGGAAAGAAGAGCGACAAAATAGAGATTGTGCATATAAATGTATGGGGACCTGATCAAGTATAATTTCTCAGTGGCTCTCGCTATTATGTTACCTTTATTGATGATGAAAATAGAAAAAGCTAGATTTATTGTATTCGAAATAGATATGATGTATTTGATACTTTTAATGAATGGATAAATAGGATAAAATATGACGTATTCAATGAAAGGTCTTGTATAATGATCAGATGCAGGAAAAGAAACATGAAAAGGAAAAAAAAGAATACATAGTGCTTGATGAGATCACATAAAAATTAAAGGTGCCTGAAAATCATAATGATCGGCAACCACAACATCAACAATAACCACAACAACAAAAAGCACCTCAAACACCTAAAAATGGTTTTATAATATCTACCAAGATAAGTATGCTCCCTAAATGATACTCTCCTTCATTATAGTATGTGTTCACCGAATATGGTGAACCAAAAAGATATGAAGAAGAATGCAGGTAGAAACTAGGAAGAAGTGGGAGCAAGCCATGGAAAAGGCGATGGAATCCTTAATGCATAACCAGAGTTGGGACATAGTCAAGTTCCCTACAAGTAAACAAAAATTGAAAAAAAAATGGGTTTATAGGTTGAAGGAAGAAGGTAGAGGTAAACAAAGGTATAAGGCTAGACTTGTGGTGAGGGGGTTTGCAAAAAAGAAAGATACAAAATTTGATGATTTTTTTTGTCCTATTGTTAAAATGAATTCAATCAGAACTATTTTAAGTCTAATGGCAACAAAATATTTGAATCTTGAGAAGTGATATGTAAAAATAACCTTTCTCCATGGGTATATGGAGGAAGAAATATATATATGCAACAACCACAAGGGTATGAGCTCAAAGAGAAGAATAAATTAGTGTGCAGGTTGAAGTAGAGCTTGTATGGCTTAAAACAAGCTCCAAGGAAGTGGTATCTAAAATTTGAAAGGTTTATGTTTGAACAAGGCTATACTAGATGTCACTCTGGTCATTTTTTTTATCTTAAAAAGAAAAATGATGACAACTATATTATATTGTTATTGCATGTGGATGACGTGCTTTTTGTAGGATCTAAAATGTGGGAAATAAATGTGCTCAAACGAAAATTGGGAAATTAATTTGCAATGAAGGATTTGGGTGATACAAAAGAAATACTTGATATGAGAATAAATAGATATAGGAAAAATCACAAATTAATGTTGTCATAGAGTAAGTACATGCAATAAGTGTTGGAAAGATTTAATATGTAGAATTCAGAACCAGTTAGTACAACTTTGGCTAGCCATTTCAAACTAAGGAGATGAGTCCCAAGACTCGAGAAGAGATGCATTATATGTGTAAAGTTCCATATGCATAAAAAATTGGAAGCTTAATGTATGAAATGGTCTGCATAAGGCCTGATATTTCTCATGCAGTGGGAGTCGTAACCAAGAAAAGAGCATTTGATGGTAGTGAAGTGGATTCTCAAGTATTCGACAGGTACCACAAATCAAGCATTATGTTTTTTGGTTCAAACATTGCTTTACAGGGATATGCTGATGCATATATGGCAGGTGATAAAGATAAAAGGAGGAGCACCATAGGGTATGTGTTTATTGTAGGTGGAACAAATATTAGTTGGGTTTCAAAATTGAAAAACATTGTTGCACTTTCAACAACAGAAGCAGAGTATGTTGTTGCTATAGAGGCTAGTAAAGAAATGATTTGGTTACAAAGGATTATGGATGAATTGGGAAATAAGCAGGGGATGGGAAAGTTATACAGTGACAACCATAATGCCATTCATCTTGCAAAGATCTCAACATTTTATTTCAAGAAAAAACATATAAAAGTCAATTACCATTTCATATGGTCAGTGTTGGAAGATGGATAGTTGAAGCTGGAAAAGATACACACTAGCTAGAATCTTGCAGATATGTTAAAAAAAGTTGTAACAAGGGAGAGACTGAGGTACTGCTCAGTTTCAATTGGCCTTCAAGTATGATGGTGAATATGAGAAACAACTAGGTCCAAGTGGAGTCATTTTACAACAAGTGAAGCAATGATGGATTTTATATAATTATTCTCCTAAGTGTCAAATTGTTGGGTGTGGAGCCCAATTATCTTCCTGATTGTTCAGATTTTTTTTTTTCATCCACGTTGGATCCTTGTTCCTAACGAGCCAACAATGCCACCTATTTAATCACGTTAGGGGGCTCCACCCGTGAATCTAATGTTATAAAAATAGAGAGAGATAAGAGAGATCGATTTCACAAAAAAAATGACCCTCGATATATTTTATTGATTTCAAGGGTTACATATTTATAGCATATATATTACTGACTACAAAAAATTTAGACAACTATTACAACTCACACATAGGAAAACAACTACTTCTATATTGATGCCTAGGGACTCATGAAGACAACCACAGAAGACATGGAATCATTACTTCTAACACCCTCCCTTAATGCTTACATGTAGAAAATATATAAAATAGACATTACAACAATGGATGAACTTTTGTCAAATTTTTCTGATATGGTCATCACTAGCACTCATATCCACTTTGAAATCTCACGGTTTCTGCTTTTTTCGTCACAACACTTTTGAGCTTCCACTTGACACATTTAAGACATAACCACTTTAGACATCATTGGCGTGCTTTGCAGAATTGATTCTTCTCAACCTCCTAGAGCGTAACGAGTCAGTCTGGATACTGAAGAATCCTAAGGAACTGCCACCGTCTATTAAATATATGGCCTTCCTCTATATTCATCAGTTATCTAGGATAGCATTCTTCAACAAACAATTCTACAACTTTACCCAGTATAAAATAAATTATAATGATGCTCCTAGAGCTCGACGAGTCATTCCATCTTGACCTTATTAATAACTAACTGTGACTAATGCTCCTAGAGCATAGTAGGTCACATTATTCTAGTTAATAGTTGGCCTGTTTTTTGTGGTTCTGCATAATTTTTTTTTCACACCACGACCTTAGACAAAAATGAAAATCTATACAAAAAAACATAGTAATATTTTCCACCATACAATATTCATTTGTCATTTTTAATTGATCTGCATCCACTATTCCTCCATCTCGTTCATGTTATTAAGCTATTTAAGGTGAATTATTCATAAATATACTTTATTTTTTCATGCGTTACAAAACCATGATCTTATTTACCAATTTCCTTCAAAGAGAAGCACTTTCCAAGCGGAACATAAAATTAACCAACCTTATAAATAGATCATATCGACACCCTGTTGCCATGCTGCAAGGTAGAAGCTAGGAAACAAATTATTTAACACTATAAGATACATGTGCCATAATTGTAGAGGAATTTATGCTTGAGGGAAGGGGGATGGCTGATATACAAATCAATTATGACAATCATTTATGGTGATAGTTGTAGATGGGTACCCTGGATAGGGCGACGTTGTTCCTAACGTCTCATCATCATATCTTATACTATTTGTCTTGTGTGGATGGCTAACGGTTTGAGGATCTGCAGTAGGTGAGGCTCTGCGCAGAAGATCTCTGTCCTCTGGGGTTTGTGAGAAATGATTATCGTTCATGTGAGTTCTATCACTCACATTTGGGGGGAGAAGATCCTTTGAATGAGAGTGTGACATTATTTTCTGAAGGATTCCTCCTCAACCTGAGGTAGGTTAGAATGATACATCTCATAACTTCTTTGCACACCTTTTTTCACAAGGAGATCTGCTACTAAGTTTTCCTTCCTACACACATGACAAAAAGTATTGTCTCTGTGGTTGTGTATCATCTATTCCAGAACCTTGAGCTTATGAGCTAACCTATAAATGTTGGATACCTTTGAGGAAGTAGATCCTTGGAGGATTATTGTGGCTACCATAGTTATGAATTGTGAGTATCCTTCCATTTCCAGGGGGAAGTAATGAAACTCAATTATAGTTTGAATACCCTATATGAGCCCCTCCAACTCCGGAGAATTATTGCTGTCCCAACCTATGTTACCGAAGTAAATCCAGAGAGGATCACCTTGACAGTTCCTGATAATGCTTCCGAATCTTGCATTTCTGGGATTGCCTTTTGACGCACCATCGAAGTTGCATTTGAAGAAGCCATTTGGGGGGGGGGGGGGGGGGTTCCATTTTTCAAGGCAGGAGTTCTGCCTACACTTCTATGGTTGATATCCAAAGGGGTGTTTATACTCATTTTCCAATTGTTCCATATGTGGCGCTCTGCTGCTGAGGTGGGGAGGTCCTCGTGACTCCAAGTGTATAAGGCCAATGTTTCAGAGAGGTTGCTATGAATCTGGGCCCAGAGCTTCTCTTATGTTGATGATTTCTCTTTGAAGATGCGACTGTTCCTTTCCTTCCATGTATTCTAAATGAGGATGCATGGAATGATCTTCCAGAGTCTATTTAGGAGAGTGCTGGTGTAAGGATTGTCTGTCCAGCTACTAATAGTGTTGATGATGTTGCTGCTTACTCGGTTGGAACGACGACATAAGACTGCAATTCTATCCCACATGAAATTAGCAGTAGGAAATTGGTCCAATAGGTGATCGATGGTTTCTAGGTTCTCCTGACATAAAGGGCACCTGGAGGGACCTAAAAACCCCCTCTTCAAAAGATTCTCCCATGTGAGGATGTGTCATTTACTGAGTAGCCAGAGGAAGGTAGCTACTTTAGGCCAGAGATTGGCCATCCATATCTTTTTCCAGATGAGATCTATTGGACCGAGATTCTGTTGATGAAGGATATTGTAAGCTTCCTTGTTCGAGTAGTTTCCACTAGGCATATGCCCCCAGCGTAGGATGTCAGGTCCTAACCTTAGTCTGATTTTTCTTTTGGTGTTGAGTTCCTCCCAGATGTCTTTGTGGCACTCGTTGTTCCAGTCGTCTTGCCATATGTTCATGTATAGCCATTTCCTATAATATTGGGTAGCATCGTCCATCCATAAGTCCTATACATTCTGTCTTTTCCTTCCTTAGAGAGCCGCACTCTAGATAGGTCTAGGGAAGATGGAGGATAGGCTTGGCAGCTACTTCTAGGAGTCCTCCCAAAATATTTCTTGGGTACCACTTCACATCTCCCATAAGCTATGATTTTGTATCATCTTCTTTTGGCTTCTTGCTGCTTTCCTAGGCTATAAGTTGAACTAGATGAGGTCCTCCCTAAGCCATGAGTGTGCATAATTGGTTGCCCAAAGGTTGGCCCATGGAGTGTTGGGGTTGGAGACCCATTTACACCAAATTATAACTCCCATTATGTTATTACTGTGCTCAGGATCACGCAATCCTAACCCCCCCTGACTTTTAGGAGTACAAACATCCTTCTAGTTGATTAAGACCCATTTGTTTTTCTCTTTGGTGCCTCCCCATAGGAAATATATTTGCAAGTTGTGCATGGCCTTAAGGACCCATTTGAGGGCTACCAGGACTGAGAAGAGGTAGATGGGGAGTAATTACAAGACATATTTAATGGAACCATGTGGCTAGCAATGTTGAGGGTGTGATGCGTCTAATTGGATAACCGGGTTTCCATTTTGTCCTGCAGGGCTCGCCAGGAGGAGTGCTTTATGGCTGAGTCAGTAAGAGGAGCTCCTAGGTATTTGGAGGGCAAGGAAGCAGTGATGAATCCTAGGATACGGGAAATGTTGCATTGAGTGAGAGGGGGGGTATGAAAGAAAATGATCTGCGATTTTTCAGGGTTGACCTCTATGCTAGAGGCTTTAGAGAAGGAGTCTAGAAGGGATTTTAGGGTGCAGGCTTCTTGGATTGAGGGGTAACCCATAATCATATTGTCTTCCACAAATTGTTGATGGGAGGAGGGGGGAAAGTGGTGGAGGGGTAAACCATGCAAGGCACTTGACTGGATGGAGCTTTTGAGAAGGCAACCCAATCCTTCAGCCATAATGATGAAGATGAAGGGAGAAAGGGGGTCCCCTTGTCTGATGCCTCTTGAGGGGTTAAAGGTAGCAGAGGGGATACTGTTGACCAAAATGGAGAGAAAAGGGGAGGTGATGAGACTCATGATCCAACGAACTCAGGTGTGGTTGAAGCCAAAGGCTATGAGTACATTTTTGATGTAGTCCTAGCTGAGTTTGTCAAAAGCCTTGGAAAGGTCAATTTTGAGAAGCATGCCAGGTGTTTTGGAGGTTTTGAGAGAGTGAATGACTTTGTGGGTTAAGATGATGCCATCAAGGATTTTCCTCCCTTCCACATAACCATTTTTCTCCGAGGAGATAATTATGGGAAGGTGTTGCTTCAGCCTATTAGCAATAACTTTGGAGACAATTTTGTAAATGACATTGTAGAGTGCTATGGGCCTGTACTTAATTAGCGAGGCTACATTATATTCTTTTGGAACCAAAGTGATGAAGGTGGAATTTAGCACTGGTAGAAGCCAGTGAATGGTGCACAATTCCTCCACTAAGTCCTAGACTTTGTTTTGAATGGTGTCCCAAAAAATGTGGAACAAGTTGGTGGTAAATCCATCAAGACCTGGTGCTTTACCTTCTTTCAGTTGGAAGACTGCTTTTTCCACCTCAGCCAGGGTGGTGGCTACGAGAAACAACCTGTTGTGATCGTCTGTTATCAACTTGGGAATGTGTTGGGTGATTTTCCCAATGGCCTCATGCCTCTAATGATTGGGTTCCTGCAGAATGTTACTGAAGTGATTGTGCAGCTCCTCAGTAATGGCCTCTTGCGGTTCCAGCTGCTCTCTAGTTTGGTTTTTGAGAACCATAATTATATTATGCATCCAGTGCTGAATGGTGGAGCAATGAAAGAATTTAGTATTTCATTCTCCCTCTTTGAGCCAACAGATTCTTGATTTTTGTCTCCATAGGATTTATTCCTAGTTCCTTCTTTCCTCCATCTAAGTAGTTAAGGTCTTCTCCTGACTTTCTAACTCGGCTGAGCGTCCTTCCTGGATAATAGTTTGTTGAAACTTCTTCATTTTTTCCTCTAGTTCTTTTTGTTCACTAAAGATGTTTCCAAAGGTTGATTTTTTCTAGACCTTCAGTTTGCCTTTGAGAATTTTCAGTTTTTTCTGGAATTGGAGCATCTTAGTGCCTTGTGGGGGTACTATGGAGGTCCACCATTTGGAAACCATATCCTTGAACCCTAGGTGTCGGAACCAGCAGTGTTCGAAGTAGAGAGGTTTAGGAGCATTCTTACCTAGTCGTAGCCATTGAAGTTGTATTGGCCAGTGATCAGAGCCTGACGCAGGGATGATGGTAGCAGCTATGTCACCCCCCAGCCGAATGAAGTCTTCTGTGATGAGGAATCTGTCTAGTCTTGAGGCTATCTGGTGGGCACCTCCTTTTGTTATTCCATGTGAAGATACCATTTGAGGTTTGAAGATCGATGGGTGGCTGCCATGAATAAAGTTATTGAACCCATTACTGTCCAAGTCCAGATGCATCCTTCCTCCTTTCTTTTAATAAAGATTGGTTACCATATTGAAGTCTTCTCCCAGGAGCTAGAGTGGAAATACTCTCTATTTATTGAGTTCTGCTAGGTTTTCCAGGAGCTCCATTTTTTTATGGATATTTTGTGGAAAGTAGACATTTGTGAGCAGAACATGGATATCCGTGCCAATCAGGTGAAAGTTGTCGTGGATGAAGTGTCTGTTGGCATGGAATTTCTCTAAGGAGATGATTTGGGGGTTCCATATGATTACCAGGCCTCCAGATGCTCCGTTGGCATTAATCGCTATTGTATTGCTACCTTTCCATATTTTTTTGAAGATAGTATCCAAAGTGGAGATGGAACATTTGGTTTCTTGCATGTAGAATATTGCAGGGTGTTCCTCAGTAATAATTTTCTTTATTGTCCTATGCTTAGTGGGGATATTGATCCCTCTTATATTCTAGGAGATGATCTTCATGGGATAGGATTGGTGGCGTAAGCGAAGAATATTGTCAAATTTGGGAATCGCCCTAAATCGACCATTTCTTTTCCTATTTCTATAGTTCTTTGTAGAGTTTTTTTCTTGCCCCTTTTGTAGGAATCTTTCGTGAAGTATTTGGTGTTTATGAGTGTGCCCCCTTGAATACCTAGAGAGGGGAGCTGCTACGCTCTAGCTAGGATTTCTTCCATATTTTGGTCCTGTTGCTTCAGAATAGATTTGGAGTCTTTATTATTGCAGGCATCCTCTAATCCTATGAGATCTATGCCCTCAAGGTCAATGCTTTCTGGTTCTTCCTCCATGGCTACTGGGATCATCTCCGTGAACTGTTCTTTTCCTTTTGATGCATTCTTATCCCTTGTGTAGCTTACGGTTAGAGGTTTCAGGAAGGTCTCAAGTGGGACCTTTTCTTGTTGAGCATTCGAGGACTGGGACTTCTCCATGGAGGTGTGCCCGGATTCGATGACTGGTTCATTTTTGTTTTCATTTAGCTGATTTAAAGCTGCGAAGCTATTTCTAGTTGCGGGTCATTTTTTATTCTACTGAGGGGTAGCTCCCTTGTTGTGCCTTTTTTTTCTTGGTACCTTTGTGAATTCTTCTGATTCCTGATCTTTGGATTCCTTTTCAGCCATAGCTTTCTTGTTTAGGGGAAAATCTATGAAGAGATGCTCGTGTTGGTGACACTTCCTTCATCTGAAAGGAATGTGCTCATAATCTACAGTTTGTGTCCATTCAAAATCTTCATGCAACAAACTTACCTCACTTGGTATAGGTTTCGCCAAGTTCACATAGATGCATATGCGGGAATATGCTGCGTAGCAGTTGATCTTGGTCTCCTCTGCGATATTGACGAACTCCCCTAGGGCATTGCCGATGTCTCTGAGGGTAAACTCATCCTAGTAATCCTGGGGGAGGGAGTAGAGCTGGATCCAGACCGGAGCCCAAGTAAGATCCAGTTTGTCAGGGTTGAATCACTCTATCCAAGGTCGGAGGTATAGACCTGTAGTGTTGAAGAAATAGGGGTCTCCGTCCATGATTCTGTCTTTGTCTTCAGTGCATGTGAAGGGTGCGTTGAAGAAGCCTTTAGCACACAACAATAGGTCAATGTGGCCTTTGGGTTTCCACTTCAAAGTTATCCATCCTCACAACGCTTTTTCCGTGGGATAGAAGCCCATGAACTTTCCTATCAGTGCATGATCCTTCTTGAACTGGATTCTACCATTTATACGATGTGCTGGGAGCTCGATTACTATTTTCTTGGGGTTATTTCATATGCATGTTGTTGACTTTGTATTCGATTCTTCTTCTGCTGGTGTGTTTTTCGGCTGCGCTGTGGGAGTCGCCCCTGTAGTTTCATGAGATAGGATAGAGTTGTGCTGATTGACGGTATCAGCCCCTGTCGCCACCCCTGTGGGAGGTTGGCCTATAATGGGGGGAGCTACAGTCCCCCCACTGGAGTCAGTCTTCAGTGAGCCTCAAGCTATCTAGGAGAGGGGTCATGTCCTTATAGTCTGGGGATGGAGGTCTGCCTGGGGCAGCCAATGCGGAATCCCACAACCCTAGGTCATGGAAGTCGGCCTGGTGTGAACCTCTGCTAGGGTTTTTTCCGTATCATCGACCACTTACATGAGAGTCTTTTCTGCAAAAAATTCATAATGACGCAAATTTTCATGTTGTAACCAAACATGAGAATATCCCCATGGCCACAATAAAGTGAAATTCTTTTGTAAACCTCTTATTTTCATGTACATAAAGTAAATAGTTTATTTTTTTAGGGTGTTCTTATTTTCTTCATCTAAGGGAAACATCGTGAATATCTTCTTACAAAAATATTAGTACTAGGATGATTATTGTAAACATTTGTGTCTAAGTTATAATGTTGTTTCTTCAGTTGTTATTTACTTTATCACAATTGTTGTTTCCTTAGTCACAACATTTTTATCACAATTGTTGTTACTTTAGCCACAACATCATTATCATAGTTGTTGTTTCTTTAGTCATAGTTTCAGTCTCTTTAGAACTAATTATTGTTTCCCTGTATGCGATATTTTTAATGATTGTTTTGCACATATTTTTGTTTCTTTTTGGACAAGGAGCACTCCAAGCCTCTTTTAATATGATGGCTAGATAATTTGGTTATTTTTTACTTATCACATCATAATTTACTTTCAAAAGGAGAATATTTTTATAAAAATATGATTTTATTCTATGGATTCATGAAATTTCCTAAAATTATTAACTCCTCGACTTTGTAAGAAATGCATAAAGAGAATCATTCCATATTTATTCTATCACTACCTAGGGAACCATCTGTTACTCCAAATTTTTAAACAAATATACGATTCCTTTGAAGAAATTAATGTTCAGGGACATGATTAGATAGTAAAAAAGGTAGTTATTATAAAACATTTTACGCCATCACGAGCTCTTAAGGAGTTTATATGTCACCCTGTAACACCCCCTTCCCAAATCTACCTGAATAACCAACCAGCTGGGGTAAACATGTGACAAGAGGATACTGTAATGAGATTCAACCTCCAGGCTCCTATGTGACCTTAAGGAAGTGGAACCGATGGAAAAAACAACCTGCAGACCTTGTACATCAACCACAACACCCGTAGAAGGTAACCCACCCATTCAGGCCTCTTACCCTGGGTCACACTAAAATTTTGACCTCCTTTGAGCCATAGCTATAGGCATAACACTATAGTACAGGGGCTAGGAAACTATAGCCGTAGGCACAACACTGCATGCCAGCTGCTAGGGCCCCAAATGCTTAGTTGTCTGCCCGTGGCTCCGGGATTTGAGCCACCTTTTCAGGACCAGAGCCCAGGTCACTGCCGAGAACTTAATGAAAACTTAAGGGATGATAAATAACAATATGAAAATGATATTAAATCAATCACATCAACAAGAACTCATCTAGACCCCTCCTAGACATGACAAGCATTTTTTCAAACATGTCACAGACATTGAATCTACAGGCGTAAACAACAGATTTAAGCATAGGGGTCTCATACTTATCTAAGAATCGCTAAGAAGCATTGCTACCCTACATCATAAGCTGACATATAATATATTTGACCAAAGATACATTGTGCTTTCATTTACAAGTAAAAACATGGATAGAGCCATACATCGTCACTGATAAAATACATACTTAAAACCAACATAATAACAACATAAATACAATGGATAAAAAAGAAATAGAATCCACATAATAACTTGTACATTTGCATACCAATTACCAAAGGAATGAGCTCTTCTTTATTGAATGTAAAAACCAACACGGAGATGGAACTTCCATGTTCCAACCAACCATAGATTGGCTGAGCCAAATATCTCTTCATACAATCAACCTCATGCCATATTCCAAGCATGAATGTGGGACTCAAACTGAAAGAACCAACCAGGGATTCCCGAGGCTAAACCACCTCACCATCATTAAAATAAATCAAGCTTTACCGTTATCCATCGTAGATTCACTAGGCCAACAAAATAAACATGTCATACCCAACTTTATCGTGATCTACACCCAATCACTAGGCCAACACAAGCATGAATATCACCAAATTCTCTTCGCCTACACCATAAGAAATTTTCCTGTCTCCTAGTCTCTCAGGATTTACTGCAACCCACAATCTGAATCAGGGGTCACTAGGCACTAAACTGAGACATAATCTCCAGGCTTTACCATATATACCAAACCCTAGATTCTTAGGCCTGATGGAGAGTAATCCACCTCTAGGCTTTATCGTATATCTTTCCATTCACCAGTTGAGGATTCCTAGGCCTACTAAGGCAACACAATATACGACTTTATCGCAACCCATAGTCTGGTTCAGGGTTTACTAGGTCATGTGCTATATTAATTTAGAGATCCATCCAACTTAGCTTCGAATCCATCTGGTAATCTAACTAAACCAAAACATGAGAACTCCACAACACCATGGTTATCCAGAAATGGCAAGGCTAGGCTGAAAACACTATCACACCTAGAAAAAAACCCATGCCAAGATATAAAAGAACCACATGCAATACCATGCATGAAATATCTAGCAAGGAAATCATACATGAAAATAAATACTTTCCAAGAATCCCGATGTAGCTGCTTGATTCTTTATCCTCCTTGCTTGCTTCCTCCTTCTTCCTACTTTCTTTCCTTTCTTGTTCTAATGCCAAAGTGCTCCAAGAAACTCGAAGTGTCCAAAAGTGAGAGAGAGAGAAAGAGAATAATGAGAGAGCTACAAAAATTCAGTGACAGAAGGACCAACTTATCCTCAAAAGCCTTTTTATAGAAGAGACCTATATTTTCTTCATTTTCCATTATTTTTCTTCCTTTTCCTCCTCACATGCATCCTGTGACCTTTCATCTCACTTTTTTCCTAATTTCTATTATTTTCATAAATAAATGTGCCAAAAATTCCATTTTTCCTTTCCAAAACCTTTTCCATTTCCTTAGCCATATTAAACGAAATGAACACCCATTCGGATGCATTTCCCAACATTTAGCTTGGAATAAGTGTTCCATAAATCATGATTATTATTTTTAACTTTATTACATGGAATTTTCACCAAGGCTATTACAGAATCCTCCCCCTTGGGGGACACCATCCTCGGTGTTCAACACACATATAACTCAGAAAAACTACTGAAAAATAACCATTCTTCCCATGGAGATTTAATACATAGCTCGATGTAGTATTTACAATGATCACCCTCGTGAAAAGAAAACCAACATGACATCATAACAACATGACAAATATAATGACATGACACCATACCTCTTATTGGAGCTTCATAACATAGCTCATGGCGGTATTTACATCCATACACATATGTACATAAACCTAGACATCACATCGAAACATATACCAAAACATCACCAAACATATGCCAAAAAAAACTAGCATCACACCAAAATTGCTTTTCCTCAAACAGTAAACAAGGAAGGATACATGGCTCACATCTAATCTGCCATATCTAATGTAGCTTCATTAGGCCCAAAGTGATTCCATTGCACTTTAAATTTCTCTATTTCTCGGTTCTGGAGCATGAGCACCTTTTTTTGCAATAGACACTGAGGCTCCAAATGGAATTATCCATTGGGTTCCACCTGCAATATAGACCAGTAAATAACATGATCAACATATTTAACATACATATTAAGAAAAAAAATATGAAAAACATCATGGAATTTCACTGTGGAAAGTAGTGCAAGTTGATAGGCCACTGTTCCGATCCTCTCAAGATCTTGAAGGGTCTACAAAACCGTGGTACTACCTTAGCACATGATCCAATCCGCTAGGAGCTCTTCTTGGGCTTATCCAAAATTGAAAGTACACCTGATCCCCAACCTGAAACTCCTTGAACAACATGTTCCTATATGCATAATTATTATGTCTATCCTGTGCTTCTTTCAAGTTCTTCTTGATCACATGCATTTCCTGTTACATTTCTGCCAACAGCTCCAGTCCAATCAATACCTTTTTAACCATATCACTCCAACTGATAGGAGTGTTGCAAATCAACCCATCCATAACCTCAAACATACACATCTTCAATTAATATTGATACCCATTTTTTTAGGTGAACTCTCCAAGTGGGAGATACTCTTCCCACTTGCGATGCTAATAAATCACATACATCCTCAACATATCCTATAGTATCCTATTGACCCTCTCAATATGTCCATCTATCTGCGGATGATAACTTGTGATGAAGGCCAACTCGATGCCCAAACCTACAAAAAGCTCCTTCCAAAACTTGGAAGTGAACTTTGGATCCCTGTCTGACACAATATTATTTGGAACACCATGCAATCTGACTGTGTCGCTGATAAACACCTGTGCTACATCGCTAGCTAAGTATGTAGTCTTCACTAGTAGGAAATGTGCAACCTTTTTTAACTTGTCCACAAAAACATGATGGAATCATGTTTTCTATTTGTTTTAGGAAACCTTGTGATAAAGTCCATGTAAATGACCTCCCATTACCACTCTCAGATCACAATTGATTGTATCAGTCCACCGAGATGCTTAAACTCTGCCTTAACCATCTCACAATCTAAACATCTAGCCTCAAATTATGCCACATCCTTCTTTAGATTCAGCCAATAGTAGAATATCTTCACTGTATTCAGTGTCTTCTGATAACCTGGGTGACCCAATTATGGTTTCGCATGAAACTCCCCCAAGATCACCTTATTGAGCTCACTTCTATCTCGCACATATATCCTATTTATGAACCTTACCAAGCCATCTGCTGCGAGACAATAGTCCAAATCCTATACATGTGTACTTGTGCCTGTACGTGTACCAAGACCTATAACTGTACCTATACTCTGCAACAAACTGTGAACAATCTCGATATACCTGTGATCTTGTTGACCTACCTACAAGATCCTATCCTGTAAGTCTGTCCCATAAGAGCTCATCACTGCTAAGTGATTTACCTATACTCACTTGCTAAGAGTATCTCTAACCCTATTCTCATTTTCCTTGATGTACGTGATCTTGAAGTAAAAATCACTGATCGTGGCCAACCATCTAGCCTTCCTAGCATTTAGATTCGGTTGGTCAAACAAGTACCTCAACTCAATGTGATCACTCATCAATACAAACCTCCTGTAAAGAAGATAGTGCCTACACATATTTAGTGCATGAATGATTGTTGCTAGCTCAAGATCATGTGTTGGGTAGTTCTGCTCGTGCTCATTTAGTTTTCATGACTTGTAGCATACCACCTTTCCATCCTACATAAGGACCCCACCAATTCCTCTCTTGCAAGAATCTGTACACACTACACACTCCTTATCTAGATCTTTAATATTTATCACTGGAGCATGCATCAACAACTACTTAAGCTGCTCAAAACTAGTCTCACACTCCTTTATCCAATCAAGCTTCTTACCTTTCCTGTGCAATGATGTAATAGGATAAGAAATATGTGAGAATTTCCTAATGAACCTCCTGTAGTAACCTACCAATCCCATGAATTATCTCACCTCATCTACATTCTTAGGAGCTACCCACTCCATGATGGCCCTTATCTTTTCTGGATCTAATGCAATTCCCTCCTTGGAGCAAACATGTCCCAAGTAGTGTACCTCATTCTGGAAGAAACTTCATTTTCTGAGCTTAGCATACAATTGATGATCTCTAAAAAACCTCAACACTACTACCAAATGCCCAAAATGCTCTTCCCCATTTTTAGAATATACCAATATATCATCAATAAATAGAATCACAAAATTTTCCAAATAAGGATGCAACACACTATTCATCAAACACATAAATGTAGTTGGGGCATTAGTCAAACCTAATGGAACTAAAACAAACTCATAATTCTTGTACCTGGTCCTAAATGAAGTCTTGTATATGTCCTGCTCTTTTCATGTATACATGATGATATCTTAATCTCAAGTCAATCTTAGAGAAAATTGGTGCTTCCTTCAGCTGATCAAACAAATCATCGATCCTCGATAATGGCTACATGTTCTTGATGGTCACTTTGTTCAACTCCTGTAGTCAATGAATAGTCTAAGAGTGCCATCCTTCTTCTTCAAAAACAATACTGGTGCACCCCATGGCGATACAATTGGTCTAATGTAACCCTTGTCAAACATTTATTTTGAGCTGAAACTTTAACTCTACTAACTCAGGTGTGCTCATCCTGTAAGGTGTGTTTAATGCCAGAGCTTCCCCTGACACCAACTCAATAGAAAAGTATACTTCCCTATGTGATGGAAACTTTAAAATATCTGCTGGAAACACATCTTGAAACTGCTGTAAAAATAGATACCTTTTCAACACATATCCATCCTCAAATTCCTTGCCTTTGTCACTGGAGATATGAACTGCAAATAGCACACGCCCTTTCCTACGACTACGCTTGGCATGCATAGTTGTCACCATCCTAGTTGATGTAGCTTTATTCTTTCCCTATAAGAATATTGGTTCCCCATTTTCATCCAAGCACTCAATGGATTTGTCATAACAATCTACCTTGGTCTTGTGAAGATATAACCAATGCATGTCCAATAGTATAATGTATGAACTCAATGGAAATATGTTCAAGTGTGTTGCTGTAGGCATACTATTTAACTCAAATGCACAAGCTCTTACCCAATGGTGGACTCTTCTCTTCATACCTGTGGCCAATTACACTAACCAAGATTCTGCATGCATTTCCTTACTCAAACCACACTTATCCACCAAGTTAGGACTAACATAGATATAATTAGATCCAAGGTCAATAAAAATAGAAATAAATTAATCACAAAGCTTAGTATCCATATCAATGGCATGATCCTGATGATATACCTACCTGTTGTCCATGGATGCATAAATATGAGGAATTATCTTCCCAACATCCCCAACAATTTGTACCCCTTGTTCATTGTATATCTCAGGGCTACCACCTGGATTCTATGGAAAATATATCTTAATATGCTCTTCACTACATGTCCAACACTCCAACGATCCCATACCATTAACTCCATGGTGTTGTTGTGACCTATGCTGCTATTGTGGTCTATGTCCCTGTTTATCCACTTTAAAATGACATTATGCCACATTTTATTTTTCATCTGCATTTTGATGCCTTGATCTCTTAGGCTTCCATTTACCTTTACCTGTTCCCTTCCCTTTCCATCATTTCTAAGACTCATTTTTTCACTTTGAATATTCATAGAAATTCTCCAGCTTCCCAATGAATTCCTCAAGTGACTGATGCTCATAATACTCAATCCGATCTCTAAATGCTAATGGAAAACTACTGACAAATCACTAAACTTTAGCCTTCTCATCCTCAATATATGGTACATACCTCAATAGCTCCAAGAATTTTTTCGTGTACTATTAAATTTTCATTGATCCCATTCTTAGCTCATAAAATTCTTTGGCCTTGCCGTCGTAGTACATCTCTAACAAATACTTATTCTTGAAAATCATTTTGAACTCATGCCAAATCAAGTCCTCCATTCTGATGTCTCTGACCCACTTCACATCTTCCAACCAAATGTATGCTTTAACTTTCAAACTGAAGATACAAATCTTGACCTTCATGTTTTTAGTGTATCATGCAACTCGAATAATTTTTTCATCCCAAGTATCCAAGCCTCTACATATTTTGGTTTCTTCAAGTCCCCATCAAAAGTAGGTGGCTTTGATTTCTTAAACTCATATGGAAAGTATCCCCCTGTCATTCTTGCTGTAAGGATGATACCAATGGATATCGTGATGCTTATCTGAACTAGAACTATAAGGGTACCTGTACGCATCACCCCTCCTATCCTGAGTGTCTAACAACCTACCGTATCTCACTATATTAGATATATTTGACCTATGTCTTCCAAGAGATATATTTCCATATGCCCCATTAGTTCTATCCTCATATCCATAGCTTATCCGTAGTGGCCCTTTCTTCTACAAATTTGACAAGCTTTGAAGAAATGTTGCATTCACCTCTGCTTGTTTCTCTTGTTCCTGTATGATCCTATCATTGTATGCCTTAGAACTCCTTATTTCTTCCTTTAGTATTCTCAATGCGTCTTCCAAATCATAAGAGTGACCAAAATGCTGCTCATATGACTCATAGGGAGAGTCTTTATAGTCTACCATATTTTTATCCATGTTGATCTTTATCCTACAAGTCATAATATGTCAGTGAAAAAAATTAACAATAAACCAACGTACCTTATTGTAATTTTGGGAGGATACTTCCTAGAAGATCAACCAATCAATGTATTACATGTTATATATACATAATAATAACATCATATAAACTTGTAACACATGGTATATTAATGCATAATCATCATTCTAGTTGGAGTCCAGTCATAGATGCATAACCATACCAAGTACACTCCATGACCTAATGTATCAAAACCTCAACCATATAAAATCATCTTGACCACACATAATCACAAGCACAAACCATAGGCAAGCATAAGAAACATGTAACCCATCATCAATCACCATTGCACGATCAAAATATAACATCACACAAGCAAGCATACATGGAAAACACACAAGCATGAACAATATGTGACCTAGCATAAACAATAAATTCATATTCAACATGTAACAATATGTAATATTGTGTGCATGGACAATAAATAAGCATAAATACCACATAATCAGTCATACACTCATGACAACATGTTGAAAGAAACATCATCAATCCTCCCTGGTGACACCACTTCCACCATGGAAAACATAACATGGATGCAACAAACACATACACCATAGGTATGATAAACACATAAGAAATAAAAAAAAAGCATGACCAACACACCACCCATCCAGTCCAAGGGTTGAACCATGCTCTGATACCACTTTGTAACACACCCTTCCACATATACAAAAGTGAACAGTCAACTAGGGTAAACATGTGACGAGAGGCTACTATAATTATATTCAACCTCCTATGTGAACTTAAGGAAGTGGAACCGACGGAAAACACAACCTACAAACCTTGTACAACAACCACAACACCCCCGGGAGGTAACCCAACCATTCAAGCCTCTTACCCCTGGGTCACACTGATATTTTGACCCCCTTTGAGCCATATCCATAGGCATAACAATTCATTCTAGGGGCTAGGAGGATATATTCGTAGGCACGACACTGCATGCTAGTGGCTAGGGCCACAAATGCTTAGTTCTTTGCCAGCGACTGCGGGATTTGAGCCACTTTTCAGGCCCATAGCCTGGGTCACTGCCCATAACTTCATGAAAACTTAAGGAATGATAAATAATAATAAGATAATGATTTTAAAGCAATCACATCAACAAGAACTCATCTGTACCCCTCCTAGCCATGATAGGAATTTTGTCAAACATGTTACAAACATTGAATCTACAGGTGTAAACAATAGATTTAAGCATAGGGGTCTCATACTTATATGAGAATCACTAAGAAGATTTTCTCCCCTACATCATAAGGTGAAATACAATATATTTGACCATATATACATTTTTCATTCATTTACAATTAAAAACATGGATAGAGCCATACATCGTCACTGATAAAATACATGCTTATAACCAACATAATAAAAACATAAATATAGTGGATACAACAACAATATAATCCACATAATAACCATTAAATTTGAATGCCAAATACCAAATTAATTATCTCTTCATTATTGAATTTAAAAACCAATCGAATATGGGACTTCCACGTTCCACTTGACCATATATTGGCCAAGCCAAATCTCTCTTCAACCAATCACCCCTGTGCCTTATTCCAAGCATGAATGTGGGACTCAAACAAAAAGAACCAACCAGGGCATCCTGAGGAAAAACCATCTCACCCTCATCAATATAAATCAGGCTTTATTGTGATCCATCCTTGATCATTAGGCCAACATAATAAGCATGTCATAATCGGCTTTACCGTATCAATAGAAAAACACAAGCACAAATATCACCATATTCTCTCTGCCTACACCATGAGGAATTTTTGTCTCCTAGTATCTCATGCTTTACCATAACCCACAGTATGAATTAGGGGTCATTAGGCCCTAAACCAAGATATACTCTCCATGCTTTACCATATATCCCAAACTCGGGATTCCTAGGCCTGATGGAGAGAAAAACACCTCTAGGATTTACCGTATATCTTGCCACTCACTGTTCAAGGATTCCTAGGCCTACCGAGGCAACACACTATTTGGCTTTACTACAACCCACAGTCTGGTTCAGGGGTTACTAGGCTAGAAGATCCACCCCACTCGCTTTCGAATACATCTGGTAGTCCAGATAAACCAAAACATGAGAACTCCACAACACCATAGCTATCTGGAAATGGCAAGGCTAGGTTGAAAACACTGTCACACCTGGAAAAAACCCATACCAAGATATAAAAGAACCACCTGCAATAACATGCATGCCAGATCTAGTAAGGAAATCATACTTGAAAATCAATACCTTCCAAGAATCTCATTGTAGCTACTTGATTCCTGCTCCTCTTTGCTTGCTTCCTCCTTCTTCCTACTTTCTTTCCTTTCTTGCTCTAATGCCAAAGTTCTCCAAGAAACTCTAAGTGTCCAAGAGAGAGAGAGAGAGAATAATGAGAGAGCTCCAAAACTACACTGACAAAAGGTACCAACTAATCCTCAGAATCCTTTTTATAGAATATGCCTCTATTTTCTTCATTTTCCATTATTTTTCTTTGTTTTACACCTCACATGAAACCTATGACCTTTCATCTCCCTTTTATCCTAATTTCCATTATTTTCATAAATAATGCGCCAAAAATTCCATTTTTCCTTTCCAAAGCCTTTGCCATTGCCTTTGGAAATTTCCAAATTAACATCCACTAGGATGTTTTTCCCAACATTCAGCTTGGAATAAGTGTCCCATCTACCGTGGTTATTATTTTTAACTTTATTACATGGAGTTTTCACTAGGGCTATTACACACCCCATCTATTAAGTAATCTCTTATGGTTCACTAGAATCATAGAAAAACTAAAAATAATAATACTAATAATACAAAGTCAACAGGGGATAGGAGGTCTCATTATGATTTGACCTACTATGATCATAGGACCTAGTGAAGTGACATTATCATTTTCGGTCATCACACCAAGGTGATGGCCTTCGGTCTTAAGGTCAGAGGACAAGATGTATCATTGCGAAACAACTTATTCACTTTACTAGTTTCCATGAATGGCATTATTATCAAATGGTTACCACGCTAGAATAGTGGCCTTCTCTAGAAACTTAATAAAATAAAATAAATTTATAAGTTATGAATTTATTTCTAATAGATGGGACATTGACATGTCAAAGGGTTAAAAGAAAACCTTGTCAAGTCCATGAACGCCTGTTGGCACTAGTGGACAAGCCTATGGTATTAAAGTCAATTTAAAGACTATAATAAAATTGGCTAACATGACTCCCTACTATCAATAATTGATAGACGAAAATTGTTACACTTGTTAAAAAATTCTATGGATAATTATTAAAATAGCCCTATAATGTGATGATACTAATTTTTAATGAGGAGTAATAACAAATTCTACAAATCAAGGAAAAAAAGTATGTTACATTCTGAATTTGGTCATTTTTATCATGTTCCTTTATCTACTCATATATATATATATATATATATATATATATATATATATATATATATATATATATATATATTTATATATATATATATATATATATATATATATATATATATATATATATATATATATATATATTTATTTATCTATTTATTTATTTTATTTTTTCTATATGTGATATTTTTAACTCACCCTCGTTTCCAACCATCCATTTAAATCTCCTCACTCTTTCATTCTTTCTGACATTAATGTTTCAATATATTGCGATGATTATTTCATTATTTCACTTTATGATTGGCGATAAATTTAATCATTTCTTGGTGTGTTATCAATATTTCTCATTTTCCTGTATTATTTTTGACAAATGTCCTCTTATGCCTAATTAATATGGCCTTATTCGCTAATCATGATAAATTAGTTCAACTCATTAACTTGATTGACGGTCATGGAAGAACCTCAAATATTATTTGGGGTTTGAGAAGGTGTCGTTGGATGATATGTTCATTTATTTCCTGAGAGAACGTCGTTGAATGTTCATTGAATCTCCATATCATGTGAAATATTGCTATTTTTGAACTATATTTCTTCCAGTTACAAATTTATCCTTGTTGAATAGTTGAGATGGGAGGCCATCCAATACGCCATGAACCAACTCAATTCTTGGCCTCAGAGAAGGCTTGCAACATTCTGAATTTGGCAGGATGGTTAGAATATTTTGAGCATCTACAAGGATTTGATAAGGTGGTTGCACTCGAATTTATGAAAATTTTGAATGAAGGAGTCAAAATGGTAAGGAATGTGAAGATACAGGTGAATGAAGAAGTAATAGTATAAGTAACATACCTCTCTTTAGAAGGAGGAAAATTGAATGAAGTGCACACCTCACTTTAGAATGTAGCTCTTTTGTTTTCAAACCCGGGAGAATAATTGGTCAAAAATGGGAAAGGTTGTAACTCCAGTTCACTTACAGACCTTTGGAGAGAATTATCAGGCATCAATCAACCATATATCACCTACAATGGAAGGTATGACATAGTGCAAGGTCGTCATCTCATATTAATCACATCTCTGAGACAAAATGTATCTCTAAACATTCCCTATTTCTTGCATTCGTTACTACACGAAACAACTAGTAGGTTAAGGAAGTCTAAATATCAAGCCTCATTCATTAGCCACCATGCGCTTATCAAGTTGTTATTAGTAAGGATTTTGAGTCAAATTCAATAAAATTGGGGTGAATTTTTAGGAGAATCTAGGGTTAACAATAAAATTCTAAGGCAACTGCGAGAAAATCTAGAAACAATTGACTGGATAATGCACAATAAGGAAGAAATACAGAGATGAATCAAGATGGAAATATAATGATAGGAGATACTTCACAAGAAACCATGCAACCTTAAAATTATTTGATTAGAGAAGCGGGCAACATCTTTCTTAGTATCCTTTCCTAAGAAAATAATAAGGTAAGCTAGACTTGTTGAAATATAATAGGGACAAAGTTCCTCAAAACCACTCAAGTAGACATAAAAAAAAAATCGGTTCAAAAATTGATTCGTGAAGAAGAGACACGAGAAAGAACCCCTGTGGATAATCCAATGTAGAATCCATCAATTCCAGAGCAAACAAATGCAAGTTTGGAGGAACAAAGAATATAAATGGATTAGTTATTATAAGGATTGGAAAATTGAGTGGAAAAATTAATGGAAGGGTCTGCAAATCATTTAGACAGCCCCCCTAGTTCCAATCAGAATGCATTTCCTAATTCTCCAACTATGTCTCTTTCCATTGAATATATGGTCACTATTATCCTAGAATTCTCTGGTGACTTTGAAAATGCTTTTACTCAAGAATAGTCCTATATTGCTACCATGTTGGAACCATCTTCTATGGAAAACACAACCCCATAATTTCCTTATGGAGACCCGATTGATGAGATTCAATAAATTGATGTTGTTCCCTTTGATGGACTACATACTGACCCACTTTTTAAAAAGTTATCATAACCTATGATTAGTGTAATTTCGATGGAGGTTGATAATTCACCCATTGATTCTATAATGGATGACTCTACACAAAGGAATATTACTAAAGGAGTGACAACCTATGCTCCTCCCCCTCTTACTTCAACAATTTTGGTTAGAGACCTTGCTTGAAAAATCTAAGGTGCCAAAGACGTGAAGGGTAAGGTAAAAATAAAACTACTTGATGAAGTCCTTGTCTTAAGGAGAGAAAATGACAGTCTACACAAGAAAGTGAAAAAGATGATAAGATGGTTGTAGCTAATAGTTAGTTTCGTGAAGCTGGTAGAAAGAAATCTATAGAGAAATTTGGTATTGATGATAGGAAAGGAGAATCCTAGAATGATGAAACCAAAACTGAAATTGTGCTCATTGAAGCAGGATCTCAGACTAATTTTTTCCTTGTTTCTACTGAATTAGGAACCCAAATTGGCTTTGCACCAATTCTTATTGAAGGAGAATTCGAGATCGATCCCCCTCCTACTTTTATAGAAGCTCAGACTCAAACTAACTCTACACCCGTTCCTATTGAGAAAGGAACACAAATGGATCATGTGCCTCCTTATACACCACTGTTCATGGATGCTACAATAAGGGTATTAAATAAAACCATGTAATAATACAAGGATATCATAGAAATATATCAAAGGGAAGTAATTCCTCAGAGATAATACTAGAAGCTACTTAAATAGTTTCGTGCGCTAATTACAACAGATGGTGAAACTTATGAAAAATTCAGTGCAGCTAGAAAGAAAATTCAGGCTTTAAAAGAGCGTATTTGTAAAATCATAGAGCAGAGAGATAAAATATTCTTTATCTATTATGATGCCTTATAGTGCAGGTATCTATCTCAACACTATTCCCTATTCCTACTTGAACAATACTTATTGCTCAAAGCCAAGGCCATGCAATGCAATCAACCACATGAATTTAAAAATGTCCTAGATTTAATCACTGTTTTCCACAAGAAATATGGACAAACCATGGATATTTTGTGTGATTTTTATATGCACAAAATTTTTCTGGAAGAACAGGTGAATGTAAATGTTGTCCCATTCATTGAAGATGTTCAATTTCATGCCTTCATATCATTTTCATCAAATCAGATTAAGGGGGAAAAAATATCATACCTTTCAAAGAAGAGAACATAATATTGACCTGTGGGTTAGAGGTGAACCAAAAATTAGCTTCACCACACTTCTATGCCATAAAACGTTTTTAGAGAAACCTGATGTTTCTTCTTCACTTAGTCACATTCATAAGAAGGTATTACACTAGGATGGGAACAACTGGAATATATAATAGATGAAGCTCTCTGCGGAGCCAAGATGAGAAGGCAAGTGACATCTAGGGAGGTAAAAAATAGGGAACACTTTGGCTTGTATAACTTCCATCGAGCTATGACCAAATTGCAAGATTATATCAACATTATAAGGTAATTTGGGGCTCTTAAGCTTTATGCAGCTGTGCGGTCTATCGGGTGACCTTCCACGACTGCATACGGTTAGGGCTCACATCTTCTAATATCTGTCATTACCACGCTCACATCCGCTGCTTTACGGGAATTACGCCTGTTATCCCTCTTTTGTCTGGGCACTATCACTCCTTACCCTATTTCCCTGCAAGTTTATTCTACCCTATTAGCTGCCATGGAGGAGGAATTTGTCGACTACTCACTAGATCTGTTGGAGGGGGTACCGATCTGGACCACATCTGCACTGCACAATTCTCCGGCTACTGTTTCGCTAGTGTCTCCTACCCTAGCTCCATTGACAAGTGGTACTAGGGTTTCCACTTACCCTTACCTCCATTTCTAAGGATATCCTAGTCTAGACTACCCCCTTCCATCGAAATCCCCTCCTTCTGCCCTGTTTGAGATGAGACCACTCCGACGTCTTTGAACCCTCTTTCTCCAACATCCTTTCATTTCATCTCAACCCTCCTCCAGTCGCTCGCATCCTCCCCAACATGTGATGGTTTATCCATCCCGAAACTCTATGTATCACTCCCTCCAAGCTCCACCCCACTTCCATCAGAAGACATCTTATCTTGTGATCAAGTGCGTCCAGCTTTGTGCCCTCTTCCGTCAGGGTGTTTCGCTGGATCTAAACTTGTGGATCCACCCCTGCATGAAGTGGGATCATCTGAGGTTTTGACCTCTGACCCTGTGCCTGACCCCTCTTTGCATGGTTCTCACCCTCGTTGAACTAGGAAGTCCAGATGCATCAAATCTGGTAACAAGGGTATCGATCTATCTTTTGGGGACAACCTCAACATTGGCGAGGTTCTAGACACAAAAGATGGTGTTTTGGTGGGACATGTGAGGGGGCAGAAATAAAATACAAAGTGACTTCTGCTATGGGCGATGGAGATATGGGGAGAGTTTATCGAGGTTTTTCCCTCTATCATTAACCTTCCTCGTGGCTAGTTCAATCTCAGTTTCAGACGGTCGGAGCACCTGTAATGGGTTCTATTGTGCTTATGGCACATTGAAAAGGCCCCGGTTTTACTGACGTGATGGAGCCCCCTCTTCGATCCGGAGTGGGAACATTTAGGATCAGAACCCATTTGGGTACACCTACTTGTTTTTCCTCTGCATTTCTAGTCTGAAGGTACCTTTGAGCACATTGGGAACACGCTGGGCATCTATTTGGACTACAATAAATATTTCACTACCACTAGTATTATGACGATGGCCTGGATTTTGGTTCATTTGGATACGAAGGAGGGGTTATAAGAATCCATCATCCTCAGATGGAAGAAATTCTCCAGGACACAACCCCTGGACTATGAAGGTGTTCCTTTTCATTGCTACAGATGTCATGCAATAGGAAAGCTATATAAAGAATGTCCTCTCCATCAGAAGAGGGTTTCACATCCTACTCCTTCTGAGCCAGTTCCATAATCGATTTCTCCTACTCATACTTCTACTTGGAAGCCACTTGTTCATGGCCGGTCATCACGAATGAAGAAGCTGGTTACTAATCCTGTCACATTCACACCTTAGCCTCCCTCTCTGTGCATCACTTGATCTAGGGTGATTACGGGTCAACACTCTATGGGTATTTCTTTATCCCCTCCCTCTACTTCATCTTTTATTATTACTAATTCAGTAATGATTTCCTCTGTTGGGCCATCTGCCCCCTTTTTTACTCCCCCCCCCCTTCGCTCCTCCCCCCTCCCCTTATCCAAGACCCTTCCGACTATCCCGACCCTATTTAATCCTTCCATATTAGAATCATCGTATTATACTGGGGGTATTCACTCCTATTTCCTTCGGTCCTTATCCAAGATATTTTCCACACCTACTTACGTCCTGGCGATCATTCCTTCCCACAGACCCTCAAAATCATCTCGAGGTCATCACTCATTCATTTATAAAGCCATCATACAGGTGTGCTAGGATGTGGCTGATGGGCGTCATCAGACACTTGATCGGGTTCTTAGAGCACATAAAACCCTCATTGGAGTTTCCTCATGAAATTTATTTCATTCAACTATCGTGGCATGGCAAGCTCTGCCAAAAAACGCGCCCTTCAAAGATTATTTGATACTACCCCGATTGATGTGATTTTCCTGCAAGAAACTCTCGGTCCTGTGGATATGGTTATACAAGCTCTAAAAGCTATGCAGCCCAGATGGAATTTCCATGCTATGGGTGGTCTATCTAGGGGTTTAGTGCTGGGATTCAATCCCAAATCGATCACTCTCCATAATATCTGGGGGGGAGATGGATTAATGGGGGCTGATATATTTTCAACCGAATTTGGTAGTGAATTCTGCATACTGAATATTTATGGACCCTGCACTAATCAGATTAGATTCAGGGAGCATTTGCTCAACCTCTCTTTCATGGACTCTGCTAATCTCATTCTAGGTGGAGAATTGAATTTTTTGCTCGATGAGGCTGAATCTTGGGGTCACTATGCCTAGATTGAGCCCTTATTCGATCCCATCAGGACTTTTTGCAAGGATCACTGACTAGTGGATATCCCTTCCCCTCAGCTTCAACCCACCTGGCACAACAGAAGGGTCAAAAATTCCTCATTATCAAGATAGGTTGGATAGGTTTGTGATTCATGAAGATATTGCGGCACATACCCCAAATTATAGGGAGTGGGTTGGACCAGGAGGCCTGTCTCATCATTCCCCCATCTACTTGGAACTTGTGGGAGAATCTCTGAAGCCTCGTGCCCCTTTTAAATTCAATGTGACTTGGCTCATCGATGCATCATATATCGACCTAGTCACTCCATATTGGTATTCTCACCCTGGCCCTCCTGACCTTGAACCCTCTGCACTATTTACATTCAAAATGAAAGAGGTCAAGTGACTCACCATGACATGGGAAAATGAAAAACGCTCAAAGGATGATCAGACATTGAAATCCATCGAATCTGAACTTGCTTCCATTAGCACATCTACGGATCAAGGGTTTTCATCTGAGGAGTCCAAAGCCCGCATCATTCATTTGGAGTCAGAGCATACTAATATTCTGAAGGAGCATGAAGAGACTTGGAACCTTAGGATTCGGGCTATCTGGTTATAGGCGACGTATTAGAACACCAAGTTATTTCACCATTTCTCAAATGGTAGAAAGTCTATTAACACAATCTGGCAGTCGGTAGATGATGTTGGGAATCAGGCTAGGAGATTCCAACAACTGTCTAATATGGGTTTTTCACATTTTATAAATCTATATAAATCTCCCCAGATTTCCACGCTCACAGAGATCATCAAGGTCACTCACCTATTTCCTAGATTTGTGGAGCATGAGGAAGAAGCTGCCCTGACTGATCCTGTATCGATGAAAGAACTCCAGGATACCCTCAAATGGTTTTAAAAGGATAAAATCTCAGGACCTGATGGATGGCCCATTGAATTCTACCTGTCACTTTTTGAAACTATGGGTCAGGATATTCTCAATGTAGTGGAGCAAAATAGACATAATGATAGATTATATGATGCCTTCATCTCCACCTTCATTGCACTTATCCCTAAATATGACTCCCCCCACACCTTTGCAGACCATCACCCCATATCATTATGTAATTGCATATATAATATCATAGCCAAGATTATTGCTAATCGACTTAAGCCCATCCTCTCCGCCAATATATCTCTGGAACAATTTTCTTTCCTTCATAATCGTTAGATCCATGAGGCCATTGGCAATACACAGGAAGTTCTGCACTCCATCAAGATCAAGCATCTCAAAGGAATCATTCTCAAGATTGACTTGGAAAAGGTCTTCGATCACTCCAACTAGCTGTATATTCGTATGATCCTGACTCACTTGGGTTTCCCCATGCTCTTTATCCAATGGATTATGTGCTACATCACTAATGTATCCTTGAATGTGCTCATTAATGGATCTGCATCACCCTTTTTTCACTCAGAGAGAGGGCTTTAGACAGGGTTGTCCACTATCGCCTCTCCTCTTTCTGATCATCATGGAAGCTCTGAGTCGGATGATATCCCATGATAAAATATCTGGCAGACTCATGGGAATTCGAATTTTTGAGGGATGCTCACTCACACACTTGCCATTTGTAGATGATATTCTTATATTTCTCAATGGATCGGTGGGGGAAATCACTACTTTATTTTCTATCTTATCCCGATTCAGCCTTGATATGGGAATGACATGCAATAATCTCAAATACACACTAACCATCATTAGATGCACATAACAGGAAAATGTTCTTTCCACTCAATGGTTTCCTTTCACTATCTTGAATCTATCGAATGGCCTCAAGTATTTGGGATTCCGATTAAAGCCACCTAAATACCACAATGCTGATTGGTCATGGCTCATATCCAAGTTGGAAAAGAGGATCTCTATTTGGCATCATCAATGACTATCTAGGGCAGGAAGATTCACCCTCATTAACTCTATATTGGTAGCCACCCCTGTGTACTGGATGTAACTTTCTTAGATTCCCAAAGGTATTCTCAATAAGATCCAACCGATCTATAGAAGGTTCCTATGGATGGGAAACAAAGACAACCACACTTTCACTTGAATCAAATGGGACAGTATAGCTTTACTGAAAAAATGGGGAGGATGGGGCATTAAATATTTGGATTCATTTTCTAAAGCCCTTGCAGCAAAGATGAAATGGAAAATCATGACCTCTCACAATATCTAGACTGAGGTTGTCACCCTGAAAAAAATTAGACCACTTTCAACTATGCATTGGATCCGTAGACCCTCCTGGTGCTCCCACAACATATCCATGGTATGGAAGGATGTAATTAACTCCCTATCTTACATAAGATATGGAATATCCTGTTACATTAACTCAGGGTCATCAAATCACATAGGGTTGGACCCAAGGGCTAGTTACAAAGGCGCTCATCAACTACCTCCCGAGCTCACTGACTATCTTGCTAGAAAAAGGGTCTCAACTATTAATTAGATTGCTAATCCGGGTGCAACCATTATATATGCACAAGGTTGGAAGACTACATTACAGCTTGGGCTACTTTCATAATGGCATGAGATCTAGCATAATTACACCATGGCTCTCTCTGAATATCACATTCGCATCACTCAGGGGGAGGATGATATGATCTTGCTGCATGCATCTCATGGCCAACACACTCCGAAGGATGGCTAAATTTATATCTATTCTAACTCTTTACCTCTGAACACTTCTTGGTGGTGGCATTTCATATGGAAGTTAAAAGCCCCACCCCGATCCATTCTATTTATGTGGTGCATCCTTCATGACATTGCACCTACTGGGGATAACTTACAAAAATGCTCCAATTATGGATCCACATGGTGCATACTGTGCAAGGTAGAATATGAGACCATCGATCATTTATTCCTGCATTTCTTTGTCTCATAGGATATTTGGCAACAGACTTTGGCTACCCTTCACATACCTGCTTCGTGGCACGGGCCTGATATAGCTGATGCATGGTAGTATTGGTGGAATCATGCACCTACTCACAAGGATTGAAATATTCCACTTCTGATCTGCTAATGTCTATGGATTTCCCATAGAAATATATCTTCCAAAATGCCCCAACCAACTGGCCATATGCATCAGCATATGTTATATATCTATACAATTGCCTCCATTTGGACGAGCCTCCTGACCCTCCCCGCAATCTAACCCCAGAAGTGATAAAATGTGACCTCCCATGGGAATATTTTGATGGCTCTACCTAGAATCATGGTTGTGGTGGAGGTGCCATATTATTCATAAATAATCACAACCATTACAGGATCAGGATGGGATTGGGACTGGGCAAAAATAATTTTTTAGAACTCGTCACACTGAGACACCTTCTACAATTCGCCTTAGAACATGGGTGTCGTCATTTGCAAATATTTGAGGATTCAAATATTGTCATCAGCTGGTTCAATATTCCATCTGCATGTAATGTTTTGTTGAGGCCTCGGAATTCAGTTGCCACAACATGGGGGAAAACCACCCAGTCTAGACCTTAGAGCAAGTCCTTTTCCGTTTGGTGTGGTGGCTCTAACTAGGGATGAAGGGACTAGTTTCCCAATAAGAATGATTTGGGGTGTGTTTTGTTTATATAAAATGTAATGGGAAATTATTTTAAACCATCACATGCATTTATCGAACACTTATCTATTCTACTATATACCCTGGGTGTTTCTTCCTTGATGTGATCTAAATAGATATTCTCCATCTATTAGTAATGAAGATTATTTAACACTTGAAAGAGATCAAAATTATGTAAAAATGATTCTTTTAACAAAATAGTTTGATTAAAATAATTGTGAACAATATATCTCATTCATATGTGTGATTATATATCAGATAAGAAATAATAGACAAATATTAGTAGAGAAGTGCATTTAACATTCATTTATGATGACATTTCAAATATATAATGAAAGTAAAAAGGCAACTGTCAATCTAGAAAGCAAAGCTTAATACAAGTGAATAGAAGTACCATATATACGAAGTCCTACCATTAGAGAACTTTTGAGGTCTAAAATTGGCATCCTAAGAAAAATGTACAACCAAAATAAACCTTATAAGAACCAATAGGATTCAAGATGATGATGTCAACGATGGGGGATGATTCACCATTTTTAGAGTAAAACAGTAAAAAGATTAAAAAATAATAAACTAATAAAACTGCTTTTTCAACTTGTATTTTCAACTTATCTCCCTATCTTTCTACTCAAATTTTGAGTGGGAGTACTCATTGGATGCAAAATTTAATTCCTCATCCAATGAGTACCCATGTTGCATACTTTTTATGGAGCCTACTACTAGATAAATTAAAAAATATATGAAAAATGTGATTCAATCACTTTTTTCATGTATTTCTCATTTTTTCTATAGCAGGGTCCATTGAAAGTATGAAAAATGGGTACTCCTTGGACGAGGAATCAAATTATGCATCCAACAAGTGTTCCCATTTGAAATTTGAGAAAACCCATAAGGAGATAAGTTGAAAATACGAGTTGAAAAAGTAGTTTTTTTTTCATTTTTCACTTTAAAAATTGATGATGTAATCTAATATTATTTTATTATTTCCAATTTTATTTTATAATTTCCTTAGGAGGCCCATTTTATACCTAAAATTTCCCCTAATGTCATATAAATTGACAGTATATTTTTTCCTCCTCTTCACTTTCAAGTAATTTAAAGAGTACAACAATGCAACATCAGTTAAACAACTTCAAATGTCAAAATATAACAGATTGTGTTCCATTAATCCATCAAAGCATTTACAAATTTACAAAAGTGCATTCTTTGCAAAAAAAATTAACAAATTTCTGGACCCTTCTCTAAATGCATGAGAAGGGTTTAAATACTAAACTAAAATATGTTAAAAATAGATTATTACATAAAAATAGAGGAGGTTTCAAAAAAACATCCTCGTAAGACAAAATTTAACTACAATCTAGGAAAATAAAGTAACAATATAACTTATGAGTTCTGATCCTCCATATGGATTTGATCTCGAAGTTGACAAATATCTAGCATGGGTTTGAGTTGAGCTGGCTACAAATTTCTTGATTTGACCTGTCCCTTAAATATTTCATTTGAGAGTGCTGGCTGCAATCTTTCAGTTGAATTAGTTAAAGACTACAGGGTTTGACACTAATGATAAGGTTTGATCAAAAAATTCCAATAATTTTCTTGATCAAACTTCTTCACTTTTTAAATCATTTCTTCCTGCATTATGTCCTTTGTTTCCATTGTGTTTCCAATTGCTTTACTTTTGAGAGCACTTCATATGTGGACCCTTTGATGAGCTCTGCTTTCAAAAGCTGTTCACATACATATTCAATAATTTCCTTTGTTAACCTTGATGCTTTTGCTACTTGTTTTTCTAGATTTTTAATTTTTTTATTGTTGTTTTCAGTTGTGTTTTATTTTCTATAGGTTGCACCTGATGCTGAAAATTTAACCTTTCAAAATTTGTTTGAAACTGGGACATTTTCAATTCCATTTAGCTATTGGAGTTAGAATTTTATTTCTCTAACAATCGTTCTAAATATTGCATTTTGTCTTCTCTCTGCTTCTGTAACATTTGAACTTCAGTGGCCTTATTAATAGTGGTAGTAGCATATTCCCCTGCAAATTGTGATAGCTTGGTCAAATGTTCAGTAAGATCAGCTAGAGGATCCTTCCATAAAATGTCAACAGATTCATTTGTAAGACTTGAGATTGTATCATCAATCCTTCTCCTTTTGTTTCTCTTGACTACAAACTTATGATTAGGATTGTAGAAGACATCCAGTGAAGGTATTTCCACAATTTGTAAAACTATCTGCTTTGTAGGGTAGGCCGGAATGATCTCTCAATCATGAGTTTCAAGAACTTTTTATAGTGGAGTAATAGTTTCAACAAATTTCTGAGAATTTTCCGGTGTCTGAAAACTGGAAGATTGATCAGTATTAGGATTTGTTTGAGGCGTTTGCAATGCCTTAGAAAATTTATCTCATTCACTCTTCAATTCCTTTGGCTAAGATTTTCTGATTGATCACGTGTATTTTTTGTTGTGTTGAACTTCTTGGGAAGACAATTTAGTTCCATTAATTCCTCCTTTCTCTTGCATCTCAATCTCTTTGATTACTTGATTAATTACCTTTTTTGGGCTCTCATTTCTATTTTGGATTCATTATCAGAATGATCCAAATTCTAAGAATGATGTTCTGATTGCCCTGACTCATCTTCAAACATGTCTTTAGCTTCATTATCCAAGCTAATACTTGGAGTCGGTCTATTGAAATATTCAATAGTCAATAAATCCAGAGGAATCCTTTCCAGTCTCTTGCTTCTGTATGCTTGAAAGGCTTCCAAATCATCTTGATTGAGTTGACTGGATGCAAACGTTAGTACATCTGAAAACTTTTCAATACCTTGAAATAAAAAATCAAATCTATCTATCTCTTTCACAAAAGGCTTTACTTTGAGCTCTGTGATGTAATTTTTAATTACATCAATGGGGTCATATCGCCTCTTTGGCATTGCAACCAAATTCAAAAAATTAACATTTGAAACTTCCTTGAAGGCATGAACAATATAAAAAAGTGAAAAAGTACCGCACTGTAAAGGGAAATTAGGCCAAATGGTCTTCTTAGCCCTCTTTAAGCTATTTCGAAATACCATTTACCACATGCTGGTAAGAAATATCTCTAACAAGTAGCTTGTTAGGAACATAATATGGCAGGACATGGGGAGAAGCATAACTCTTGAAAACTATGACATAGGTGAAAATTTCTTCAGCACACCATTTGGCAACGGGAAAAATGTCTGTACTAGCCTCTCTATAAATCCTAGGGGATTTCTCGTTAAATATAATTTGGTGCATAAGCAGTATCTATATGGAAAATTTTGTAAAAATGTAGATGAAAATCTAACTCCCAAAGGGCTCTATGGTAAATGTGGATTGGAGTAGGGTCTTGGGTTCTCCATTTCCATCCCATGGTAGGAAAACTTGAAGAAAAGAAAATTTCATCCATGACATAGGCACTCATGTAAAAGGGGGGTATTTCCCTAAAGGAAAAACTTCTTTTACTCCTATACTCCATGATACTTCTGGCTAAATTATCAGATAGAATATTTTCCCAATTCAGAATTAAATAATTGATGATTGCGTCAATTAATGGAGCCCAATCTATAGAAAAACTAGTAGTATTAGGCTTTCCAAATAATCTACATAACAACCTGACATCATAGCAATAAGGGGAAGGAATTTGTGCTATTGGGTACGTATCGATTTTGTACCATTTAAGCTTTCCTTGGTCATCCTTCCATTCTTTTATAACTTTCTTCAAGTTTGGATGTTTCGTTCTAAAGCTTTGAACAAAAGCTTTGTCATAGTTCTGCTGCAGGGTGGGTAAGTGGTACATTGTCATCAAATCTTCTGCCTTGAATGAATTGATATTTTTTCCCTTTGAATACTTAAATTCCCTATCTTCTATGTTTAAGTGGTCAATTACCCACTTAAACATATATGTATAGGGGAGAATCTGTGGCCTTGCTACTATCTTATGGGTGAATGAGCATGCAACATCGAGATAGGTCGGGTGTGAAGGAACTGGCGTGCCTGCTATAGAACTTTGATTATTACCCTTGGATTTTCATTGTTGAAGAATTGATACATTTCCTCCCACGAGGAACTGCACCAATCCTTGTTGCAAGTGGTATCTGAGAATAGGGGAGACATATCTAAGTCTTGAGTAGATAATGCTTGGGAAATTTCTTTGCCTTTCTTGCTCATCTCTGTTACCCTTTCTCTATTAAGTGTTTCCTTGAATTCAAGCGAATAGAGAAAAATTTAGAAATAGAGAGAATATATAGATGGATAGAATTAAAGCGATATAATCACAAATATGACATTCAATAATTCAAATCATGCTCAAAGTAGATATGAATCTTTCAAACCTTACTCCTATTGAATGTCGTTAATCACCCATGATTATTTCAATCAAATCTCTTACACACCTTCATGTGAAATGTCTATCGATCAATTTAAGACGTTAGATATTATATTCAGTTTATTATATCTGAATCATTTCGCATAATTGAACAATAAATATCAATTATCACATATCACAACTTAAAACTATTTCCATTAGTTTTGTTTTCTATTAAATTTTGCGAAATGAGATCTGCGCAAATCACACATCGCAATTTTTATACAGTAATAAAACTTGCATTTAGTTATTTTCTGCGAAATACGAAGTGTGCTTACGGAATCATGCCGATGCAATTTATTGGATAATTGAAGTTTTATGTTTGTTGCTTTATTGATTTTTCAGGTCTGTTTCATTGCAACTCTTACCGAATTGTTATAAGTTGATCATTTTACAAGGTACGATGCAATGTTCTTTTATAACGGTGTTTAAAGCTTTTGTAACGAGATTTTTATATGAATTTGGAAAGTTTTAGCACATATCGCATCTCACAAGACTTATTATATTGTAAGTTGTTAAGCTTGTAAGCTATGCGATTTGCGATGTTAAATGTAAGCAGAAAGGAAAAAAACTTTATTTCCCAAAGTTTTAGAATTAGGCTCAGACAAAATCAAACAAATAAATTTCCTATTTAATTTTAAAGGGTCCCCATTTAGTGAAAAGAATGGGGATTGTGGTATAGCACAACAATCGGTGATTCACTTGGGAGAACCAACTATCTTTGATTAGCTTTTTGAAATTTCTAAAAACTTTTTCGAAATAAAAATAGTTGCAGGAATGAATTTCAATAAATAATATCTCACTAAGCAAAAAAATCTCTCTTAATTATAATTCATAAGAATTCCTCTTTAAAAATAAAAGTATGAGTATCTATAGCTATCTTTAATCATTTCAAAAAGATAAAGCAGGTGGCTCTTTCAGATTAGCTTTATAGATATATACTCTTTTATCATAGGTAGAGCCTCTTATCCAATAGGACATTTAAGCTCTTGAAAGGGTTACCTTTTACCCAACAATGATTCATTGTCCCATCGAGTCTTTCTTACAATTTTCAGAAATAAATTCCAACTTTATATACTTGATCTCTTTTGGAACTTTCTTTTCTTTTTTGTAGATATTTTCTATTATATTTTATTTACTTTAAAGCCATTGTCTTGGCTTGGTAACCAAATATTGACAATGCCATTCACTAGCTGTAATTAAACTGATCAAGCTGGCTCTTTATGAGGCCCCTTGTCCTCTTGATATAATCCAAGTCATTACCCTGTTTTGGTAGGAAGTATTGGTAATGTCAGTTCAACTATTTCCCTATGAACATGGTAAACAAGCTCGTGATGAGACTTATTTTTTTTTTTTGTAAACTTGGAAGATCTATTGACATTAAGTATAAAAACATATCATACAAAAAATCCTCAGAGGCTGAAGACCAGAGTCCAACAAGTTCTGTGTCGAGCCCACACTCGGGGAGAGGGATACAAGGGGGGGTAGAAGAGGTAGTGGGGGGACATAAAAGCACGGTATAGCTGTAAAAGACGAGAGGTATTTATGGAACTCAAAAAAAGATCATTTGATCTCGCTTGTGAGTGAGCTTCATACAAACAAAAAACACAAAATACCGGGGAGAAACTAAGAGATTTATGGCCTCGAGGAAATTTGCACCTCTTCTTCATCATTGAGATAGTCCCATCGTCGCCTCCACTGATCCTCGGTCCTTCCTCTACATTGAAAAGATTGTGGTGAGATAGAACGGCTTCCTGAATCCCCCCGGCATGAACTTCGTCCTTGATTCTAGGATTCGGTTGATGTTGCTTGACGGAAACTTCGTTTGAGAAAATCGTAGTGAGGGGAGGAAGCTTGTCAACAAAGAGGAGGTGGTGAACCGCTCTCACATATGCTTCAATTTCGACGGCGCATCTGTCTTCCTTTCCGGCCATTTTCCTTGCTTGTTCTTCTCTAGATCACAATGGCCTATAAGGTTTGGTGTGCCAATGCAGATCTATGGCACGACTATAAAGGTTTTCATATGACTATAAAGGTTTTCGCGGCTCTACGAGTCGGCTGGGGCAGGATCCATTGGAAAGCATTGTCGGAAACATTTTTCGAGGGGGTGGACTGCGGCGCGGGCGAGGCCTGCGCTTCCATACGGCCATAATTTCCTACAACGGCTCAAAAGTGTTCTCGCGTGAAGATGCGACGCATTGCATGCCAAGGTCTCTTCTCTTGTTACCGGAGTGATGGGAGGATTCTCTTTAGTAGGTGTTGCGGCTTGCGACGAGGATGGGGAGGAGGGTGGCGACGACGGGGAGCCATGGGCGACTGGTTGCTCGGAGAGAAGGAGGGCGAGTATTTGGAGCGGAAGGGCGCAACTAATTCACGGGGGTGAGAGGGAGCCAACGAGTGGGAAATAATGAGGGATGAAGGCGAGGTGAGGGGAATTTAAGGGCGAGCTAAGGGAGTGAGGAGCGAGTGAACGGCTATTTCGCATGCAATCAAAGGTGATGGAGGGCGGCTTGGAGTAATGGCCATGCGTGGAGGCATACCAGGGTTGAGAAAACCAAGGACAAGCCACCACCATGATCATCGTGAGGAGAAGTGCGTAATGTAGGTCATCATGAGTGAAAGGAGATGGCGGTTCGACAAGGCCGATGCCTTTTGAAGGTCTATTTTGTTAATGTTCGTGCAAAATATTTTTACGCGTTGGTGAGTCCATTGTGGTCTAGTCTAAGAGATAAGTACGGCGAGGTATTTACCCCTTGGTTAGCAAGGCAGTTAGCGACTTGTTAGCCTCCCCTTCGACAGTCGTGAAAGAGACCCCTCTTGCTTCCCCCATACTTGCTTTGATTTTATGTAAGATTTTGTTAATACGCCGGCTGATCAGAGACCTCGAAAATGATGTTATGCCTATATTTGAAGCTTCTTGCAATCTTAGGTAGCCACATTGGAGTCACCCTTAGAGTCACCCTCGAAAAGAAGGGGCCAGTAGTTTTTATGCTTGGCAATGGCCGATACGACGAAGCTCATTGCATTATTAGTGGTGTGCTCAGGATTGCCATAGTAAATCAAAGGGTGGAGCCACGAGGAGTTGCGAAAAACTCCACTTGAATCCATCCATTCGTGGGTTGTTCTTGGATGCTCCATCATAATTGAGCTTGGTAAAATTATGATTGGGAGGTTTCCAAATGGACGGCGGCAATTAAGTGATAGAATCGGTCTTGGAAAGGGTGCGGATGGGGGAGGTTGAGAAGGAAAGGATTATGCGATCATCCATCGAGGAGGGTAGGTAGGGTTATGGAGTTTAGCGGTGGAGGCGGGATTCACGTAGAGTGGATTTGATTTTGGAGAAGGTATTTGTTCTTCCTTTGAGGCCATACTCTTGAAAATGCGTGATTTCCTCTCCTTCCGGAGAGACTTTAGTAGATGATGTCAGAGCCGAGGTTCAGATAAATTGATGAGGGGTTGTTTGGAGAAGGTAGGGCGCGATTTCCCGGACCGGAATGAATGGAATCGTGAGTGCGATTAGAGTCTTTGAAGACATGAAGGAACCAGGCCCAAATATTGGAAGCATAAGGACAGGTGTTGAGGATGTGATTAGTCGTTTCCGCGTCAAAGTGACATAGCGTGCACACTGAAGGTCCTATGAAACCTTTCTTCAATAGATTATCCCATGTTAGAATTTTCCTATGCATAACCAACCAAGGAAAGAGAGTGATCTTCGGCCAATGGTTCCTGCTCTAGAGTCTTTTCCATTTGCGATCTTCTGGGATAGGGGTGGGACTTTGCAAGATGTTGTAAGCTTCTTTGATATTGAATTTCCCTGTTGCATTTGTGCCCCAACGTAGGATGTCTGGTCCTTCTTCCTTTTGAATTTTCCTATTTTTTAGTTCCTCTACAAGAATTTTCATTGGCTGGTGGAGATGGATGGGGATAAAATCTTTGATGTTCACCCATTCCCTCCACTCGGAGACTCCCAAGAGTTTCTAATAGTCTTTGAATTTGTGTTTATTTCGAGCATCCAGCTGCCTTCTGGCTGGCTAGTAGATCTCCAAGTCAAGTTTGGGCATTACTTCCAAGCATCCACCCAGAACAGGGCATTCTTACCATTACCTATCTACCAGAAGCTGTGATTTTAAATGAGTGATATATTTTCCCATGCCTGATTCTAGATAGGAGAGCCTTTGAGGTTGCCTAAGAGCCTAATAAGAGAGTCCCAAGGGTGTGTGGGGGCATATTTTGCCTTCCAAAGCAAGGCCCAGGGGTGGAGGGATTAGTGAGCCAGTGCCACTAGGTCTTAGCACCCAGAGTCTTGCCTAGGATGCCTGGATTATGAAGTCCAAGACTGCCCTCTTTCTTGGGCATACAAACTTTGTCCCAGGCCACCAAGGCCCATTTTCCATTTTTGGCTTTGCCTTTCCAAAGGAAATCTCTTTGAATGGCTCCGATATGGTTTGAAATGGAACAAGGAGCAGCTAAGGCTGAGAGTTGGTATAGAGGCGTGGCTTGAAGAATAGAAAGGACAAGGATTAATCTTCCCGCTAGATTGAGGGAGCAAAAGGTCCAATTGGAGATCTTTTTCTTGAGCTTGGAAATGAGGGGTTCCCAATTTGAGCAGGCTAGAGGTTTGTCCGTCAGGGGAATGCCCAGGTACTTTGAGGGGAAATTGATTTTCTGGAATCCCAGGATATTGGTGATGTGAATTTAGATGGTAGTGGGAGTGTTGAGAAATAATATTTTCGACTTGGAATCATTGACAGAGGATCCAGAGGCAAGGGATAAGTAATCTAGAAGTTTACGAAAAGCATGGGCCTCCTTGGCTGTAGGGCTACCCATAAGGAGTGTATCGTCCACAAAATATTGGTGGGAAATTGGAGGGAGGGAGGGGTAGAGATTGAGTCCAAAGATGAGAATGCTAGAGGAGGCTGCAGAGATGGACCTGCTAATACCCTCAGCCATGAGGAAAAAGAGGAATGGGGAGAGAGGATCTCCTTATCTGATACCTCGCGAAGGGTTGATGATTGAGGTGGGGGAACGATTGAGGAGGATGGAGAAGAAAGCCCCTGAGACCAAAGCCATGATCCATTTGATGCAGTCATTACTGAACCCGAAGGCGGCCAACATATGTCTGATGTAATTCCAGTTAATATTGTCAAAAGCTTTGGAAATATCAAGCTGAATTAGCATATCTTGTTTGCCCTAGTCTTTGAGAGAGTGGATAACTTCCTGTGAGAGAATGATGTTGTCCATGATTTTTCTACCCTCAACATACCCCGTTTGATTAGCCGAGATCAGGAGAGGCAAGAGAGGTTTGATACGATTGGCTAGAACCTTGGAGATAATCATGTATATTACATTACATAGAGCAATGGGTCTAAACTGATCAGGAGAGTCCTCCCAATCTGATTTAGGAATGAGCACCAGAAAAGTGGCGTTGAGGGAAGGAAAGATGGATTTCTTCATCCTTGATTCCTCCACCATGTCATAGATATCATCCTTAGTCGTGCTCCAGCAAGCTTTGTAGAAGTCGATGGTGAAGCCATCGGGCCTAGGTGCCTTTCCATTTGGCATTAACTGAATTGCTACTTCCACTTCTTCCATGGTTATATTTTTTAACAACATCTAATTGTGTTCTCTAGTTCAGATGGACAGGATGTTGTTGGTGATCTTCCTGATGTAATCCTTGTTGTGCTGATTTCTTTCTTTGAGGATACTCGAGAAGTGCTGATGCAATTCTTCCTCAATTTCCTGATGGGTATTCAGCACAAGACCCTGCTTGTTTTTGAGGTTGAGAATCCTGTTGTGATTTCTGTGTTGGATCATAGATTTGTGGAAGAAGGCAGTGTTTTTTTCCCCATCTTTGAGCCAGCTAATCCTTGATTTCTCTCTCCATAGGGTTTCTTCTTGGGAGGCCCTTATCTCCCATTGTTTCTGTAGTTCCATTTCTGCCTTTTTGGTTTCCTCTGTCAATCCATTTTGAATGATTGTTGAATTTCTCTCATTTTTAGTTATATCACTTTTTTCTCCATTGTGATATCTCCAAAGGTTTTATGGTTCCATTTTTTTAATTCTTGCTTGATGAATTTTAGCCTTTGATGGAAGTCTTGAATCTTGCTACTATGTTGAGGGAGAAATATGGTCCACCATTCCTTAATTTTGTCTTGGAAATCTAGGTGGGAGAGCTAGAACGCCTCAAACCTAAAGGTGCATTCTTTGGCCTTTCAGGGATCTTGATGGTTAAAAAAATTGACCAATGATTTGAGCCAACTTGCGGAGCTATGCTGGATTTTGTTTCCAAAGATGAGAGGAATAACTCTTCCGAGAGGAGAAAGTGGTCAAGTCTGGAGGCAATTCGATGCTCACCTCCTCTCCTATTATTCCACGTGTAGATGCCATTTTTAGTGGGAGTATCTATGAAGCCCAAGTCATCTATCATGCTTTGGAAAGCTAGAGAGTCCGAGTCTAGTCTGCGGAGCTTGCCCCTTTTCTCACCCAACTTTAGGATCATATTGAAGTCACCATCCAGGAGCTGGTACTTATGATTGAGAGGCTGGAGAAAGCTTTTGAGATGTTTGAGCTAGGCATAGTGCTCATGAACCGTATGGGGGCCATAGACATTGCTAATACATAGCTTTTCTTTAGTTCCCAAGATTTGGAGAATCATAGTGAGGGCAAGTCTGGAAGAAAAGGAGTCAATCACATGAAAATTTGAGTCTTTCTAGAACGTTGCTATGCCTCCATCTGTGCCAGAGGCAGCAATAGCTAAATGACTGTACTGCTTCCTAAAGCAGGCTTGTTGAATGGCCATCATTTTGGACAATCCACTTTTAGTTTCTTGTAGCATTAGAATATCAGTTTTTCCTGAGGTAACTTTGGGTTTGAGGATCCTTTTTTTTGTAGGACTATTGAGTCCTCTGATGTTCCAAGATGTACAAATCATGATAAAATATTGGGAGTAAGAGATAGAACCTTTACCTTACTCGCATTGATAAGGCTACTACTCAGCTCTTGGAGGTGTTGAATATTTGTTTTCTGTCCCCTTCTTTTTAGTTGCCCCTTTGTGATCTGGTTGTTGGATTTGAGGTTTACTTTGATTCCTCCAGCTTGGTTCTTCCCCTTGCTTTGGTGTTCTCTTTCTTTTGGAAGTTTTGTTGCAGAGTATATGCTTCTTCAATTCTTTGTAGGTAATCTTCTGGTATTCCTTCAAAACCTTTTGGTGTCCATTCCTTTGAGATATTCTACAGGTCCATACCCATTAGGATGTCCTCTATTTCTTTTTCCTTTGATGATGGTAGGTCCTATGTGAAATCCATATCATTTTCTTCCTATGTTGCTTGTTCTTCTTGAGAGAGAGTGATTGTGTTCTCCATGTCTGTGTCTATGTCCTTGTTCTATTCATTGTTTTGTTCCTTGTTGTTGCTATGTTGTCCTGTTTCCTCTGTTATGGAAGAGAGGATGTCATATCTATTTTGCTGTGCTTGCTTTAGAGCTTCTCTTCCAGTGTTTCTCCTTCTGCTTTGCATGTTTTTTTTACTCACTTTGATGAATCCTTGCTCGTCCTTCTTGCCAACTTGATTTTCTTTTGGGAATGGCTCGTTCTGTGGGAAATCTCTAAAGAGATGACCATGCTTATGGCACTTCCTACAACGAAAAGGTATGTGTTCATATTCCACCGCTTGAGTCCATGTTTCATCTCTGAAGTTCAGATTGATGGCTTCTGGAAGGGCACCAGAGACATCAATATAGGTGCAGATTCGAGCGTATGAAATATAATGTCCCTTATTTGTACCTTCTGACATCTTGATGTATTCTCCTAGACTGTTTCCAATGGCTTGGAGAACTGAAGGTGCCCAGTAGTCCATAGGGAGAGAATAAAGTTTGACCTAGATTGGGACATGAGTGAAGTCTTCTTTCTCAGGAGTAAATTTCTCCTTCCAGAATCTCATGTAAAGACCAGAAGAGTTGAAAAAATACAGTCCCCCTTCAAATATTCTGTCCTTGTCTTCCAGGAGAGTGAAAAAAATAGTGAAGAATCCCTTTGAACCAAGTTGAAGTTCTATTGCACCTTTGCGGTTCCATTTGGCTTGGATCCAACCTTTAAGAGCTCTTTTAGATGGCCAGATGCCCATAAATTTGCAGATGATGGCATGTTCTCTCATGTACTCTATGTAGACCTCAATCTCTGGATCTTGAATGACTATTTCTAGGATCTTTGCACCTTTTGGGTGGAAAAAGTTAGTGTTTTGATGCTTTTCCTGGTCCTTCACTGTAGCCACAGAGTTGCTACCGTTGGGGTTCTTTGACGGGTGTGTCGTCCACTTAGGCTCCCCTATCGTATCTTTATGTCCTTTGGCAGAGCCATCCGGCTTAGGAGCGAGAACTTCTTTGTATTTTTCCTGACGAGGGGAGCTCGGACGGAGCTCCAGATCAAAACGGGGAGAGGCCGAAGAGTTTATAAGGCTTGTAAAGACCGAAATATCTGGAGAAAGGGAGGAGCCCACAACTTGATCTCTGAATGAGGGCGCCGAATGGCTGACATTCTGCTCCATTGCAGGAGCCCACAGAGAGGAGCTCTAGAAAGCTATGGTAGGGCTGTAGGGGCAGAGCCTACAGTAGCCCGAGGCAGGGGCCGTAGGGGAACCCAAGGATGAGGTCATGAGCTAGGGTTCATTTGTAGAGCGCTCGATCGTTTAGTTATTAACCCTATGTGCCTCAATTTTTATTTTTCTAGGATAATGGTTCAAGACTTATTATCTTCTAAGATTTTTAGCATAATTTTTTGAATTTCTTTCTAAAAATTGATAAGTTTTCCTAGATGGGGTGAATAATTGGTCCTTTTGAGTATTCTGGATGATAATTTTTTGAGTTTTAAGATTTATTCTCTGTAAAAGAGTATTTACTATGTTAAATATTCTTTTCTTTGACTAATAATAGAATGACCATGCTTTATAAAGATGAGAGTTCATCAGAGAATAAATAACTTCAATGAAACTGCATTCTTTAGTGAAAATAAAATCTATTTGACTTTTGAATATTTCGATTGTTTCCTTGATATTTCTTATTTCTATAAGCGATAAATAAAAAAATAAACTTGGGTGAAAATGTGAAGTTGGGTTACATTTTTTTCCCTTTTTTGAGAAAAAAATTTCATTTTTTTCGGTTCTTCAACTTTCTACAAACTATAACAATTTTTCTGTTTAGAATTTCATCTTGCGATAAAAATAAAAGTTATCAGAAATTTTGTTAGCTTTCTATTACTTATTTTTTGAAATTTTTTTATGCAGATTTGATATGTCAACTTAGCGTTTCTTTGAGTGTGTGTTTCTTAACAATCAAAGGATTCATAAGAAGTCATGTTAATACGCAATGTTGTATTCATTGAAAATTTGTGTTTTTGAGAAAATAAAATGTGTTACAATAATCTAGACAGAGTCTAATTTGGTTTCATCATATTTACAAAGCCAATGGAAGCATGTCATAATTACTAGAATTTTTTGAACTGGTCCAATATGAAAAAACTGCATATTTTGGATATGTTTCGCAATGCAACAAATTTCTTAACATATAAGTTATAAACTAAAAATATAAAAGCTACCCATTAGAGACGACGGACCAATGTAATGCCCCATAAATTTTTCAATTTTTTTTACAATGTATTTTGGGAGAAACAAAATTTTGATTTCACTGAATCACAATGACCCTTAGAAATTGTTTGCACCCATTTTATTAGAAAATTAATTAAAATTAGTAAATGTTTATGAAATTCCATGAAAGTTATATTTCCTGAAAGTAGATTCAATTCTGAAAATGCTTGTCTTGGTTCCAACAGTTAATTCAGAATGTTTCATGGAGTTTAATCAGTCCAAAGTTGTGGAAACGTCAAGCTGTGTGACTGGTGATGCGCTAGGTCGACCGAAATTTGATTAAAAGTTTGGCCAATCTATTTTTTGCGCCGATGGCCCGTTAAATATAAAAAATTAATAGTTCGGCTGAATTATTTATCAAAGTTCGGCCGAAATTTTAATAAAATTTCGGCCGAACTGTAATCTAATTTTACGTCGGCCGGAAAATTTTGTGGTGCCCCTCCTAAAACCGAAATTTTAATAAAATTTCGGCCGAACTGTAATCTAATTTTACGTCGGCCAGAAAATTTCGTGGTGCCCCTCCTAAAACACATTTCGCGGCAATATAAATTGCCGCAAAATCATTCATAATTTTCGTACATTTCACATATTATCTGAGATGTTTTACTTGAAAAGCCAAAACTCAATACTACTCAAATTTCATTTTCCTAAGGAAAAGAAAAGACAATAGTATAAAAGGAATAAAAGGGGTTACCTCCTATGAAAAGTATTTCTTTAAAATATGCCCATAACCAGGCAAAGAATCTCTTTTTCCTGATAGATCTTGCAATAAAAATGTTGATGGGCCTATTTCTTCAATGATTTGAAATGGACCTAACCACAATCTTTGAAATTTGGTGTGTTTACCTTTTTCCTCATGTGCTTTGTCCCATTTCAATACTAGATCACCAATTTGAAAGTTTTTTGGAGTAACAGAAGTTGAATCAAATGAAGCTTTTATTATCTGTTGATGATGTGCATGAGTAACTTTAGCTTTTTCTCTTTCTTCCTCAAGCTTAAGAATTTGAAATTGTCTTAGTTGCAAGGAAGAAGAAGGAGATTCATCAATAAATTGAACTAAGGAAAGATAAGGAATAACTATATTGGTAGGAAGAATAACTTATTTTCCATAAACAAGATTGAATGGAAAAGTGCCAATGGAAGCCTTATGAGTTATTCGATCTGCCCAAAGAGAAAATATTAATTACTTATGCCAATTTTGATGATTTTGATCAATAGTTCATTTGATGATTCTAATAAGGTTTTATTTGTGGATTCTGCTAAACCACTTCCTTGCAGATAATAATTTTTAGAATACTAAATTTTAAAGCCTCTTTTGATTGCAAATTCTATCATAGCAGCTCCTAAGAAATAAGATGCATTATTGACCATTAAAGAAGTAGGTAAACCAAACCTAGTTATGATAATTTGATAAATGAAATCAATAATATTCTCAGAGTTGACTACCTTTAATGGAATTTTTTCCACCCATTTAGTAAAATAATCTGGAATATATTTATGTTGTTTGGATGAATTAGGAATGATCTCACCGATTATATATAATCCCCATTGTTCAAATGGTTGTTCGATATTAACTGGTTATAATGGGAAGGATGGTTTCCTTTGTCTTCTAGGTGCATTTTGAAAAACTTTGCATTTTCTTGCATATTCATGAGCATCTTTGAAAAGTGTAGGCCAATAATAACCTGCATGTAGAATTTTTTGTGCTGTTGTATTTCCTCCAAAATGTCCTCCAGCTAGTCCATCATGGAGTTTGTGCAAAACTTTCTCTGCTTCAATTTTCTCTAAGCAACTTAATAGCACAGAATCAAAGTTTCTTCTAAACAATACATCATTGATTATTTCATATTGCTTGGGATTTAATCTCAAAGCATTTTTTGTTTTATAACTGAGTTGGGTTGGGGCATATCCATTTTTCAAATAAAATTTGAGATCAACATATTGAGATTACACATTGTTAAGGCTTACCTCTGATATTTGCACATTATTACCTGAATCTTCCTCTGATGATAAATGGGATGCTCCTGTTAGAATTATGCAAAAACCTTGAACTCTAAAAATTTTAGAAGGTCTAATTTCTACATCATATTCTTGTAAAGTAGTAACCCAGTTATCCCTTTTCTCTCCTAATTATATTTTCATCAATAGTTGTCTCACTGTAGAGAATGGAACTATTATTTTGGTGTGATTCTTAAGGAGAAATGGCATAAAATTATTTATGGCTTTAAAGACGACAAATGCTTGTTTCTCAACAGATGAATAATTTAGTTCCGTGCCTTGCAAATTGGAACTGAAAAATGATATTGGTGCTTAAATTTGTTGGTCATTAAGCTATGTTAAAACAACAGTGTAAGATTTATTTGATGAGAAGGTGTATAAAGTAAAAGGATTAAGAAAATTGGGGGTAGTCAGGAATGGAGCATTGATAATGGATTGTTTGATTAAATAAAATGCTTCTCTTTCGTTATGTCCCCATTTAAAGATTGAATTTTTCTTAATCATGGTTTGCAATGGTAAAACTATTTTCGAAAATTCAGGGACAAATCTTTTTACAAATTTATTTTTCCAAGAAACGACTGCATAGTTTTCTTATAATGAGGAAAATGAATTCTTTTAATCTCTTCAATTATTTCAGGATCAATATAGATACCTTTCTTTGACACAATGAATCCTAAAATTTTTCCTTCATCTAACGCAAAATATGACTTCTTTGGGTTTAATGAAATTCCATACTTTTCACAACGCTCAAAGACTTGCCTTAGGTCATTCACATGATTGGTTGTTTTTCTAGAGAAGATTATAATGTCATATAGATAAATAACCACTGATTTATTGACGAGACCTCTGAAATCTGTGTCCATAACTCTCTGAAAAATGGCACCTACATTAATTAACCCAAATGGAATCTTTTGATAGGCGTAGGTTCCCCACTTAGTCCTGAATGTAGTCTTCAATCTATCATCTGGATGTACAAGTTTTTGGTTATATCCTGAAAATCCATCTAGGAAATACATAAGTTCATAACCAGCTACTATTTGTAGTACTTGTTCCATGTTTGGTAATGGAAAGTTTTCCTTTTGACATGCGTTGTTTAAATTCCTAAAATCAATACAAATCCTAATATTACCATTTTTCTTCCTGACAGGAACCAAATTTGAAACCCATTTATAATGTCTCACTAGAAAGATAATATTTTCTTTGAGGATTTTATTTAGTTCTGCTTTGATTTGATTTTCAAGATTCAATTGAATTTTCCTCAACTTTTGTTGTATAGGTTTCTCATCTGAAATCATAGGAATAGTGTGTTGAATTACAAAAGTGTCATATGTTTTAAGATTAGTGTAATGCAAAGAAAAAAATCTTTTGTACATTCTTAATAAATTGACAAATGATAATCTTTCATTAGAAGATAGACCAAGACCTAAATTGACATATTGAGATTTATCATCAATTCCAAGATTTACTAACTCAAATCTCAAGGTAGATATTTGAGTTTTAGAGTTAGTAACTCTTTTAAACCTATCTTTTAGATCATAAAGGTCTTATGATTTGACAACTGACTTAGGAATTGGATTTTCATCCAGTTCATCCTTTATCTGAGTGTCATGTTCATTTTCATATAAAATTTGACTATCATAAGATCCTTCAGATGTAAGGAAATATATGATATCTCAATCATTATTAAATACTCTCCAATTGGTAATAATGTCAGGAACAAATGGTCTAAAAATCAATTAAATGGAAAATATATCAGGACTAAATTCTTGAGATGGGATTAATTTCGATGCTACATTAGCCAATAAATCTGCTCTAGCATTATGTATTCTAGGCATGGAAGAAATATTGAAGGCTAAGAAATGAATGGTCAATTCTTGGACTAATGATTGGTAATGCTTTAAATGAATTGAATTAAAATGAATGGTATTTCTTACCTGTTTAACAATAATTTCTGAATCTCCTAGGACTTTCAGATATTTGATGTCAAGATCAATTGCTTTGTACAAACCTTGGATTAATGCTTCATATTCTGCTATATTATTTGTGCAATCGATTTCAAGTTTGCGAGATAACATGGTTTTTTCTCCTTCTGGGATTATTAAAATATAGCCAGCTCCTGCACCACCTTCAGATTTAGAACCGTAAAAATAAATAATCCACAATAAAGAATTAACTACTGGTTTATCTACAAAATTTTTACATTTCAAAGTGTCTGTCTGAGAAAAATTCTCGATTTGAGAGATAATTGCATTATCGAAAAAGGGTGATGTTTGAGCATTAAAATGTTTAAGAGATGATTTTGTTGAGTAGTTTCCAATAATATTATTATTGAATGCTATTGGTTTGTTCATTCCTTCAAGATTGGTGACTGTATGTTTCATGAACTTTTCACGGTCTACCTAGATTTGATTTGGTTATCCATTGTGTGGTAGCTGCATATGTGACCAGTCTATTGCAAAATATCCATGAATTTTTTTAGACCAGTATCTGCTTAACACTAAACCATAAAACTCAGGAATATCAACCACCAATATATCGATTATCTGAGCAACCTTAGGGTTTTATGACAATCTGACACAGACAAAATTTGTTTCTCCTACAACCTCTACTTTAGTTCTATTAAGTTGTACTATATGAATAGGGGAACTCTAAGGAGTTATGTTCAACTTAGCACACACTGATTTTGGCATGATATTAGAGGAAGCCCTTGAGTCTATTAAAAAATTATGGACATTTTTATTATAGATATCATAGATTAAAATAAATGGAGGAGTATGAGAGATGGGTCAGTCACATATCATAATCAAATATGTAGAATCTATTTTAGTTGAAGGAGAAGGAGGTTTACCCATTTGATTAGTAGCTTGGACTACTACTGGAGCATGTAAGGTTGAAGTCGGAACTGCATTTAAATCTTTAAGTAGGATTTTATGTTGCTTCTTTAACTTAGTAAGTTCGTGTATTGAAATGTTGGCCCTGGTGTTTTTCATATGCTCAACTACATTATACTCAATAGTGTTAGAGACTACCATTGTCTTTGATGTAAGTGGAGTATCTGAAGTAACATGGTTTGTTTGTGTAGCCTTAGAAGTAGAATTTTTACTTACTGTTTTATCTTTAGCAGGCATTGAATTCTTCTGTTTTTGATTTGGTTGTGTTGCTTCAGTAGTATTTTTTCTCATTGTCTTCACAGGAAAAGCTTCTTTTTGTTCCTCATTTGTTAGGATAAAATCCCACATTCCATTTAGTTCAAATTCTTCTTCTTCTTCATTTTCTTCTTCCTCTCTTTTATCTTCATCTGTATCTTGATTAGACTCAGTATTAGATATGATATTTGGTGGTTGAGAATTAGAAGACTAATTTTTCTTGAAGGGTTTGAAAGTCTTTTTTGAGCTAGAACTTTCAACGAATTGTTTCTTGATATCTTCCATCTCATTTGTCATAGTCTTTAAAACTTTCTGAAGACCTTCTACATCAAAAGTGTCTTTAGATGGCTTCTTTTTCGAATCATATTTGAAGGATACTTTCTTTGATTTCCTATCTTCTTGGGAATTCTTCTTTTCAAGAGATATTATGCATTTCTATACAGATAAAGATTCCTTCATATTTTCTGCGAGTGTTGGTAGTCTTTCTCTATCAACAAAAATGGCTATATTGGATGGGAGAGACAAAATATACCACTCAATTTGAACTTCTACACTAGGAATTGTTGTAACAGGAATTTTATTGAGCAATTTATTAAATTTCGAATTAAAATATTTTATTTTCTCCCCTGTTTTAGCCTTTAGATTTGATAAATCATTGATGAGTGATGCAATGGTTCTTTCATCCCCAAAATTAGCTAAAAATTGTTCTTCGAACATATTCCAGCTAGTTATAGAGTGGGTAGGTAATGAAAAATACCAGGATCCTGCAGATCCTGTGAGAGTATATGGAAATAATCTTACAAAATATTCTTCAACAAAATATTTTAAATTAATGGCTAACATGTAATTATGAATGTATTCTTCAGCTGGAAGACCATGATCAGGATTAAATTTAGGTAACCATATTTTAGGATATTTTGGGAGAGGATGAAGAGGAGAAGACATTTTTACAACCCCTGGATTGTTCCATGGTTGTACATTTGGTGGAGGTACCTGGAATGGAATTGGTCCTTTGGTGGATGTGATGGATTGAGTTTGAGTTGAAGAAGAGCCAGACTGAGTGTTAGAACTAGTTGAAGGGATAGTAGTATGAGTAATGGAACTAGTTAAAGTAACACTAATTGTTGGAATGGAAGTTGTGGAAGTGAGTGGAGGTAATGGAGGTGAATGTGGTCGATTATTGGATAAGATGTTGTTGGTGATTGAATCTGATTTAGTCTTCTTTATTCTCCTCCGAGAAGTATCGATGGGAAATTCAAAATGAAGGATTCTTGTCTTTTGAGTTTCTAATTGAGTTAATATTCTTCTAGGTTGTAAAGAAGATGAAAAAATAATCTCAGATAATTGAGAAGATTTAGAATTTTCAGCAGAAATGGATAATCTCTCTAAATTTTCTATCAAAGTCTGAACTTCAAGGGAATTTTGATGAAAATCGGGAGACAGTATGGGTTGATTATCACTAGGAGACTTAGGAGAAGGATGTTCAAATTCAGATCTTAAACATTTAGATTTAACTAATTTTATGGAAGTTGAAGGGGATATAGAGGGAGAGAGACTCTTAGATTGATCAGATCTTCTTGCCATTCAAAATTGGCCCTCCTTCTAGTGCCAAAATTTTGAGGCCTCGGAATTTCGTTACCACAACATGGGGGAAATCCACCCAATCCAGATGTTAGAGAAAGTCCTTTTCCATTTGTTGTGGTGGCTCCAACTGGGGATGAATGGACCAGTTTCCCAATAAGAATGATTTGGGGTGTGTTTTATTTATATAACATGCAATGGGAAATTATTTTAATCTATCACATGAATTTATCTAACACCTATCTATTCTACTATATACCCTGGGTGTTTCTTCCTTTATGTGATCTAAAGAGATATTCTCCAACTATTAGTAATGAATATTATTTAACAGTTGAAAGAGATGAAAATTATGTAAAGATGATTCTTTTAACAAAATAGTTTGATTAAAAGAATTGTGAACATTATATCGCATTCATATGTGTGATTATATATCAGATAAGAAATCATAGACAAATATTAGTACATAAGTGCATTTAACATTCATTTATGATGACGTTTCGAATATATAATGTAAATAAAAAGATAACTATCAATATAGAAAGAAAATCTTAATACAAGTGAATAGAAGTACCATATGTACGAAGTCCTACTCATATAAAATAATAACAGATTTTCTGCTCCTCTTCAGTTTCAAGCAATTTAAAGAGTACAATAGTGCAACCTCAGTTAAACAGCTTCAAATGTCAAAATATAACAGATTGTGTTCCATTAATCCATAAAATCATTTACAAACTTACAAAAGTGCATTCTTTGCAAATGTTTTTGACAGATTTATAGACCCTTCTCTAAATTCATGAGAAGGGTTTAAATATTAAACTAAAATATGTTTAAAAATAGATTACATAAAAATAGAGGAGGTTTCAAACAACCATCCTCCCTTTGGAATTGATCTCAAAGTTGACAAATATCTAGCATGGGTTTGAGTTGATCTCGCTGGAAAATTATTGATCTGACCTGTCTCTTGAATATTGCATTTGAGAGTGTTGGCTGCAATATTTTTGTTGACTCAATTAAAGACTGCAGGGCTTGACACTGATGATAAGGTTTGATCAGAAAATTCCAATAATTTTATTGATCAAACTTATTTAACTTTTTAATCATTTTTTCCTGCATTTCTATCCTTTGTTTCCATTGTATTTCCAACTTCTTGATTTCTGACAGCACTTCAGATGTGGACCCTTTGATGAGATCTGCTTTAAAACGTTGTTCATATATAGATTCAGTAATTTCCTTTGTTAACATTGATGCTTTTGTTGCTGCTTTATCTGGATTTGTAATTTGTTTATTGCTGATTCTAGTTGTGTTTTCTTTTCTATAAGCTGCACCTGATGCTACAAAATTAACCTTTCAAAATTCGTTTGAAGTTGGGACATTTTCAATTCCATTTGGCTGCTGGAGTTAGACTTTTCTCTAACATTCATTCTAAATCTTGTATTTTGTCTTCTGTATACTTTAGTAACATTTGAAATTCAGTGGCCTTATCAATACTGGTAGTAGCATATTCCCTTGCAAACTATGATAACTTGGTTAAATGTTCAATATGATCAGCTAGAGGACCCTTCCATAAAATTTCAACAGATTCATTTTTAAGACTTGAGACTGTATCATCAATCCTTCTCCTTTTTCTTCTCTTGAATACAACCTTATGATTAGGACTGTAGAAGACATACAATGAAGGGATTTCCTCAATTTGTAAAAATATCTGCTTTGTAGGGTAGGCCGGAATGATCTCTCGGTCATGAGTGTTCAGAACTTGTTGTAGTGGATTAACAATTTCCACTAATTTCTGATAAATTTTTGGCATCTGAATATTGGTAGATTGATAAGTATTAGGATTTTTTAAAGGTGTTTGCAGTGCCTTAGAAACATTATCCCATTCACTCTTCAAATCATTTCGCTGAGATTTTTTTGACTGATTAGGTGTATTTTGGTTGTGCTGAACTTCTTGGGAAGACGATTCAGTTCCATTAATTCCTCTTTTCTCTTGCATCTCAGTCTCTTTGATTTCTTGATTAATTACCCTTTTTGGGCTCTCATTTTTTTTTTTGGATTCATTATCATAATGATCCGAATTCATAGATTGATGTTCTGATTGCCCTAACTCATCTTCAGACATGTCTTTAGCTTCATTATCCAAGCTAATACTTGGAGTCGGTCTGTTAACATCTTCAATAGTAAATAAATCCATATTAATCCTTTCCAGTCTCTTGTTTTTGTATGCTTATAAGGCTTCCAATTCATCTTGAATGAGTTGACTGGATGCAAACTTTAGTACATCTGAAAACTTTTCAATACCTTGAAAGAAATCATCAAATCTATTTATCTCTTTCACAAAAGGCTTTACTTTGAGCTCTGTGGTGTAATTTTTAATTACATCATTGGGGTCATATGGCCTCTTTGGAATTAAAACAAAATTCATCAAATTAACATTTGAAACTTCCTTGAAGGCATGACCAATATAAAAAAGTGCAAAAGTACCGCACTGTAAAGGGAAATTAGGCCAAATGGCTTTCTAAGCATCCTTAATCTGTTTGGAAATACCATTTACCACAAGATGGTAAGAAATATCTCTAGAAAGTAGCTTGTCAGGAACATAATATGGCAGGACGTGGGGAGAAGCATAACTCCCGAAAGCTCTGACATAGGTGAAAATTTCTTCGGCAAAACATCTAGCAATGGGAAAAATGTTTATACTAGCCTCTTTGGAAATCTTAGGTGATTTCTCATTAAAATAATCTGGTGCATAGGCAGTATGACTATGGAAAATTTTGTAAAAAAGTGGATGAAAATCTGACTCCCAAGGGGCTCTGTGGTAAATGTGGATTGGAGTTGGGTCTTGGGTCATCCATTTCCATCCCATGGTTAGAAAACTTGAAGAAAAGAAAATTGCGTCCATGACATAGGAACTCATGTCTAAGGGGGTATGTCCCTAGAGGAAACACATCTTTTACTCCTATAATCCATGGTACTTCTGGATAAATTATCGGATAGGATATTTTTCCAATCAGAATTAAAGAATTGACGATTTCATGAATTAATGTAACCCAATCTACAAAAAACCTAGTAGTATCAGGCCTTGCAAATAATCTACACAACATAGGGGAAGGAATTTTTTCTATTGGGTATGTACCGAGTTTGTCCCATTTAAGCTTGCCTTGGTCATCCTTCCATTATTTTATAACTTTCATCAGGTCCGGATGTTTCATTCTAAAGCTTTGAACAAAAGCTTTGTCATAGTTCTGCTATGGAGTGGGTAAGTGGTACATTGTCCTCAAATCTTCTGTCCTAAATGAACATATATTTTTTCCCTTTGAATCCTTACATGTCCTATATTCTATGTTCAAGTGGTCAATTACCCACTTAACCATATCTGTATAGGGGATAATCTTTGGCCTTGCTGCTATCTTATGGGTGAATGAGCATGCAACTTCGAAATAGGTCGGGTCTAAAGGAACTGACGTGCCTATTGTAGAAACTTTGATTCTTACCCTTGGATTTTCATTCTCGAAGAATTGATACATTTCCTCCCACGAAGAACTTTTGCAATCCTTGTTACAGGTGGTATCTGAGAATAGGGGAGGCATATATGAGTCTTTATTAGATGATGCTTGGGCAATTTATTTTCCTTTCTTTCTCATCTCTATTATCCTTGCTCCGTTAAGTGGTTCCCTAAATTCAAGCAAACAAAAAAAAATTTAGAAATAGAGAGAATAGAGAGACGGATAGAATTAAAATGATATAATAAAAAATTTGATGTTTGATCATTCAAAACATACTCGAAGTAGATATGAATATTTCAAACCTTACTCCTATTGAATGCCATTAATCACCCATGATTCTTTTAATCAAATCTCTTAAACACCTTCACGTAAAATGTCTATCGATCAATATAAGATGTTAGATCTTATATTCAGTTGAATATATATGAATCATTTCACACACTTGAGCAATAAATATCAATTATCGCATATCGCAACTCAAAATTATTTCCATTAGTTTTGTTTTCCGTTAAATTTCACGAAATGCAATCTGCTCAAATTGCACATCACAATTTCTATACGGTAATAGAACTTGAATTTATTTATTTGTTGTGAAATATGAAGTGCGCTTAAGGAATCATGTCGATGCGCTTTATCGGATACTTGAAGTTTTATGTTTGTTGCTTTATTGATTTTTTGGGTCTCTTTCATCACAACTCTTATCGAATTGTTATAAGTTGATCATTTTAAAAGGTGCGATGTGATTTTCTTTTATAGCGGTTTTTAAAGCTTTTGTAACGGGAGTTTTATATGACTTCGAAAATGTTTAGCACATATCGCAACTTGCAAGAATTAATATATTTTAAGTTGTTAAGCTTGTAAGCTATGTGATTTGAGATGTGCGCTAAGAAATGAAAGAGGAAAGGAAAATAACTTTATTTACTAAAGTTTTTAGACTTTGGCCAAGATAAAATAAAACAAATAAATTTCCTATTTATTTTTTAAGTGTCCCCATTTAGTGAAAATAAATGGGGGCTGTTGTATAGCACAACACATTCACACATTGCATCACATATTGGAGGATACATGGCTCTTAAAAGCACAATTTGATTCTATCATATGTTATCATATTTTTAGGGAGCACAATCATCTTTCCAACTCGCTATCCAAGGAGGCCACACTCTAGCATAGGGGGACATGGTTGATAGCGGAATACAATGGTTAGGAACATTTCAGCTATTATCATCGGTTGTACATAGGCCTTCATCCGACAACGAACAATCAACACATATAACATGTTTATTTCAAATATATATTTTATATTGAACATATGTATTTATTTTGTCATTACAACAGAGGTTTATTTCATAATGTTTCTATCATGTACACCCCTACAGGGGAATATAATTGAACTACTATTTTGGTATGTGACTATGTCACATTTTTTATGAATATGCAATAGGCATCTACAACATGTAATTTTCTAACTTAATGAAAATTACGATTTTTCCAAGGGGAAAAAATTATAAGGTAAGTTGGGGTTAAATGATTGGGATGAAGGTACATGATTACAATGATTTGGTGCCCTTAGTCTTATTACAATTATGATTATGAATTGTCAATAGAAGGTGAGTATATGGCCATCCAAGAAATCAAAAGCAGGAATGGATTCAAGATCAAAGGAGAAGAGCCCTATGAAGCATACTCCTTAACAACTTTTCATATTAAACATTTGTTTGCATGAGGAAATGCAAGAGGGTTTGTTGGGGAGTGATGTTGAGCATCACAAATGCCATAATTCCTTTGTCCTATTTCTTAATTTTGATATTTCTTTCTTATAATTTTCCTATGTTTTTGATATATTAATTTGCATAATACAATTTTTTGAAGAAATTAATTAATTTCTATCATTTCTCTTTGTTGATAAATCAATTCAACTATAAAAACGATATTTTATTACGTCTGTATCATTATTGAAAATAGGGGCTTTGCGACATATGGAATTTAGTGATATTCCTTGACTTGTTCCTATCAGAATCAGATACGACGATGTTGTCTCTGCTAACTTTAGAAAAACTAGTGAGGTCGATTCCTATCTAAACGAGGCTCTTTGGGTAAAAACCCTTGGTTCTTTCATATGGGAGATATTAAGCCCTTTTGTAACTGAAAATGAGCATCCTGAGAATCTTTAGATTCTCAGGATTGCTCTTTGTTGAGACATTTCAATTTTTTTCATTCATCAATGTAGTATAAAGATGGGGACCTATGTCCCGAAGAAGAGCTTTTTCGATGTAATATTTTTGATACATATTTGGTAAACTCATTCAGCACTATAATTGTTCTGTTCAAAATATAATGCAAGTTTCTATCACTAAAATCTAGTTTACTGATATGGACAATTTGATTCTAGTGTTATGGGCATGTTTATGGAAGAAGCTTTATCTTTAGCTGTATCACCAGATTGCATTCTACTATTTGATTTTATTCACGTGCTAGATTAATTTCAAGATAAAGCACTTTATTTAGTAATCACAATATTGGTCTATAAACATTGTTTTTCGATAATTTAATATATAATCATTTTTTATTTCTTGTTGTTCCTTGAATGTTATTGTTAGATAGTTGTTATTATTACGTAGTATAACATATTTTCATATTATCTATTTCTTTCCATTACTAAGAATGCAACTTCTTAATGTTGTTTCTCCAATTTTGAGATTGATGTTTCTTGGGTAGCAACTTAGCATTAGACAAATTTCTTTGTTTTTCTTGTAAGATAGTAATTATAATTTAATATGTTGAGATGATTTCTGGGAAGTGTTAGTTGCTTGTGAATTATATATTTTAATGTGTTTTTTATGCTAGGATTTGATTCCTTTATTGTTGCTACTTTGGTTACTTCTTTAGTTAGCTTGAAACACATCCTCTTGCATATATTTTGTGGAAAACCTTGAAATAACTAGACGAAACCTTGGGTTGAAAACTTAATATGTGATAGCTTGTTTATTTTTTAGATCAATTAATTGTCCCAACACGAGGTTGTCTTATTTAAAATGTGAGCTTGTTGCCGTTGGCATGACTATTTAATTTTTTTACACAGACAGGATTGCTTTGAAGGTGTTCACCGAGGAATGGAAGCCCTTCATTAAGGGGATCATTTCCAAAGAGAAGTTTCTAGATTTTAATAGGTTGTGGCATGACTTCATTCAGGAATAGTTGCAGACAAGGATATTCATTCGAAAAATAAGACTTTATATGATGACGTGGAACTTGTAGCACGAATGAAAGGTAAGTAGAGGAAGGACTTGGGTAAGATCAAGTATTTCAATAGTGGCGAGATGGATCACTTTTCGTTGAGATGTACGATGAAGAAGAAGATGGGAGATGAAGAGAAGAAGAAAGGGAAGAAGGTCACCAGTGTTGCCACTTATATTGAGATAGATGCTCTCACTAGAATATTGGAGGAGGACTTTTCCTTGATTTCTCATTTCTCGTAGGGTACCATCAATGAGTCTACATAGTACATGGACAGTGATGCATCAAAACACATGATAAGGTCACGAGAGGTATATGAGAATCTAGCTGAGTGGGAAACAATGTTTCACATGGTGTTAGGTGACAAGAGTCAAAAGAAGATATGAGGATCAATTTTTTTTCCATTCAGGATGGACTCAAAATAGGTGATGTGACTCTAGGATGTACTGTTTGTACCGATACTAAGATATAGTGTGATATATGTCTTAGTGATTGAGAAGAAGGGGTTTGAGTTCTTGTTCCAGAATGGGAAGGAAAAAATTAAACCCAGAGGCTTTAGCTCCACAGATGTGGTGAATGGAGTTAGAGAGCATGGTATATACAGGCTAACAAGAAAGCTTATAGATCATGAGAAGAAGAAGATAGAGGACCAGGTGTAGGTTCTAGAGAAGTAAGTGCAAGTCCAAGCTTTAGAGTATCAACTACAAGTCCTTGAGAAAAATATCCAGGTTTTAGAGGTTCATAGGGAGTCAAGCTGTAAAAGGCGTTTGCAGGTTTAGAGGGAGACTTTGCAATCCAAGAAGAGTTTGTGGTCAGTGGGGAAGAACGGGTGCTCCTACAAGTGCCAATAAGGAATTATGGAGAGAGTGGAAGAAAGTTTAGGATAATAATAAGAAGTATGATTCTTCCAGTGACAACGAAACTTCCGAGAGAGACGTAGTTCATACTATAGGGATTGCTGTAGTTGTGAGTGCCAGGAGTTGGGCAAGTGTTGTGAGAAATGATGATGATGACGAGTTACTTCCTAGTCTTAGAAGTACCTCCCTTGCTAAGAGGGAGTGTTTGTTTTTGGTATATTTGGAGGTAATACAAGCTCAAGGGTTAAGGGTTTGGAGGTTGAAGCACCAAAATAGGGAATTGTGGGCTTGGAACCCAAGCTGTAGGATTTTCACCCTAGCAAATGGGTGTGAATCCATAAGGCCTACTCGGCATGTGATGGATGGAGATTATAGAGGACTTTGAGAGGAATCCAATGCAATGAAAATCATCAAATTATGAGTTGTATATGTGAAGATATTAATTTTTTAAGTTAATGTGAGGGCTTGGCTAGGATTGGCCTAGTGGTTGTGCAGTTCATTGGAGCCCTTCTATTGTGTATACAAATAATGTGAGTTTGGATTTAAATGAACACATCCAAGAGAAATCAAATCAAAGTGATATTATCTATTTAGGTTCGTAGGTAAAGGATAAAATACAATGAGGGGAGTCATCTTGGTTTTCTTTAGGGTTGTATTTCCTCTATAGTGGAGTTTGAGTTTAATTAGGAGAGGACCATGTTAATTTGGAGGAGATATGGGTTGTTAGGGTGCACTTTGGAGCTTTTTTTTGTTATGGGTATGGGTCAAAAAATTTACTGAAGTAATAGTAGGTGTATAGCCCTTGTTTGAGGAGGCTAAGAAGTGTAGTATCTTGATGTGTCTAGGTCGCAGTCAAGGGAAGGTGGAACGAAGTCTTGGGGCCAGTCTTGGAGCATAAACATAGGAGTTTGAAACAATTATTTGGGGTTGTTTTAAATCCCTAGCCAGGAATTTTCATCTCATAATTAAGTGCACAAAAACTGTGGTCAATAAGAGGTGAGAAAAGGTATGATTAGTCCCTTTTTGTTGATATTGTTTTCTAGGTGGATGGGGGTCGAGTGTGGAAAATAGTACTGGGAACCTTGTGGATTGTTGGAGGGAAGCGTGTGGGTGACCCAAGAATAGCCCTTGATCAACAATAATATATGAGTTTGAAAAATATAGGTGGGTGAAGTGGTTAAGCCTATGGGTATCTCCTTGATGGAAAAAGGAGGCTACTAGAGAAGGCAGTTTGGAGCTCTAGGTTTGGCCAAATAAAGGAGAAGATTTGACAGCTTGTTTTCATCATTGATGATGCAAAATTTGGTAGTGATAGGTGGAAACCATCCAACCTGATGTTAGCCTTCATATAGCATCACAGGAAAACTATAGTGGGAAGAATACCTTGAGTAGCTGAGCAACAACATTCGGAAGAGAGATTTGTTCACAAACGGAGTTGTGAACATGTCAAGCACAGTCTCAATGAGTTTATGTGTAGATGGACTTACGATCAACGTGAAAGTAGTTGGAGTAATGTTCAGTGGTTTTGATGCCTCGGAATGTCTGCCTCAACATTGAGGAAAACCACCTGGTCAGAACCTTAGAGCATATCCTTTTTCATTTGGATTTGTGGCTCTGACTGGGATTATGGGACTAGTTTCCCGTTTAAACAAAATTTTAAAGGATGAGATGAATGTATAATGATTTTAATGTGACTAGGATTTGAAAAATAAATGAATATTTAAAATTAATATCTATCTCAAGAAAGCCTATACATACATATGTGATCTAAAAAGGATTTCAAAAACAATGTGACAATGTATATTATCAAATGATTATGAAGTTAAAACATCATATGATAGTTAAATTTAATTAAATAGTTAATTAAATTTGTTGATAAAACTTATCACATATGTAAAATTTCGTTGTTTATACACATACCATATGACTCCAATCACACATAACAATAGTGAAAGATGTATGAATTCTTGCAACCCATATATGATAAACTTGAATAAAATAATAATTTATCTCTTAAGAAAAGGAAAAAAAGATAGATAATAGTTTCCGATATATTGTGACTCTGCTTATGAGAAAATAGTAGTGGTTAAACTTTATATTAAGTCAACTTAAGTTATAGTGGGGGAAACAAAATCTTTCTCTCCAAAATTCATAACCCATTATTCATTCAAATGAAGGGGATTTATTGTTTTTCAATCAAATACAAATATAGAAAAGAATAATAAAATTTTGAATCAGTTTTAAGAAATAATGCTTAAAATAAAACAATAATACAATTTTATATTTTGTTGTAACAACTTAGCGAAGACTATGAAAAATAATTCCCTCCCATACATTGTCATAGTTCGTAAATATATATCATGGGCTTCAATTTAGGTGGAGACCGTAGCTACATCCTCGTTTGACCATTAAATATAACATCTCTAAGTGCTGGCATCATATGAGTGGCTATGTTAGATAAGCATATAAGAATTAGCCATCGGCTATGAGGCTTAATTAAGAAATTCCAATGGCATTCTAAGTCTATATTTGATATGTTTTCAATCTTCTCAGCCTTTTTCTTGGAAAATTCTTGCCATATTTTAGGCAAAATTCCCTTGGGGCAGTTTGAAATTAGATTTTCCTACAACAAATTATCACTGACGGATTCAATGAGGTCATTGGAGATGTCCCTTGCATTGAATACTATTTTTTTTGTATGTTCGAGGAATATTTCCCATTCCCTGAAGATTATTTCCTTCTGTGATTCCTATATTCTTGGGAGATCAGATAATTTCCCTTCAGCACTGTCTTGCCATGTTATGTGGCCTACGATTTTCTCCTCAATATAGTCAAAGTATGTCCTTAGGTCGAAAAATTGATATACCAATTCATTGGTTATTTAACACAAATCATTAATGATGGCTAGTTTCTGACAAAAAGTGACTTGTTGTTGAGTGAGGAGAGTATTTAATTCTCTCGCTTCCCTTTTAAACTCAACCAATTCAGGATTAAATTTTAGTTGTTCAATATTGTGTTGCAATTCTTGAATTTGAGCATCTTAGATCTTCAAATCATATTCATGTTGAATTTTAAGGGAATCAAAACTTTTATGGAGTTCTACAAGTTGTTCTTGCCATTGTTGAGCAATCATTTTCTTCTCATTCTCAAGGTTTTGTTCCAACTGCATAATCCTGTCATATTTTTCCTTCAAATTCTGTTGTATTTGAGTGGATTTATCTATAATGGAAATATCATATGCTCCTACGAGCTGTGAGAGTCTTTCGAGATCCTCTGCAGGGGTAAACTGTGAACCTTTCCATACTACTTCAAAATAAGTGTTTCCAAGAACTAAGGCCTGTGATTGATCAATAAATTATTATTATTTTTGTCTTTTGATGATGACTTTATGTTGAGGACTATATAATATGTCAAGGGGGTAATCTCTTCAACCCTTAAAATTAACTCAGAGGTCGGGAATGCTGGTATGATCTCTATGTCATCAATCTCTAAAGGCTTGTTAGAAGTCCCAATGGTAAGAACGGTCTTCTCTATAGTTTCAAAAGTGTCTAAGACCTTCTCCTGTGATTGATTCTTAAGATCTTAAGGCCCTGTTTCTTTAATAACATGATTGAAATACTCCCATATTGAATTAACGTTATTATCAGGAAAAATTTCTTCAAATTGAGAAGAGGAGGAAGTACCTATCTCTTTTGTATAGGGTATATCAATAGTTTGTGTGGAAATAATAGTTATAACATCATCTTGCTCTGTGATTTCTTTAAGAATATTAAATAAGTCCATAAGAGACATATCAATCCTTTTATCCTTGTATTGGTTGAACTGAATTATCTCCTCTAGAGTCAACTGTGCCGCTGCTAGTTTCAAAACCAGTGAATAGGCAGAGGAATTTTCAAATAAGTCATCAAACTTATCTAGCTCAAGAGAAAATTGCCTGATACTTGATTTTGGAGTAACTCTTTTTTCAGTTTGATTGGGATCATATTGCATGCTCGAAATAGTTGGGAAGTCTAAACTTTGAATAGAATCAATTTCAAGACAACCATGCTTGTAATTATCTAGAGCATATACACCACACTGAATAAGAAAAGCATGCCACATTGTCTTTTTGGACTCTTTTAATACTTTTGAAAGGCCATTTCCTATGGTTTAGTATGTTATTATCGGGCAAGAAGTTTGTCGGGAACATATAGGGGAAAAACATGGGGTTTTGAAAGACTACAAAATATTTGTACATAAGTGAATGACTCTTCACCAAACCGGTTTCCAATTGATAGTAAGTTATTTTCAGCTTCTGGCGAAACCCTAGGAGCTTTCTTATCAAAGACGCTTTGGTGAATGGGAAACATTACTGTAAGAAAATTTGTATAGAAATTAGGCCGATAGTTTGGGTTCTATAGAATATCATGATAAATTTGGATCAAGGTTGGGTCTTATAAAGTCCATTTCCATCCCATAGAGGTGAAATCAGAGGTAAAACACATAACATCCGTTATGTAGGCACTCATATAAAAAGGAGGAAATATGTTTTGTGAAAACTTACATTTACTCCTATAATTCAAGATGTGAGTGGATATGCTATCAGATAATATATTTCCCCAATTCATGATATAACCATCATAAGCAGCGTCAATGAGTGGTACCCATTGGTCGAAGAATTTTTGTGTATTATGGTGAGCACAGATTCTACATAACATAGAAACTATTTGAAAATATGGACCAGTAAGGGAATCAACTGCATACATACCCTTGCCTTCTTTCTTATTCTTGTTGGGATCTCTTCTCCAATATGTGATCGGCTCTGGTGGATGATTATGTTCGCTCATGAAATTTTCCACAAAATGTTTGTCATATTTTTTCTGGGGTTGTGGAAAATCGTAAATTATGCTCAAATCACTGCTAGTGAATGAACCGATGTCTGTTTGCCTATGTGTCTAGAAATTCCTTTATGAAATGTTTACATTGTCAAAAACCATATAATCATGTTTCTATAAGGAAGGAATTTTGGCTGGAGCATAATCCCATGTAAGAATGAATTGGCTACATCTTTGTAAGTAGAATTAGAGACCGGGGTAGAATCATCAGTTGTAATCTTTATTTTTGTCACCTTGGGTCCTTCATTCTCAAAAAGTGTATAGATATCTTCAAAAGAGGTACTCCCAGCATCTAACATATAGAATATGTTAGAAAATAATCCAAGCATTTTAGTGCTTTTAGTTGGAGGAACAGCCAGTTGTTGTTGAACTACATGTTTATTCTTTGCTCTAGATGCCTTAGAAATATTTGCTGAACTTTTCATATCTGGACTGGGCCGTAATGGAAAACACAAGAATAAGTGATAATTCCTTTACTAGTGAGTTCTTAGCGCAAATGAATATTTTTCATAATGATTTATGTATTAAAGAGAAAATCATGATAGTATCAAGTTGTAATGATTAAGTCCATTAGAACTTCGAAAACCATAAGTTTGCTACTTTTGGAAATTAAATTATAAATGTGAATTCACATGGGCCCTGTACATGTCAGCATATTGAAATATTTTTATCGGAGAAATCTTGTGGTCACACCTTAAAAATTACAATATTCAGGACTTCTGATATATATTCTTCAAAAATATAATGATTATAAGTGTAGGCAAGAAGATATATCAGAGGTTTTATATTGGGGAATGAAGTATCAAGGATTTTAAAGAGTTCCATCCGATATGAAAAGTCTTGATACGAGTAGAGGGGGGAATATCAAAGGATTGAGCTATCAGAGGGGAGGAGCATTCAAGATATCAGATATAGAGAATTTGAGGCATCGATAATTTGTGATATTGCGAGATTTTAGGATAGTGGAAGGGTTAAGCATCAAAGACATTAGATATTGGAGGTTTTGAGATGAATTTTTTTTTTTTCATGTTACGATATATGAGAGTTTCTATATGCCACGTGGAAATATGGTGGGTACAACGGTTCTTTAAAATAATCAAAATGGAAGTGCCTATGTAGATTAATACTAGACATCGTGAAAGTTTGATTGGGGGAATGTTTTATCGTCAATTTCCTAAAATGAATGTTACAATATTAAAGAGATCCAATGAAACTCCTCTGATAATGTGTTTATTAACAAAATCCTATCGGGCTTTTATGAATGGTAACACTTGTGTGGTTAATCTCCAATATGTAAGTTCCGATAAGGGAGGTCCTCATGTGAGAAGGTGTTTTATTTACAAAAATTAAAAAATTGCCTTATTTTTATTAGAACCAAAGAATTTTATTAGAATTCAAAAGGGTCTCCATTTTATGTTATTTAACTAACATAATGAATAAATGAGGGGGGTTTTTTCCATACTACAAAAATTGGCGACATACTGGGCGAAAGAGTTATCTCTGTAAAAGTGAGTGAAATTTTAATCAACTAAGAAAAAATATTTTAGAAATATTTTTAAATATTTTGAAATCTGTATTGATTAAAATATCTCTGAATAAAATAAATCACTAATTTGAAAATATTAAAAAATTGTTATTGATGAAAATATTTATTATCTTTTCCAATAATTTAATTAGTTATAAATATAAAAATATAGAACTATAAAAGTATAGAATTTAAGATATATTTATTTGTCACCGGTAGAGCCACTACTTCTAACAGGCGTCCATGCCTCGACAGGGTTACCATTTAACCAAACAATACCAGTGTCCCATCCACTTATAGTGATATCTTAGAGGAAATAATATTTCGTTATTTTGGCATTTTATTTTTCTGCTTGAAAGCCATTATCCTAGTTTGGTATCCAAATGATGATAGTTCCATTCACAGGTTATAATGAAATTAAACAAGCCAACTCATGATGAGACCTCTTGTCTTAAAAATTTAAATCTATAAGCCATTATCCTGGTTTGGTGGCCAATTATGATAATGTAAATACCATTTGTTTCCTATGATCATGGTAAGCTGGCTCATGATGATAGCTCTTATCTTTCAAGTTTTTATATATTTTTGAATTACACTCTAAAAATTCAATATTAGTGGATGGTGAGGTAATATTTCTCCTTAAGAGTTTTGGATGACAATTAAAGTCAAAAGATGCTAAAAATTCAAAATAGCCTTTACTTTTGAAAACATACCTTTCATGGCTGGTCAAAGGATAATGATATATTTTAGTATTTCAAGTGATGAAATATTTACAAACAACATGACAAAATGGTTTTCAGATATTATAATAAATAAATATCAAACTTCAATGCTATAATTTCCTTCTAATAACTTCTTCTTTTAATTGATCAAACTTCATGTTGTTTATGAGATATGCCAATATGAAGTCAATATGTGTATTATGCAAAAATAATTAAACTAAAAATACCTATATGTACATATTATTATTTACATATTTACTACAGGACAATTTTTTTCAAGAAAAATATTTTTTAAGAACTAGCCCATTAACAAGAAGAGTGTCGCTCTTTCCTTGTAAATCTTGTAGAATAAAGGTTGATGGGTCTAATTTCTCAATTATCTGAAATGGGATGAGCCACAATATTTGGAACTTTGCTGGTTTACCTTTTATTCATGGGCTTTTTTCACACTTTGTAGTTTTCCTAGGCCGAGGAGGAAACTTGCAAAGGTAACCAAAAACCACTTTAAAGTTGGGATCTAGCCCCTCTTGCTTCAGAGATGGTTCTCTCTGTATGATTTAATTTCTTCATTCAAAATTTTAGGCTATATATTTAAGTTTAAGATAGATTTTTTTAAAGTTTTGGTTGTAAAATGAAGGAAAATTCCATTGGGCGTCAAGTCATTTAAATTATTGGTAATTAATCACAATTTAACAGAGTAGTTGAAGCAGGGCGAGGTAGGAAAAATTCTGGATCTTAAGATATTTCATGGTGTGGATGAGATGAAGAAAGAGATGATCAATTAAATATAAATAATACATAAATGAATTTTATATTTAATCTCAGAAGGAAAAAATTAAGATTGTTTTAAAAAAAGTAGAGCAGAGTACAATAAGTAAATCAACTCTTAATCTTTTGCAACAATCAAGAAAGGAAATCCATGTGAAAAATAAAAAACAAGAATAAATTAACATGAGAAAAACATCACTATTTGTCTGACACAAGGATCCTAGAAAAAAAACTTCCTCTATATCTCTGGAATTGATTACTTCAAGTAAAGTTCACAGATTACAATAAAAAAAGTCTTCTCTTTTTCATTATCCAAAACCATTTCTAAAAAAATTTACAAAATATTTATAGAGTCTCTCTCACACTCAATTCAGACTTCAAAATTATTTACAAAATAATATCTTTCAAATATATATATATTTCTGAAATAGAACAAAATAATAGGAACGCTGGACTAATTCGGTTTTTTTTTTCACACTTAGAGGAATACTATTGTTGACTGTAGCTACATTTCTACTTCTTCTATTTTATTGTTCCAAAACTGTAGGATTCCAGTTAGATTTCACTCAACAAGCTCCAAAATTTTATCCCATCTTTCTTCACTTGGCATAGAAAAATTCACCATACTTCGAAGTCTTTCATCTACTTTTGTGTGTGTTTAAAAAGATATATTATTGAGGAATAAATGATGGAATTCATGCTAAATATGGAGATCATATTATAGGCCTTCCAAGAAAAATTTTCCACTTATCACTCCTCTTAATTTGGTAAATCTGGAAGTATCTGCAGCTATATCATGCAACCCTTCCTGGTAGTTCTCTAATGGGATCAATTTTCCATTAGAGACATTTAAAGCTAGAAGTCCTTTCTCCTGTAATGTATTAAATTTTATGTTAAATCTTTTCACCTATAATTACAATTCCTTGCATTTATTCTCTAGTTGTATCATAAGGTTATTTTTAGTCAGAACTCTCTTTACTTCCATAATTGTGCATGTACTATCTTTAATATGGAGTTCTTCGAGCTCATATTTAGTTTTAGAATTCAACATCTTGATTATTCTGCGTGCTTCTGTTGGTATGTGTTCAATATCAACTTTTGTTTTCTCAACTATTATTTTGACATTTTATACTAATTATTTCAGCTCAAATATGATATGAAATGATGGCCACAAGTCTATAATATTGGAATTAACGTTCTGCCATATACCTTTTTTATCCTCTTCCAAAAAAAATTCTGTAAAAGACGGATTCTCATATTTTTCAATTTGTTGAGCGAATTTGAAAATTTTCTATACTTTGCCAAATATGCATTTTTAGGCTTGATTTTATTTTCCTCCATTCTTTTCAATGATGCTAATAGTTTCTCATTTTCTTGGTTAGTCAGTGACAAATATCCCAAACCTTGGACTATATTTTCGAAATAATCTGAAGTAGATGTTTGTGTTGTTTGTTGTACTTCCTATTGTGTTTTTGTACCTGTTGCTACCAAGTGTTCCTTTTATTTTAATAATGCCTCCATGCTTGTTTCCATTTTCTGAATCTGAACATTCTGTTCAACTATTATCTTGAACACATTTTCTTTCTCTATCTCCAGATTGGTTACCTATTTGGCTTGAGTATGCTTTGTGGTTAGGAGTTTGAGTTGTTTCCTAAGAGCTTGGATACCTGCATTTTTATTTTTGATCATCTCCTCGGCTTCTTTAACATTACTAGGATAATATCCTAGTTTGATTATTAAATCTTCCAAAGCTTTGGTTCTAGTGTATTTGGCCAGAGAAGACATTCATGATATCTTTAGTTGTGAATTCATATTATTTAGAAAGGCTTGTAACTTTGAGGCAGCCATTGCTAAACCGGTGAACGTTGAATAAATCATCTCACCTTCTCGCTTATGCAAATAAATTTGATCAATTACATGAAAATTTTTATTATCAACAAAAAATATTGAAGCTTTGTAGTCTTCTGCACTTCTAGGGTCTGGAACTGTAGGTTCTAGGAAAGCTAATTAAACCATCCCTTTTTTGTGTCAAATTAAGAAAGCAACCTGTGTTTAGTAGTAGAATTTTGTTTCCAAAAATATGAATATGTTGTATCTTTCAAAGCTTCATTCTTCTTCTTGATCTCCTTGTATCTTGCAAAAATATTCTGTTGTGTCGCCATTTGAGATGTAGAAGATATAGGTGTTTGTGTTAAATTGATCAGGTGATCAGTTTAAAAGCTAAAAAATTAAAGTGCTTAGAATTGATTGGAAACTAAACGACCGAAACTGGCCCATCGCTAGGAATATGACTCACTTCGTTTCATCAAAAATCGACTCTGGATGAAGAAGTTATAGCGTGATGATTGTCGTTCTATACAGGTAAATTTTTTTTTAAAATTACAGAATAGTGACAGGTTGATTACATGGTAGCTCAGTTAGCATGCAGGTAATATTCTTCAATTTTCACCCAATGACATTGTGACAAGTGTAGCAACAGGATTCTCAAGTTTGGGTTTGAGAAGGTGAAATTTCCCAATGTCCTCCAAGGTTGAATTTGGGTTCATGACGAATTATTATGTGTTGGAATTATTTTTTAATTATTAAGTTTGGATTCATATATATATATATATATATATATATATATATATATACATATATTGATATTAATTATTTAAATCCAAACCTTAGTATTATAAATTCCGCATATTATATTCCAAATTTCAAATGCCAATGTTTAATGGTGAATATCAAATATCAACGTTCAATGCATATATTTTATGGGTGTAAAAATATATGTATATGGGTGGAGGTCAGGGTCAAACCCGTGAACTCCCCCCAAATGTTACAACATCTTACCAATAGACCACAGGGTGGGGCTTGTAAAGCCTCCGTGCCCAAATTATAATTAAAGTATATGCAGATCTCCGATGGTAGAAGGGAGGGGGCTAGCTCGCGGGCCAACCATCCTCCCCATGTGACCCTTCCACATGACCACCGAAAAGCACCCAAACTAATTATGCTTAGTGCGCCCATGAACCTCTTAATCTAGTCTTAAGTGTTAATTAACACAGAGTTAACTCACTGTTAAGTTGGTGACATATTTGGAGGCACCGCCATTTTTGGCGGGGTTAACTTGAGTCTTTAGATTTGGAGGATATTTCCTTGGAAAATTAAAGGAGGCATATCTGGAGAAATTTTCGACCAATTTTTGGCTCAGGAAGAGTCATTCCTAGAAAATTGGCATGAAATTTACAGAGGCAGAGGGGAAATTCCTTGAATAAAATAGAAGCCGAGGGCCACCAGGAAGGAAAGCCATGCCTAGATCATATGAAGTCCAATTTAAGAGAATGGATAGTTATTTCTGATAGATTTTGACATTTTGGACTCATTGGAGTATATTTCAGAAGAATTTGATGCATGCAAATAGAAATTTTGGCACTATTGAGCTAATACAAAGGCCCAAGCCATGGAAGTTGGACCAAGGAGATGTATCCTAGGAGGGGTGAACTCCTTCATTAAAGCTCTGTGTTGATGGATCAATTGTGATGGTTTTTTGTTCTTTAGGTTACTATTTTTCAACATTTTATTTTCATACTTTATTCTCTTGAATTCACTCATAAAACTCAGTTAATTTACCTATTTGACACACATACGAAATAAGGAAACCTATGTACATCAAGCATAAGATCATAAAATAAATTTTAAATCTGAAGATGAAATTAGCACAAAAAAACTAACATTCATGCTCAAATCAAGTTGGTATCGGAGCTTGGTTGAAAGGCAAGGTTATTTCCTCGATAGTTTCTTGAGTTTTGTGAAAATTTAATGGTTGCAAATTTGTGATGTTGGCAAGGTTGAAGTTGCAGAATGGTGAAGGGAAATTTTTGGTTGAAAGTCCTGAGATTATGACCAGAAGAAGTAGAGCTACAAGGGCACCTTCTTCACCCACAGTTCCACTCATAGCTGCACTTGAAGCACCTGAATTTTTTTCTCAAGAAGTTGAGATTGAGGAGGTACAAGTTGTACCAGAAGCTGAGATTAAATTCATAGCCATCATTTCAGGTGTTAGAGAGACTCAAGTTCATTAAGAAGAGGGCAATGTTAAGAGAGACTTCAATGAGATAAAGAGGATGGTTGAAATTATGTTTGATGAATTTACTGATGGGATGGCAGGAGAAGGTTCTGAGCCTCCACATGTAGAAGGAACTTCATATGATAAGAAGGATGAAGAGAAGATTTCAAAGGGTAGTGGAGGAAATCCACCTCCATATCCACCATCTTCATCATCCTCATCATCTCCATTATCATAATCTTCCACTTCCACCACAAAAACCACTCACACTCACTCAAAAGCCACAAGAGAAAAAACACCCTTACTCAAACTTGATGTTAAATTTGAGCTTCCAATGTATAATGGAGAAGTAAATGCAAAGAGGCTTGGTAATTGTATACATTAATTGGAGGTGTATTGTAGAATTCAGAACCTTCATGAAGATGACATAAATATTCAATTAGATTCTTTGAGGATGGAAGGATTTGCACTTGTATGCTGGGAAGCAAGGACTCAAAAATAGATTAAAAAATATGGTAAGATCTCTATGTCTTGGTCAAGTTTTATTGCTACCATTCAAAGGAAACTAAATCCCTTAACTTACATGCAAAAGGCCATTATGGACTGGAAAAAATTTATACAGTTGAAAGGGAAAAGTGTGCAAGATTATACTCATGAATTTAGGAGAAGAGCTCTTATTTTGGGTATTAATCTATATTCGCAAGAAAATTTGTTAAGTTATGTTGGGGGTTCGCACAGTTACCTTAGGCACACTATTATCATGTTTAAACCCACAAACATAGATGAATTTTTTGTTCAAGATACACACTTAGAGGCAAGACAGAAAAAAAAAAACATAGATGAGAAAAGTGAAAGTGAGGGTAAAGGAAAGGGAAATTTTTATGGAAGAGGAAAAATGAATAGCTCTATAAAAGAGAGAAGGAAAAAATCACATGCAAAAATTGTTTGAATAATGGTCATGATGAATACCACTGTTGGCAACTTCATCCATATTTGAAGCCAAATAAACTTAAAGCCAAAGAAAAGGGGAAAATTGTTGCTATAGTTGAACATGACCTAGGGCCAGATTCAGGAGATGAGACAAATATTACAACCATGAGCTTGAAAGGTAAGCATATAGCAAGCACTATTTCTTCAAATTTTTCCAATGTCAGTCAAGATGTAGATACAAGAATATAACTTTTCTATATTAGAGTTGTCTCTAAACATACAAATATTGATGCACTTTTTTATAGTGGGTCACAAGCTAACTTAATTTTCAAAGACTTGGTTAAGAAGCTAGACCTTGAAAATATTAAAAATCCAAGGCCATATCCTTTAGGTTGGATTTGCAAGAATGAAAACTTGCAGGTTACAAGGAAGTGCATACTAAGATTCACCATCAATTCAAAATTTCTTGATGAAGTTGAACTTGATGTGGTGCCGCTTGAGATATCAGGTACTGTATTGGTAAGTTCTTATCTGTATGATAAGAAATCGGTATTTCATCTCCATAAGAATAAGTATCACTTGTTTAAAGATGGTATTGAGTACATAATTAGAGTGCATAAGAAGAATACACGTTTGTCTCTTATACATGCAGGAGAAATGAAGAGGGTAGTGAATGCAAGTCATAATTTGACATTATTGATGATCAAACAAAGAGATGTTTTGAATCAAACCTTTCAAAAATATGCTTATGCTTGTAATGAGATGTTTCAGGATTCTAACAGGTTGCCTTTAAAAGGAGGTGAACAAGATGTAAAACATTTGCAACAATCAACATCAGTGTTGAGTAGTGTTGGAAACAAGATGTCGGTGCAAGAGAGTGAAAAGGTCAAAGAGAAAGCGACAAAGCAGCTTGGAAAAGAAGGCATAGGTTCCAAAAATGATTTTTTTTGGTTTCCAAAAGGTACATGGCAATGACGAAGAATCTTGGTAAAGATTTTATGCAAGTACAAAGCGAGATCAACTAAGAATCGCCATGGTGACAGTGTGCAAGGTGAGACCGTTTTTAAGTTTCCTTGATTAATGACCAAGGTAGGAACAAGATGGTTTCTGCAAGAATATCTTGCTTCTTTGAAAATTCATGGGAATTGTAGCATGACAGTGTCAATGACAATAAGAGAAGGTCACAAGAATCAAGGAAAAAGTTAACTTTTTGTGAAAATCTCCAAATGATGAAAATGGAAAAATTTCAGTGGATAGAGACTGAAAGGGTGAGGGAGTAGTAACCTCATCCACATGATTAGTAATTAGACAACTTTTGGGGTCCAAAATCTTTCTAGTGGGGAGGAATGATTAGGTGCTCAGTGTAAAATCTCAAAAATGGAAGTGCTCAGAATTTATTGGAAATTTAATAAGCACGACCGACCCATCGCCAGGAATCTGACACACTTCGTTTCGTCAAAAACCAACTCCGGATAAGAAGTTATAGCCTGCTGACTACCGTTCAGAACAAGAAATTTAAAAAAAAAAATTGTATAACAATGACAAGTTGATTACATGGCATCCCAGTTAGCATGCAAGGAATATTCTTTAGTTTTCACCCAGTGACACTGTGACAAGTGTCATAGTAGGATTCGCCAGTTTGGGTTTGAGAAGGTGAAATTGCCCAATTTCCTCCAAGGTTGACTTTGGGTTCATGATGAATTATTATGTGTTGGAATTATTTTTTAATTATTAAGGTTGGATATATATATATATATATATATATATATATATATATATATATATAGATATATATATATATATATATTAATTATTTATATCCAAACCTTAGTATTATAAACTCCCATATTGTATTCCAAAATTCAAATGCCAAATTCTGAGTTCAATGGCGAATATCAAATATCAACGTTAAATGCATATAGTTTATGGGTGGAAAAATATATGTATAGGGGCAGAGGTTAGGGTCGAACCCGTGACCTCCCCCCAAACGTTACCAAATATTACCAACAGACCACAGGGTGAGGATTGTAAAGCCTTCGTGCCTGACTTATAATTAAAGAATATGTGGATCTCTGATGGCAGAAGGGAAGGGGCCAGCCCACGGGCCAACCCTCTTCCCCACGTGACCCTTCCACATGACCGTTAACTAGTGCCCAAACTAACTGTGCTTAGCACACCCTTTAACGTCTTAATCAGGGCTTAAGTGTTAATTAACACGTAGTTAATTCATTGTTAAGTTGGCAGAATATTTGGAGGTGCCCCCATTTTCGGCAGGTCTGCTATTTTGGTGGGGTTAACTGGAGTCTTCTCTAGATTTGGAGGAGATTTCCTAGGAAAATTAAATGACGCATATCTGGAGCAATTTTCAACCAATTTTGGCTCAGGAAGAGTCATTCCTAGCATATTGGCACACTCTGAACACATTGGTATAGGTTGTAGAGGCAAAGGAGTAATTCTACAAGTGTTTTTGTCACTTTGAATAAAATATAATTCGAGGGCCACCAGGAAGGAAGGCCATGCCTAGATCAGTTGAAGGCCAAATTGAGAGAATGAATAGTCATTTATGATAGATTTTGACATTCTAGACTCATTGGAGTATGTTTCAGGAGCATTTGATGCATGTAAAAAAAAAAATCACTATTGAGCTAATATAGAGGCCCAAGCCATGGAAGTTGGACCAAGGAGATGTAGCCCAAGAGGGGTGAAATCCTTCATCAAAACTTTGTGTTGATATATCAATTGTGATGGTTTGTTGTTATTTACATTTCTTGTGTTCAAACTTTTATTTTCACTTTATGCTATTGAATTCACTCATAAAACCCAGTTAATTTACATGTTTGACACACATAAGCAACAAGGAAACCTATGTACATCAAGCATAAGATCAGCAAATAAGTTTTAAATTTGAAGATGAAATTAGCACAGGAAAACTAAAATTCATAATCAGATCATAAATCCTCAACATTTGAGAAATGGGTGACTGGTAAACCTATTAGAAAAATTGTATCTTGATCTTGTGATTCCTTATCCTTTGATGATTCTTCTTGATAGGTGGTTTGTGTATCACATTTAATGTCAATAATAATTTTTTCATTAGGATCTGTCTTCTTTCTTCTCTTGAAAACATGAAAATATTGAGACTCTAAGTCTGTGGAAGACATTATTTCCCTTATTCTTTTGGTTTCCTTGTCCTTTAGAATAGGTGTTTGCAGAGAATTTTGGCCGAAAATGTGTTCTTTGGCCTCATGTAGTGTATTCTCTATCCACTTCTCCTGATTGGCATAATTCTATATCTCTGGTCTAGGTGTATGCGCATATGGAGTGGTTTTATGCTCAAATATTAGCTTGAAAATTATCCCTAATAGATCGTAAGACCATGTTAATATTAACTTAAAATTAATTCTCTTCAGTAACTCATCCACTTCTTTTGCCGCTACTCTAGTATTTACAATGTAAGGCGCAACTTGTGCCTTCAATTTGAATTGTGCCCTATTTTTGCTTGACAAAAAGTGTAAGTCATCCATATTTAACATCTGTATATTGCATTCAAGAGAAAAAATTCTCATTGGCACAAACATTGGCAATCTATAGGGAGGAAGTTCACATCCATAGATTCGAATCTCTATATAATTCTGGTAAATATACCCATCTCCAACTTTAGATTTTTTCTATATGATGCAAAACCTTCCAAATATCTGGTGAAATTCTTGGTACAATATTTTTGCTGAGAAGACACAAAGATGTATGTAATAACTAATCCACAAAATCACTGAATGAAAAATCATTTGAATTCTTTCTGAATAAAGAAGTCTAGTGTATCACTGATAGTTAACTTCCCTTTTCATCCATATTCTGTAGCTAGAAATTAAACTTGTCTTCTTGATAGAATAACATCAAATACACTAGGATTGACTGATCTTTGAATGCACCTTCAACTTTTAAATTTCAAAAAAATTTCATGAATAAAATCATGTAAGTAGTGGTTGTAATTGAAAGGAATTAAAGGCTTATGACCAACTGAAAATACTAAAAAAAACCTAACACTACCGCATCTACCCACTAGTCTGAGTGATAAACTAATAGGAAAGTCACCATGGAAATAACCTTCCTAAACATCCGAGGGAAAATTGAAGCAAAGTATTGGGGATAAGTTCTAGGGAATTCAAAATTTTTAGGCAAAAAAATTTCAAAAATATGGGCTCGATGGGAGAAGGTAATATTTTGGTATATTTACATGAGTGCATCAATGTAAAATTGGTGTAAAGAGGCTTGGGGATTTATTTTAAGGGCTTGAAAAATTATTTCTGGGGTAATTGAAAATAGAATCTAAATATTTTGGGCAATAATCACCTTCTGTATGGGAAGGTATCTCAGATGACACCATGTACTGAATTCTAGGAAGAAATGAGTTTGGGGAAAGATGAAATGAGGCAAGAGTGATAACTGGATACTTATATCATCATTGTTATCCAAGAAAATCTATTTTTCCCAATTCCTAAGCTCATATAAATAAAATTCGCATTGATTCTCTTCTATCTTGTACTCATTAGGGGAATTTGGAGGTCTAAAATGGGCCTCCTAAGAAAAATGTACAACCAAAATAAACTTTATAAGAACCAATAGGATTCAAGATGACGATTTCAACCATGGGGGATGATTCACCATTTTTGGGGTAAAAAAGTAAAAATAATAAAAAATAATAAAATAATAAACTACTTTTTCAACTCGTATTTTCAACTTATCTCCCTAATTTTTTACTCAATTTTCAAGCAAGAGTACTCATTGGATGCAAAATTTAATTCTTCATCCAAGGAGTACCCATGTTTTATACTTCTGATGGACTTTTCTACACGAAAAATGAGAAATACATGAAAAAATGTGTTTGCAATCATGCTTTTCATGTATTTCTCATTTTTCATGTAGAAAGGTCCATCGAAAGTATGCAACATGGGTACTCCTTGGATGAGGAATTAAATTATGCATCCAACGAGTGTTTCCACTCGAAATTTGAGTAAAAACTTAGGGAGATAAGTTGAAAATACAAGTTGAAAAAATAGTTTTATTATTTTACTATTTTTCCCCTCTAAAATTTGATGATGTAATCTAATATTATTTTAGTATTTCCACTATTATTTTATAATTTCCTTAGGAGGCCCATTTTAGACCTCAAAACTCCCCTAATGGGGTGTTGACCAAAGGGGACCTATCTAAATCAGGGACATGAGGTGTCATCGGATTCTCGTCATCCTTATTTCCCTTTCCTTTATGTGAAGACATATTTAATTTGAATGAAAACTTAAAGAAAATAGTGTTACCAGGTCGTACTTTTATTAGTTGAAGAAGGAGAAAGCTTTGCAGAGGGTGCTGGGGAACTTGGAAATATTCGATATGAACCGTTTTTGAGCGTAGCATTAACTACGACTTTTTCATGATGCAAATAGAAAAATTGAAAACCCTATTGAAAATGTACAAAAAACACAAGAGCAGACAGAGGATGAGATTTTAATTGCATAAATTTAGTAAACTATTAAGAGGCAAAGTGTAAGAAGGAAGAGAGACAACAGAAGATAAGGAATTACATCCAGGAAAACAATGGAGTCCAAAATATAGAAGAAAATAGCAAGAACTCAAAATAATCCTCCATGAGTAAGAAGAAGTGCCAGGCTCAACCAAGAAATGAAAGAACCATCCCCAAAGAGCACATAATATGTTGATCTATACGAAGAACTAGGGGTTCCATCACCGACTTTTATCTCACCTATTCATAGCCAAGGCTAAAAAACACCAGAAATTGATCCTATGCAACAAAAAATTTATGATTACATTGAATCTCTGGAGAAGAGAGATACATGGAAAAAATCATTCTTGAATCAAAGAGAAGAAGCTTAGTCTAGTAGTCCACAAGAACCTTCAGTTGTAAACACTTTAAGACAAGAAATATTTGAGCTGGAGACACTAAATAGACACATACACCAAGAGCATGAAGCCTTAAGGTTGCAAAAAAAATTGAGAAAACCAATAATGACAATATTCTTTTGCATTTGGGCCTATGGTACAAGAAAAACAAGGAGTTAAAGAGAAAGAATAAAATTATTAAGAGACAGGTCATAAATCCGAAGTGCAAAATCTTGATGAGAAAGCCAAGGATGGTAGTGGCTTAAAAGAAGTTAAATAAGATATAATTGGATGTTTTGGCAAAAGTGTCACGACAAATGCAATATTTGACAAGGGTAATCAATTTTTCATTTTTGCCTGAGGACATGCAATGACCTCTGTGTTGGGGAATGTAGAGCCTCATGATTGCTTCATTTAGACACTTTTTTACCTAGTTCTTCTCTTTTTCGTCATCATCATCAACTCAAAATAACATTAAAATACATTTTTTTTATATGGTAAGGTATTTGAATGACCTATATTTCATATTCAATAATTTTCCTTATTATTAAGTTAATTTGTTTTTTAGCTATGGAATTGACATGATTCTGCAGTTGATCCGAATTTTTGTAGCCATCTCCATGGTTTTCCTGGTTTTGAGGTGCCAGATGAGCAAAGAAGGATGTAGACATGTGGTGATTGATCTCTTCAAGGATTTCCTCCTATCTATCTGAGCCAAATCACAAATAAAATCGATCAATTGTGTGGTCAAAGGAGCGGGTCAACACGTTGTTGAACATGCGAGTGAGAGTCCAAGTTAATCACGCTTCATGATTTACTTTTCAAAATAGAAAATCGTGAAGAAACGCTAGGTGAAAATGTGAAGTTGGGTTACACTTTTTTCCCTTTTTTGAGAAAAAAAATTCATTTTTTTCTTTTCTTCAACTTTCTGCAAGCCAAAACAATTTTTTTGTTTAGAATTTCATTTTGCGATAAAAATAAAATTTGTCAAAAATTTTATTAGCTTTCTATTAATTATTTTTTGGAATTTTTTTATACATATTTGATATGTCAACTTAGCGTTTCTTTGAGTGCGTGTTTTTTAACAATCAAAGGATTCATAAGAATTCATGTTAATACACACTACTATATTCTTTGAAACTTTATGTTTTTGAGAAACAAAATGTGTTACAAAAATTTAGACAGAGTCTACTTCGATTTCATTATATTTACAAAGCCGACTGATGCATATAATAATTACTAGAATTTTTTGAACTGGTCCTATATGAAAAAACTGCATATTTTGAATATGTTTTGCGACACAAAATTTCTTAACATATAAGTTATAAACTAAAAATCTAAAAACTACCCATTACAAACGACGGACCAATGTAATGCACGATAATTTTTTCAATTTTTTTTTTAGTGTATTTTGGAAGATACAAAATTATGATTTCACTGAATCATAATGACCATTAGAAATTGTTTGCACCCATTTTTTTACAAAATTAATTAAAATTAGTAAATATTTATGAAATTCCATAAAATTTATATTTCTTGAAATTTGATTGAATTCTGAAAATGCTTGTCTTGGTTTCGAAAATTAATTCAGAATGTTTGATGGAGTTTAATTAGTCCAAATTTGAATATATGTATTCAGAGCTTGGCGTTGCGTAATTGCAGATGTGTTAGTTTGGCCGAATTGTTTTTTGCACCGATGACCCGTCAAGCCTAACGACATAAAAGTTCGGTCGAACTTTTACCGGACTTTCCATCGGCCAGAAAATACCACGAAGCCCCTCCAAAAAAACATTTCGTGGCAATATAAATTGTCACGAAAGCATTCATTATTTTCGCACATTTGGTCTGATTTTGCAAAGAATTGTTTTGGGTTTAAGGACTTTTCTTGGAGGTACATTCAAAGGACATTTTTGCAAAGGATTGTTTTGGGTTTAAGGACTTTTCTTGGAGGTACATTCAAAGGACATTACATTCAAAGGAAATTTCTTGGAGGCATGTGATACATTTTTTGGGTGTTTTTTGGGTTTCATTTTTTTTGAAGGTATGGATTTGGGCTTAATTTTCAATGTTTTTAGAGGTTTTGGGTTTAATTTTCAAAGGAATATTTTTAGGCTTAATTTCGAAAGGACTCTTTTTAGGCTTAATATTTAAAGGACATTTTTTGGAGGTATTTTTTAAAGTGATATTTTTTTAGAGGTTTTTTTAAAGTATTTTTTAAAGTGACATTTTTTAAGAAGTTGGAATTAATTTTCAATGGATATTTTTTGGAGGTATTTTTTGAAGTGACATTTTTTTAGAGTACATGTTTTGGGTTGAAGTAAATCTTTTATAATGATTTTTTAAAATGAGTTTTTGTCTAACTTTTTAAATGAATTTTTTTTGCAAGACTTGGAAGGAAATATTTTGAGCTTCGTTTCATTTTTATATGACATTTTTTTCTCGAATTTTTCAAAGTAAGTGTTTTGGATTGAAGTATGTATTTTTTGTAAAAAATTTAAAAAGAGTTTTTTTTTTTTTTAATTAAATCTTTTGTGATGTTTTTTTTAATTGAGTTTTTGTCTAAATTTTTGAAGGAAAATTTTTGAACTTCATACTCTATTATCATGGGAGCTCGAAGGAATTGAGCGAGAAAATATGATCGAAAAAGAGACCCCGAGGAATGTAGAGAAGAGACGAGAGAATCTCGCAAAAGAAAGAGAGAAGCACTCTCAAATATTGAAAGAGAAAATCAACCTCAACTAGAAGTTGAAGTAGGTATGTAAATGTAAATATTATGAATTTGATATTTAAAATTTTCCTAGTTTAAAATGTGAAGCTTAAATTTTATTTGATGAACTAATTTGAAAAATATTTTTCAATGTAAACAGAGAGAGATATTACTCAAACATTGATGATGAGATACAAAATTTTGAAAGAGAAAGTGAAAGAGATATTGAACCAATGATTGAAGATTGTGAAAACGTTGAAATAAATTCAAGTGAAGAAATTGAATCACAAGGTATGTATATATATATATATATTGTTGAAATTATACATATTTATTAATTTAGTTATTTATTGAATATGAAAACTTATTATGTACTATTCATTCGAATAAGTACAGTTGAAATCACTATTGATGATGAGATGTTAGAAAATGTTGACACTCACACATATGGAGATAAAAGAGCTCACCATGTTATAAGATATCGTGTTAAATGCATTTTTGATACGTACTTCATAAAGGAAAATGTGACAATTCAAGCCCAAATGTTGAAAGGTCTCCTATCATTAAGGAAATTAAAGGAAGCTACGACTTTATTGGGTATTCGAAAATCAATAAAAGATAAAAAAAATGAAGGAAAATGTGATACAGAATATAAATAGTGCTATAAATTCAATTAGAAGATCTAGACAAAAAAATGTTTCAGTTGTACTTAGAGCAATACTTATGGCAGTGGTTTCATCAAGTACTAAAGAGAATCACTTGGTAAAATCTATGGCACGAGCATTAGGAACCTCACAAAAAACTTTGCACAAACATTGGAAATTTCGGTTGCAAATAGATGTAAATGATGAACTCGCTTGTTGGAGAGCTATTTGTAGGCAACCATACAAATATAGACTTGGAGAAAATGTTAAAAAAAATATATGAATATTGGAATAAAAATTCACGTGTTTCACCAAATGCAAGGGATGTGATGCGCAGAAGAATAACACGAAATCAGTACGAACAATGTGAAAAAAATTTCTTGGAAACCACTCAGATAGAGTTGTTCAACAAGTTCAAAGAAGAGAATCGTGAAATTCATGTCTCAATCAATGATTTTGTTGAACAAAAACCATGGTATGTAAAACCTATCACCGTACGTGACACTTGTTGTTTTCATTGGAACTTGAGTTATATTATGACACATTCCTTAATTTTGGTAGAACATTTTGGAAAGATTCACCTCCTCCTTCCACTACCCGTTATTTCATATCTCAAATTCTATGTGAAAGAGAAAGCGATGAATTATTTTACGAAAAGAAATGTGTTGGTAGTAAAAAATGCTATGATTGTGGAAATTTGACTAAATTTCAAAACAAATATCATATTGATATAAATGATCAATCATTGTCCAACATGAAAGTGAAATGGAAGAGATATGAATATATCCATACATCGATTCAAGGTTCAAATAGTGTTAAAAGAATTGAATTACAAGAAGAAGAAATTTGTGTGATAGATTTTTTGAGAAATTTTGAGGCATAAATTTATAAATACACCAAGCAGTCCCATAGAGCTTGATGGCAATACTTGCAATTCAAAAAATCTCGTGAATTTTTTCCACCAGGGACCATTTTTTCAGTAATTGATTTTGCAGAAAACTACACATTTGTTCCACAAAAATAAATTCAGAGTAAATACTATCATTCTGACCAAGTATCCATGCTCATTCATATTCTATATAGACATGCTGAAAAAAATGTCGATCATATAGAAAATACCAGTGAAAATTGACATGTTATTAAATAATATCACTTTTATATCAATGACGATCGTACACATGATACATATTTTGCACAACACTGTTTTGGAAAGATTTATGACTCCTTGAAAAGTTGTGGAATAAAATTCAATGAACATTGGATATGGTCAGATGGATGCACAGGTCAATTCAAATCTTCACGATGATTCTTTTGGCTGTGTTGTCTTCATAAGAAAACCTACATTAAACATTGTTGGAATTTCTTTGAGACTGGCCATGGAAAAGGATAAAATGACGGTGCAGGGGCATGCATAAAACGAGCACTTCAAAGATATCAAATGAAACCCTCTGCAAACTGACATGTGGACACTAAAGTTGTTCAATGGTGCATCGTTTCTCTAAGCCGTGAGACTAAATGATCAAGGGAAGTGTGAAGGTAAATTAAATTTAATTTTTGTTGATATCTAATTTTAAACAGTGTACATTTATCACAATGATTATCTTTGATGGTATTTTGATATCATATTTACATTATTCTTTGAATTTTCCATATACAGGTTTTTTTGGCATATTGCGAACGAAGATGTAGATAGATAAACTGGAAATGACGTTGAAACAATAAAAGGGACTCGAAAATTGCATTCAATTAAAACAAAGTTTCCCACAAATGTGTTTGCATTGGATAAAAGAAAATATTATTGTTTTTTTCATGTTTGCATAGACAGCACAGAATCCATTGACATTTGTGAAAACAAAATGTATGTAAAAGATTGGAAACATACTGAGCTAAATGCAAATGGGAAAATGTCCGTTGCAATGTTTGAAGAAATGCAATCAGAGGAGACTACAATATCATCTGATGGTGATCGAGTTTCTGATCTTGTTAGAGAAGGTAACATTTGAATTGCTTTCAAATGATAGAGATCTAGAAACAAATTTAAATCCATAAGTTTGTTAAGTTTGTTTTATTGTGCAGGAGATGTTTTTGCTATAATTGCACCTACTCACAACGATGAAAATGTGAAGTATTATTTGATGTGTTGCACTGAATGAAAAAATAAATTATTAGAAAACTATAATGATCACGGGTTTCCATATGAAAGAGGATCTATTATACTGAAAGGTTAATTTTCAGACAAACTAATCAAAGTGGGGATTTTGTTTACTTTGAAGACTATGAACCTGATGTCATAAGTTGTCAATATAGTCACTTGGTGTGTGCAACACGTACAAAGTTGATAGAGGTTCAATCAAAGAAAAAAACGAAAATTAAAAAATGGAAAATGTCAAAATCCGATCATGAACGGATCATTGAAGATGGCATTCCATTGGAATTTTTTTGATTAAACTACCCAACAATTTCTTCTCTTTGGATTCATGTTTTAGAACTTCGAGAACTCAACTAAAAATTGAGCTTCCTTGTTATGTTATCTGTGCAAGTGTTTGCACATGTACATTGTTTTGGTACATGCACACTAGTATCAACTGAAAGTAGCTTTTCTATACATCCATTGATGAAAAATGTTGCATGTTTAAGATATATATATATATGTTCTAGAATGCAGTTCACTGAAAGTATCTTTTCTATGTGCATTGATGAAAAATGTTGCAAGTACTGGATATATGTGTTCTAAAAGTATATATATATATATATTCTAGAATGCAATTAATTGAAAGTAGCTTTTCTATGTGCATTGATAAAAAATGTTGCAAGTGCTGGATATATATGTTCTAGAATGCAATTAACTGAAAGTAGGTTTTCTATGTGCATTGATAAAAAATGTTGCACGTAATGGATATATACATATTCTAGGCAATTAACTAAAAGTAGATTTTCTATGTGCATTGATGAAAAATGTTGCACGTATTGGATATATATATGTTATAGAATGCAATTAATTATTCAAGTAGTTTTACCATGTGAATTGATGAAAAATGTTTCACGTACTGAATATATATGTTCTAAATGCAATTAACTGAAAGTAGTTAAATTCTATTGGCATTGATGAAAAATGTTGCATGTACTGGATATATATACATTATAGAATGCAATTTTAAAATTTTATGATTGATTGACACATCTAACAAGACCTAGAATCTTATGATTGTTTTTAGATATGTGTGTGTGTGTGTGTGTGTATAGATACATCAATATGTATTGTACTTCAATCGTTTTAACATATATATTCAAACATGTGTAAAATCATTTCTACATGTACATATATTCATGTGATTTTTGTTTTTGTTTGGAAAACGACAACTTGAATTTGAAAAACAAAACATAATATCATAATCACATCCCAAATGTAGTTCAACCATCCAAAACTTGAGTTTTAAAAACTTTTTGATTATATCACAACATTACTTCGCATGCCATGCCAATTGTAGTTCAACTATACAATAAACACATTTAACATTATATCACATGCCAAATGTAGATCAACCATCCAAAACTTAAGTTTTAATTTAACAAAACATTATAGATCACAACATTACTTCACATGCCAAATGCAGTTCAACCATACAAAAATTAAGTTTTAAAAACAAAAAAAATTATAACACAACATTACTTCACGTGCCAAATGTAGTTCAAAAGAGAAACATTGATATAGATCACAACATTACTTCACATGCCAAATGTATTTCAACCATCCAAAAATTAAGTTTTAAAAACAAAACAAATTATAACACAACATTCCTTCACATGCCAAATGTAGTTCAACCATCCAAAACTTGAGTTTTTCAAAAGCAAAACATTAATATAGATCACAACATTACTTCACATGCCAAATGTAGTTCTTGACCATCCAAAACTTAAGTTTTAAAAACAAAACAAATTATAACACAACATTACTTCACATGCCAAACGTAGTTCAACCATCCAAAACTTGAGTTATAAAAACAAAACATTATAGATCACAAGTATCAAAACTTTTTAAAAACAAAACATTATAGATCACAAGTATCAAAACTTGAGTTTTAAAAACAAAACATTATAGATCACAAGTATCAAGTATCAAGTAACATTACTTCACATGCAAAATGTAGTTCAACCATAACACTTTAAAAACAAAACAAATTATTTAACACAACATTACTTCACATCACATGCCAAATGTAGTTCAACCATCCAAAACTTGAGTTTTAAAAACAAAACAAATTATATATAACACTGTAACATTACTTCACATGCCAAATGTAGTTCAACCATCCAAAACTTAAGTTTTAAAAACATTATATATCACATTCACATGTACCAAATGTAGTTCACACAAAATATGTCCAAAATTTGTAGATCTCACAAGTATCAAGTATCAAGTTATATATGACTGCATCTAGATAAGACTATATATAAAAAAGTAAATTTAAGACTAAATCTATTGAAAATATAATGTTGCACATGTGCATGTGCATCATCCATCAAATAGTGCATGTGCATCATCCATCAAATACAGATGGATGTAGTGTCTCTCCCAGCAAAGTCACAATCCTCTAGCTATCCTGCGAAGCATGGGGAACCTGTACACAATGTATACAAAATTAAAATTTGATGTTTTAAAATTGAGTGAGAATATATAGAACTTCATGTAAAAAACAAAATGTAAAAAAAATCATGAAATACGAGGTTCCCTGTCCATTTGTTACTCATCCACTACAACTTCCCCCACAAGAACATCTTGAATAGTAAACTGTACAATATACATGTACAGTTATATATATATTAAAAATTTTCAAATGAAAATGCATATATAAACTTATTTTCAATAATATTAAAAAAAAATTTAGACAACTTGTTCAAATGGTTGAAATGGTGTGGATGTTCCTATCTCCATCGCTAGAGTCCGTGGAGAAAATAAATCCTCTATAGAAACCTAAAATTCAAAAAATTTAAAAGTATAAAATAACTCAAGATCAAGATCTCAATTTATAATAAAAATTTTAAACTTCAATTTATAAATTATAACTTAAAAACATATATTTAAGTGAAAAATTGAATACTTTTGCTGGTGGATTTGGCACATCTCCTAAGAGAGGCTCCAAAAGAAAATCTCCAAAAACCTAAAATTCAAAAAATTTAAAATAACTCAAAATCTCTAGATCTCAATTTATAATAAAACTTTTAAGCTTCAATTTATAACTTATAACTTAAAAACATATATATATTTAAGTGAAAAATTGAATACTTGTGCTGTCGGATTTGGCACATCTCCTAAGAGTGGTTCAGAAATAAAATCTCCAAAAACCTAAAATTCAAAAAATTTAAAATAACTCAAGATATAGATATATCTCATTGTTTAATGGAACTTTTTGAGGTGGAATATATAACTTAAAAACATAAATTTTAAAAGTGAAAAATTGTCCATCCTTGTTGTTGTGGATTTGGCACATCTCCTAAGGAAGTAGAAGGTACATCTCCCAAGGAAGAAGAAGGTACCGCCATCCCAAAAACATCAGACGAAATCAGAATCTATTAAAACATTTTATTATATATGTACATGTACATGTGTGCACAATTATTTATTTTAAAAATATCACTTCAAAAACACTAACATTTGCCAACATATCTTGATGGTGAGACCCATCTTGATTGTTTGAACTAGAGGCTTCGAACGTGATAAAAACATTTTCTTCATTCATCAAGCATGACAAATGAAAATGGTATTAACATATAATGATACATTTTTTTAGATTAATGTATACAAATAAATGTATGTATGTATTTATTACAAATTGTACATGTGTTAAAATAATTGAACCCTAACCATTAACACATACCATTCACATGCCCTCTTCCTCATGAACAATTAGGTCATGCCAACCATTGCGACAATTATTTGCATATGTCTTGAGATATTCAACACTTATGTTGCCAATATCTTCATTTGTATAATACACAAAATTAACGCATGCATTCTTACATGCTCTTTGTCGATTCAGACAAACATCGACTCCACCCAATCCACTGTGAACATTGTCAATAATGGCATCCCTTTCTTCTCGACTAATTTGAGAAGTGGCTTCCATCTCTGACTGCAAATTTTCAACACGAAAAGGTCGACTAAACAATGGTGGCTCAGGGCGAGGAAACTCAACATCACGCCTAGCGCCCCTACGGTCACACAATCTACCTTTCCTAGGACCAAAAAATTCAGAGGGAGGTCATTATAATTGGGTTTCATTTGCAAAAATAATTCTGCATAAATTAATTTTGCAAAATAAAGCGGAACCTCGTCATTCCATGGGAGTCTTCCGTAGGCCGCAAGGTGTCTACATACAAATAGTGAGCTATATCAAGGTGTTTGAAATATTACACTTTCAACATCTTTCTTTTCGAATCTTCTCTGAAATTAAGCATAGACTTGGCCATATTTGTTGTAACTCTTTGTTTAACAACCTCCCATTTATCGAGACCCATCATTGTTTCCTTTATTTTTCTCATGACTTCTACAAAACTATCAGTGGTTGGCCCAAGCTTTCGGTACACATCTACTAGTTCGCCTAAAGAGTGTGTAACCATTTCCAAGCTTTGTCAACTCTCAGCAGGTAGAGTCAAAGCCATGAGATCCCTCTGCAATTTTGCATGAAGATGTTGACACCTTTCTAAGGTGCATTGCTGCATGTTTCTTTCCCAAGGTATATCGGAAATGTCAGCCGGATAAGTCTTGGTGGGTGGACAACCTTCTTCTTGAATGACGTGTTCTGCCCTACATCTTTTTTTACCAACATTTCAAGCATTTTCAGCCTCTGCATCAATATATAAAATTTTGTATATTAGAAAAAACACATGTAAACAAATTTGCACAAATCGAATGAAAAAAATATTCAAATTGATGACCACCTCAATATGGTTGGCTAGTATCTTGCCCACCCTGAGACTATTGAGAACCAGAACGACCCTTTTGAGAACCAACACAACCATCCATTGATTGGCCTCTCGGGGAATAAATATCACCACATTCGCGCAACCTACTATCACTTATTGATGGCCCTCTAAGGGGATTTGAACCACCACCAACCTCTCGAGACAAGAGAGAAGCTTCATAAACAAATATGAATTTATAATCAATTCAAAAATACATTCATACATATAAATACATGTACATATTCATTGATTAAATTGCGTGAAAAATACCACGACTGGGTGAACCATGGGCATGCTCCATTGATGGAGTAGAGACCATTCTCCTCTTAGCTCCTAAAAAATAAAAAATGAAACTTATTAACAACTAATTTAACTCACAAAGTTCATAAAAAATCAATTCCATATGTACACACATGTATGGATATGTATGTAGATTTAAAATTTTATTTAAATACCATGAACATCCCTCAATCCCTAATCCCCCTCTCTTGCAAAGATATGGGACTCTGTTGATCTTCGTCGTTCATCCTCCATGATATATATATCTAAAGTGGACATTTACAATTATTTTTTAAATTTTATTTAAAATAAATTAAAAATAAATTTCAGAAAATTAATGTAATTTAGTGTACACAAATTATGTAAAACACAAATTTCAAAGCAATAATTGATGCGTGAAACTCAATTTAAGCAAAACAATTTATAAAAATGTCAAGTTCACCAAATTGCGCTTTACATGGTGGGAGCAAACTTGGTATAAAATTGAAAAAAAGCACATGGTCATTAAAAAAGAAGGGTGAAACTCCATTTAAACAAAAATTTGTTGAAGTCCTCACATTTTAATTTTATAAAAATGTGAAGTTCACCACTTGTTGCAAATGTGAAGTTCACCAAGTTGTGCTTTACATGGTGTGGTGGGAGCACACTTGGTATATAATTGAAAAAAGCACATGGTCATTAGAAAAGACACATTTATAAGTACAAAACACACACATATCCAAGATATGTTACAATGTCCATCAATAAATTTTGAAGGAGAGCGTCTCAACACTAATTCATCTTTGAGAGATGAATCTTGAATTTTTGAAGAAGAGCATCTCAAAACTAATTCATCTTTGAGAGATGAATCTTGAATTTTTGAAGAAGAGCGTCTCAAAACTAATTCATATTTGAGAGATGAATCTTGCATTGGCATTGCCCCGTATAATTCTAATTCATCTTTGATAAATGAATCATGAATTGGCATTTCCCCACGCAATAGATCAGCAGACGTCTTATTCACATTTGTACAATGTCTTATACTAAAAAATTGAAATTGGCTAACAATGTTTTTTGCTATTCCATGCAGTTCTTTTAGCCTCTCCTTCTTAACTTGGTACATGCCATTCATCTGGTTTCACACAATTTCAGAATTGGTGAAAACTACAATTCCATTTGATCCATACTCCATAGTTGTTCCCAAGCCTTCTATCAATGCAATATAATATGCCTTGTTGTTTGTTGTTCTTCTTGGTATATTCATTTTCCTTTGGACGACTTTGCTAGTCGCAAAATTGGAAAGCACATATGTAATCATTACTTTCCCTGGATTGAGATAGCAAGAAACATCTATACATAATTTCCATTTTTCAACCATATTTAGTGGGTTCTTTTATCCCTGAAAAAAAAAAAACAAATTCAATAAAAATATATTAAATTGACATTTATTGCAAATGCATGGGAGAAATGACACTTGTGCATGATATAAATGGCATGTGCATGGTTTATCTTAAAGTTTGAATTAACTTTTATTGTATAATTCACATCTAGAAATGAGATGCATTAAAGATTGCATTGCCTAGAGTTTAAGGGAGATTTATGACACATATACATGGTTCATGCATGGTTTGCATGAAAGTTTGCCTTAAAATTTATGGCATAAATCACATCTAGTTCAATAACATGCCTTAAGAAAGGATGAGATCGAGATTTTAGAACTTGTAGAAGTTAAGACTCGACCAAAAAACTAAAATCCTATGGAAGTTCAGCCACTTTAGGTTCAGTTTTTAGGCCTTAAAGTTTGCCTTGAATTAATGGGGGAAAGCCTTGAATTTGGGGACACTATCCTATGAGAGTTCAACCACTTTAGGTTTAGTTTTTAGGCCTTAAAATTTGCCTTGAATTAATGGGAAGAACACTTTAGTTTGTGGGAGAAATGACATTTACATGGTTTTCAAAATTATTTTATGCACTTACTAAAACAACGTTCAGTTTTTAGGCCTTAAAGTTTGCCTTGAATTAATGGGGGAAAGCCTTGAGTTTGGGGGATACTATCCTATGAGAGTTCAGCCACTTTAGGTTCAATTTTTAGGCCCTAAAATTTGCCTTGAATTAATGGGAGGAAGCCTTTAGTTTGTGGGAGAAATGACATTTACATGGTTTGCAAAATTATTTTATGCACTTACTAAAACAACTAGTTATGTCAAAAGTCACACCTTTATGAGTTTGTGGGAGAAATGAAATAGAAATGAAACATGCCTTAAAGTTTACCTAAAATTTTATGGGAGAAGGGAGAAATGACACATGTACAAGGTTTACCTTGGAGTGGTAGTGTTTTATGGATATTAAAATGAAAAACTTCTATTTAGATCTATTCCAGAGATTGACTATAGGGGCATTTACTCGATATGTCACCTTTGAGAAAAGATGAGATCTAGAGGCTACCTAGCCCTTTACAGACTCTGCCTTTAGAACTTGTAGAAGTTAACACTCAACATACAGACTAAAATCCTATGGAAGTTAAAAATCCTATGAGAGTTTAGCCACTTTAGGTTCAATTTTTTGGCTGTAAAGTTTGCCTTGAATTAATGAGAGAAAGCCTTTAGTTTGTGGGAGAAATGACATTTACATGGTTTGCAAAATTACTTTATGCACTTACAAAAAACATGCTTTAAAGTTAATGGGAGAAAGCCAACATGACATGTATTCTTTAAAAACTTTGCCTAAGAATTTATGGGAGAAATGACACATGTACATAGTTTGCCTTAAACTTGTTGTGGTTTATGGATATTAAATTGAAGAACTTCTATTTAGATCTATTCCATAGATTGATTGTAGGAGAATTTACTGGATATGTCACCTTTCATAAAAAATGAGATCGAGAGGCTACCTAGCCCTTTATAGACTTTTCCTATAGAACTTGTAGAAGTTAACACTACTTGTCCCAATTATACCCTATGAAGTGTGTAGAGGACCCTTGGAATCACTCACACCACTTTACGTAGACATAAGGCTGTATAAGAGTGTACTAAGTTCAAAAATATGGTCATATTATTGGATATCTTTCTCAAGAGCCCAAATGTACTCCTTAAGTATATGTGGGGTCTATATTACCATCTACAAAAACAAGTGATTCTTTCCAAGCTAAGGATAATGTATGATCCATGTGTATACACACATTATCTAGAAACCATAGGCCAAAATAAATGGTACTTAAGTGGTTTGAAGAAAAAATAGCACCAAGAAGCTTTGAAGGAGTGGAATAAGAATTGGAAATAGAAGGATAAGAATAAAATAGCCACTACACATCCATGCAAGGGTAGTAGAAATAATTCTAACCATTGCATGTAATGTTCCAAAATTTTCATAAAGAAAATTGGAACATCAATTTTTTTCTTATTTCATCTAGGAGGTGAATAAAATGGGTAAAAGGGCCATAAGTAGGAATAATATCCTTCATAATGTGAAAAGGATCATTGGAGCAGCTTATTTTGCACCTTCCAGTGTGAAAAGGGGCAATTTGCATCAGGACAAGGTCAAGTTTGACCAAGTCAATAGCGTTGCCTAAGAGGTGTAGCTTGCATGAGAAGACAACACAGTTTTGGAGGGAGAAAGATTCCTTGTGGATGAAACCCTAATGTGTGGGGTCCATGGAAAAGAGGCATTCACTTGTATAAGAAGAGGAGGAGGCAGCCATAGAGGTGTATCTTGGATCATTTGATTATTTTTCTATTCAAACAAATTGCACACGCTGACTGTTCAGCAGAGTTGCAGTGCTGCTTAGCACGAGGGATTCATGTTTAGGATTTCCTCTCCTTCTTGAGAGGCCTCTTGAAGGATTTAACTTCATCTTCTCCACATCTTGGGTCAAGTCCAAAGCCATTCTTCAGATAAAGTGTTATTTCTATTCAAGAATAACGCAATGTTGTTGGGGCATTGCAGTGGAGGGTTCCACAACACTTCTCTTTAGCTCATACTTTAGAGGAGGGAGTTTATCTTGCTCCGGGAGGTTAGTGAAAGGGATTTCTGAGCTGATTGCACATATTTGGCACCAGGCCAATCATTCTCTATCTCCTACAATGCAGTCCAGTGCCTTGACTACGTTATTCTAGAGTGCATTTGCAGTGAGAGGTTGTTAGGTCCCTATATTACTAGTATAGTCCCTTATTGTTGTTAGTGTAACCCCCTTATTGTTATTATTGTACCCTTATAACCCCCATTTTATTATTATTGTGCCCTTAAATTATTATTGTTAGGTCGGCTAGGATTACATTGTGGCCCACTAGGATTACATTATGGCCCCATGGACTCCTATATATAGAAAGGAGGTTTTGTAAATTGTATCATCCAAGAATTGTTCATTTATGTAATGTATTGAAGGTTGCCCCCTCGAAGTGGCTTATTTCTAAGGCGTTGATATCTCTTTTCTTCTATTTTTGAAGCTGGTTACACAACATTTGGTATCAGAGCTTTGGATTCTAGGGTTTCGCTGCTCCAAACAGGTCATCGTGGCATTTTTGCTATAACTTTTTTTCTACGAAGCTTCAGAAGCTGAAATTTTTAGGGTGCGAAGCTGAAATCTTAAGGAAGGTTTTCTAAAAATTTCAGATCTTGGTTCGCAATATTTGAGGAGATATCATCTGTGGAAGTTAGGTATTTTTTCAGGCTCATAAACAGGTCATCGTGGCATTTGCGCTATAATTTTTTTTGTACGAAGGGTCAGAGTCTGAAATTCATATGGTGCGAAGCTGAAATCCTGAGGAAATTCGTCAAAAAATTTCAGAACTTGGTTCGCAATAGTTTTGGAGATATGATCTGTGGAAGGTAGTGCTTTTTCAGGCTCCTGAATTTCATCTCAAAGAGGTGATCGTGGGAAAAATTCAATAACTCTCTCTCTGAATATTGGATTGGAGTGCCATCAAAAGTGGTCACAAGTACACAGCCTGTAGTTTCTTTGCTATCAATTTCAGAGACAAAGGACAAAACAGTGACACGTGGCAAGTCGTACAAGTTCGCTCTACTGAACCAGTCCAGAATTAGGTCATTGTGGGAGATTGGACACAACTTTGTCTTGGAGAATCCAAATCAGGTCAGACCTATGGCATTCGAAAGATAATTCAGAGGGCTACGTTGGTACTAAAAATAAAATATTGAAGTGCTGCAATCACAAATATAATCCAATTTCAATATCGAGCTCCTCAAAAGCAAGAAAAAGGTGTGTATTTTTTCCGAATTGCATAAGTCTTGTTTGAAGAATCAATTTGAATTGATTCCAAGGGCATATTGTAGAATAGATATCAGTATTTGGTTCTAAAATATGCCCCATAAAAATAATTCAACACCCATTAAGCCTTCAGAAGGGTCTACTATGACTCATGAAGATGAAGAATTGCAACATGATCTATCAAAATTACAAGAGCAAGTGCAACAAATTTCACTCTCCCAAAGAGCAACAAAAAATGAAATGGAAGTTTTGAAGAAAGGCATGGAAGAGAAGATGGATGGTTTGAAGAAAGGCATGGAAGCTAAGATGGATGACATGAAAGAAAACATGGAAAACAACATGAAAAACATGAAGAATGATCTAAAAGCAGACATCGAAGGTTTGACCAAGTTGATACAAGAAATGTTTCCTAATGGTGAAAAGATAGTAGAAGAACCTCAAGATGAGAACAAAATAAATGTTAATCGTGATTTCATAAACTCTAATGTTGGCGGGAAGAACCACCATATTCCAAAAATGGATATGAGGAAGTTTGATGGAAAGGATCCTGTAACATGGATACTGCAGATGGAGCAATATTTTGATCTCCATAACGTGCAAAACACACAAAAGGTACGCATTGCAACTTTACATTTAGAACAAAATACATTTGTATGGTATCGATGGCTTTTCTCCCGTAAAAAAAATGTCACTTGGTAAATTTTTACGGAGGAAATGATAGCACATTATGAGGATACAAAGAGCAACACCTTCTTTAGCCAATTGATAAATCTCAAACAAAAGGGTTTAGTGGGGCAGCACATTGAGGACTTCCAAAAAATTGAATATAAGGGTAACTAATATTCCAGAGGAACACAGGATTGATCTCTTCTTAGGTACTCTAAAGGATAACATCCAACATGAAGTTCGTGTTTTGGAACCTGATTCATTGGAGAAGGCATTCAGGTTGGCAAGAAAAGTTGAATGTAAAATTATAGCGACAAGGAAGCCTACCACTCAATTCTATAAAGAAGGAAGTGTTGCTACGCCTAGATTTCCACAACCTACAAGGTTGACACCACAACAATTGGAAGAAAAAAGAGCAAAAGGGCTTTGCTACGGTTGTGATAGCAAATACACTAAAGGTCATAAGTGTGCTGAGAAGAAATTATTTTACATAGATTGTGAAGAGGAAGAAGAAAATGAACAAGAAGAGGATATACAACAGGAACCAACCCTAGAAGAGGAAGAAATGAATCCAACCATATCATGTAATGCACTGGCAGGAATTACCACTCCTCAAACTCTCAAGATAGAAGGAAAAATCAAGAAGAAAAAGTTAATAGTGTTGATTGATTCAGGTAGCACCCATAATTTTATTCATTGTAAGGTAGCCAAGGAATTAAATTGTTTCCTATACCCAGCACCAGAATGTCAAGTGATGGTTGCAAATGGAGGAACTATAAATTTCTCTGGAAAATGCCATAATATCAAGCTAACCATGGGGGAATATGTATTGACTAGTCCAATGCTTTTCATTCCTATGGGAGGTGCTGATGTTGTACTAGGAGTACAATGGTTACAATCTTTGGGGACGGTAGCTTTTAATTTTCAAGAACTTTTCTTGAAATTTTTTTCAGAAGGAAAGGAAGTCGAATTACGGGGTATTGCGGGGAAGCCAGGAAGGATAATAAGCTCTAATGTCATTACAAAGCTTCTAAAGAAAGAACAACGAGGCATAATTGCACAATTATGCTCACTAGAAGTTCCGACATAAAAATCATCTATTTCTGCAGATCTCCAACAAGTCTTGGACAATCATTCCAAGGTGTTTTAAACTCCCAAAGGACTCCCACCTATTCATGATCATGATCATGCTATTCATTTGATTCCAGGAAGTGTTCCTCCAAACCTCAGGCCTTATAGATATCCTTACTTCCAAAAGAGCGAAATTGAACATATGATTGCAGAAATGTTAGAAGCATGTATAATTCAACCTAGTCAAAGTTCTTTCTCTGCTCCTGTAGTATTGGTACACAAGAAGGATGGATCATGGCGAATGTGTCTAGATTATAGGGAGCTCAATAAGCTCACCATTAAAGACAAATTTCCCATTCCTATTATTGATGAATTATTGGATGAATTACATGGAGCAATTTATTTTACCAAGTTGGATCTTCGTTCAGGATATCATCAAATTAGAATGAAGACTGAAAATATTCCAAAAACAACATTTCGAACTCATGAGGGTCATTATGAATTTTTGGTCATGCCTTTTGGCCTTACCAATGCACCTTCTACATTTCAAGGGTTGATGAATTCCATTTTGAAACCCTTCCTTAGAAAATTTGTGCTAGTATTTTTTAATGATATACTAATCTACAACAGGTCTTGGAAGGATCATGTTGAGCATGTTGACAGGGTGCTCAAACTATTGCAGGAGAAACAATTATATGCAAAAAAATCAAAATGTTTCTTTGGAGTACAAGAGGTGGAATATCTGGGTCATATTGTATCTCACGAGGGTGTTAAAGTAGACCCTAACAAAATTAAAGCTATTAAGGATTGGAAAGTCCCCACAACCATAAAGCAGTTGCGAGGATTTCTCAGGTTAACAAGGTATTATCGCAAGTTTGTTAAGAATTATGGGAGAATAGCAGCACCTCTAACAACATTATTGAAGAAAGATGCATTTTCATGGAGTCCTGAAGCAAATAAGGCCTTTGAATGTCTTAAAGAGGCAATGTGCCTAGCACCGTTCTTAGCTACGCCAGACTTCACAAAAACCTTTATTGTGGAATGTGATGCCTCAGGAAATGGAATTGGTGTGGTTTTAATGCAGGAAGGAAGACCCATTGTTTTTGAAAGTCATCCAATCAAAGGAAAGTATTTACAGAAACCTATTTATGAGAAGGAAATGTTAGCAATATTGCATGCACTAAAGAAATGGCGAACTTACCTAATGGGAAGACACTTCAAGGTAAAAAGCGATCATGATAGTCTTAAACACTTTTTGGAACAAAGACTATCGTCAGAAGAGCAACAAAAATGGGTCACAAAGATGTTGGGTTATGACTTTGAAATAATCTACAAAAAAGGAAAGCTTAATGTTGTTGCAGATGCACTCTGAAGAAAGAATGAAGAGGTGGAAGCATTTCTTTGTGCCATTTCTATTATCCAACCAGATTGGATAACCGAAGCAAGAGATGAATGGAAGAAGGATAAAGATGTATGGACACTCATTCAAAAGTTGCAGCAAGATCCTAGTACATCTGATACATTTAGTTGGAAAAATGATTCCTTATGGTACAAAGATCGCTTATATCTTTATAATAATTCCCAACTAAAACAAAATATTCTTCTGGAATTGCACACTTCTCCTTTAGGAGGACACTCAGGATTTTTAAAAACTTACCACAGGGTGAAGAAAGAATTTTTTTGGAATGGCCTTAAATCTGATATTCGAAAGTTTGTGGCGGAATGTTTGGTTTGCCAGCAGAATAAAGTGGAAACAATTAAGACCCCAGGACTTCTACAACCTTTATCCATTTCAAGTCAACGTTGGGAGGAGATTTCAATGGATTTTATCACAGGTTTACCTAAGTCCGAAGGAAAGAGTGTCATCATGGTGGTAGTTGATAGACTTACCAAGTATGCACACTTTTGTGCATTATCTCATCCATTTAAAGCAAGTACAGTTGCTACTACATTTATGGGTAGAATTCAAAAGCTACATGGAAGCCCAAGGGTTATTGTGAGCGACAGAGATCCCATTTTTACTGGAAATTTTTGGACGGAGTTATTTTCTTGTTTGGGTACTCAATTAGCTCATAGCTCATCTTATCATACTCAATCTGATGGTCAAACTGAGATAGTAAATAAATTTTTGGAAGGATATCTTCGTTGTTTTGTATCTGATAAACAAACACAATGGGTCAAGTGGTTACCTCTTGCTGAAAGGTGGTATAACACTTCCTTCCATACTGCAGCAAAAATGACCCCATTTATGGTACTTTATGGATATCATCCACCATCCATCACATCATCTTTAAGGGAAAATTCGAAGGTTCAAGCAGTGGAAGATCACATCGAGCATCAGCAAGAAGTTCTCCAACTCTTAAAGGATAACCTGAATTTGGCACAAAATCGAATGAAACAACAGGCAGATCAACATCGTAGCGAGAGAAGTTTTGATGTAGGAGATTAGGTATTTTTACGGCTACAACCATACAAACAAATGTCCCTCAAGCAAGCAAAGAAGGATAATAAATTATCGCCAAAGTACTATGGTCCTTACAAGGTGTTGAAAAAGATTGGTACTATGGCATACAAATTGGAGCTTCCTGCTTCTTCGCGAGTACATCCAATTTTCCATGTTTCATGCTTAAAGAAGGTTATCGGTGAAAATCTTCCAGTTCAAACAATATTGCCAGAACTTTATGAGGAAGGAAAAATCATCTTGGAACCTAAAGCGGTCACAAAAACAAGAACTCGACAACTACGGAATTAATCAATTTCAGAGTATCTCATCAAGTGGAAGAACTTACCCACTGAAGATTCTACATGGGAGGATGATAATTTTATACAGAAGCACCTAGAGCTACTCAAGCGTTGAGGACAACACTTTTTTGAAGGAGAGGGGCATGTTAGGTCCCTATATTACTAGTATAGTCCCTTATTTTTGTTAGTGTAACCCCCTTATTGTTATTATTGTACCCTTTTAACCCCCATTTTATTATTATTGTGCCCTTAAATTATTATTGTTAGGTCGGCTAGGATTACATTGTGGCCCACTAGGATTACATTATGGCCCCATGGACTCCTATATATAGAAAGGAGGTTTTGTAAATTGGATCATCCAAGGATTGTTCATTTATGTAATGTATTGAAGGTTTCCCCCTCGAAGTGGCTTATTTCTAAGGCGTTGATATCTCTTTTCTTCTATTTTTGGAGCTATTTACACAATAGAGGTTGCACCGGCATTTTGGAGGGAAATATTTCCAGTATTAGGATCAGCCTTGTACTTGGGAAATCTATTGGAGGAGGTTTTCTGCATATTGGACATCTTATTCAGCCATCTCCATATTGTTTTAGTTTGAGTTGCAGCTACTACCCAACAACTCCGGCATTTCTGTAGAATTGCCATTTGTACATGTATTACAGCCAATCATTCTAAGGATTGTGTATTGGTGTTGTATTAGTATTTTAAGGGGTTGAGAGTTTGATCCCCCTCTTTATTTGAGATGAAATTGATATATCATTGTATTTACATTTTTTATGTTGCAGTCTCCATTCATAACTACGTAGTCATAGGTAGGGCATAACTACATAGCAGTGTTTTGTCACATTTCATGTACTTGTCTTGTTGAGGCTTTCATTGCAAAGCTTGAGTGATTGAATCCTTAAATAATTGTACAAATTTACTGCTATATTATTCATTGGTAAGCTATTTAATTCTTCATGTGCCATGGCTCAGTAAAATAACGCTATCTTTCCATTTTTACGTTCATACATTGCTGCAAGCCCTCACCGGGAATTTTCTAAGGACATCTAAGTGTGGTAGATCTGTTTAACCACCTTAGAAGGATTTATTTGGAGCCATATCTTGGATTTAATTCTTAGAAAAATTGATATAAGGGATCCAGTTCCTGGTTTCAAATCCTGCTGCCTCCATTTCTGGAAAATACGTTTTCCAGCCATGGATTTCTAGCTATTCTGATTTGGGAACATTACAATGGTATCAAAGCTTCTTTCTTGGCTGAGCCTATGATTCTAAGCCCAAGAGGATCAAAATATTAGAGAGGATGAGTTTAATCTCATCATATTTCAAATCCATCAAGAACCTCCCCAAGGAGGATATGCAGAAAGAAGAGGAAGAGCCCTGCACTTCCTATTCTCATCAAGGAGACAAAGAAATAAGCAAAAGAAAGACTCCATATTTTGGAGAAGAAAAAGAAAAAGGGGATGAGCTTACCAAGATTCTTCCTAAATCTGTATATATGATCCATGTAGAGTATGAGAAGATCTGGAGAAAGTATAGAGAATCTCATAGAAGGTTTGATTCAAAAGAAAACTCTAGATTGGAGGAGTGTGAGCATGCAGCTACACACCATCTTGTACAGCGCAGTCACATGCCCAAGATTGCCGGAAGAGAGATGGAAAGAAAATAAGAGGTTGCTAGGAGGGAAATAGTTAGTGGTTTCTTGAAGGATTATGAGTCTCAAACTCAGAAATACCGGGATAATCTCAGTTTTTCAGAGTTTTTCAAGATGAAGGTGAATGGAAAAGAGCAGCAGGATAGACTTCATCTATCTACCTTTGAGGGTTCACCTATATTTTCAGCCAAAGCTTGGGTGGAGGAGTTAGAGACCTTCTTGCAGCACCACCACATTCATGGAGATGAACCTATCAAAGTTGCAGCACTGCATATGAGAGGTAAAGCTTATGCCTGGTGGATCTTTGAATCCTTTTCTTTAAGAAATGTAAACTTTACATCTTATGCAAATTTCACTAAGGCCTTAGTGAAAATATTTGATAGAGGGATTCATGAGAAACACATGGAGGAACTGAATCAGAAAACTCAAGTAAAACCCTTGCATGGAAACTTACACCATACTTTTCTGGAGGAGAAACTTTCTTCTCACAATTTTGAGAAAAGAGGCATGGGGGTCTCTTTTTCAAAGAGGGATCAAATCATTGGGAGGTTGCCCACTCACTTTGAAGATATTAAGGGCAAAGACACTGTTAGATCTAGAGTTGATCTAGCACCTCACGCAAAGGAAAGAGGATCTCTTGCTCCAAATAGAGGGATACTTGCATCTTTTCAAGGAAATACCCAGGATCTCATGTATGGAGATCAAGGCACAACTTATGTTCTATCTGTGCCATTGTTGAGGAGGTGTGCAACCATGGAGACACAAGGAGGAAGTATGGAGAAGACCCAACATCATGAGATGAGGAGTATACATCCCTATTCATTTTTGGAGGTTGATGCACCTAAGAAGGTGATTGGATTGCGCAGTGGAAGCATGGACATATTTTTCATTCATACATGAAGTCACCTCTTGATGATGATGTCTCATTGCATAGAGACATTTTTCCAGGAAGACCACTGGATCAATAGAGGAGGATGGATGCTTCACATATTAGGGCACCAATCATTGATTTTAGGAGGTTAGAGACCTGGAAAGAGCTTGATACAGTGCTGGGAGTCTGGGGTAGACTCAAGGAGAGAGAAAGCATTCTCTCAACATCATCAGTACCCACTTCCATTTCAGATTCTGTATTGTGGCAGAAGCAGCAGGGGAAGGACAACAACCTTCCAACTTGCATCTTTGTCAAGGGAGATGTCAAAGAAGAGGATGACCATGTGACGGGTGCTCTTCACAGGAGATCATCAGCGCTGTCACTATGGAGGATGGATCCATATTAGAGCTCCCAGCTGTTAGTGGAGTATTCCAGGGATCTTTTTACTTGTATGATATTGGATGGACAGTTGCATGAGGAGGCATATTCAGTCAGAGATGGGCTCATATTTTATCATGATAGGATCTTCTTTCCTAGAGTTTCCAAGCTCAAGGAGAAGTTACTACAAGCTGCTCAGGAGGATTTCCTTTTCAGCCCCACTTGTTCTATGAGAGAATACCACACCATCATGGAGGGGTATTTTTGGATGGGCTTTGAGGAGGAGATACATCATCATATGAGTAGATGCATGGACCAGATGGAGATGGAGGAGAGACATGACTCTTTGAGAGAGTTAGCATAGCCTCCTCTTTCCCCTTTAGAGATTAGAGGAGACTCACTTATGAGTCACTCCACTTGTATTGGCAGAGCATATGGTAAGGGTGATGATTATTTTCGTGATTATTTATATGATGTATGTCCCTTAACCATACCTGTACAGGATGTTGCTCCAAGGAGGAGCATTCTTTCTTTTGGGCTTCATGGTCTAGCTGAGACCATAAGCATGGTTGATGGCCATTCCCTAGGAGGACTTAGGGAAAAGGCATATTATGGAGGACATGATCATTGCACACCTTATATCATTCACTTCCTCCATACTTATCAGGAGATTGGAGCAGCAGGCATGTGGTTGAGAAGCCACTCATTTTATCAGTCTCCATTGCAGATGAGGGTCAAGCTGTGTTGGTTTCACTTGAGGGACCATTGTCCTTCACATTTGTTGCACATGGAAGCAAGCATGAATCTAATGTTTGCTCCCTATGGTTCTATTGTTGCTATCTTTATGAGGAGCATGCTTGGGAGAGAGACATATTGTGTGGATGTGTCCTTTGAGGGAGAAATTCCTCACACTTTTTGCACTACATGTTCTAAGGAAAACATGGGATATGATATGGTCACCTTGATAGCACATTTGTCTCTTTATGAGGTGAGCCATATGATAGAGGAGATGCCATATGATGATGAATTCAAACTCATCATATATGGGGATACTTGGGCCAGCTTGATTTACAACATTGGGGGAGAGATCTTTGGAGGTCTAGTCCTCATCTCGCCACTTGAGGGAAAACTTATTGCAGCCCATGGACAACCAACTCTCTACACTTATCATAAGTGGAGAGATGGACAGCGTGGGGTAGGATACATTGCTTTTGTGGCTAATGTGTTTTTCTCGAAATGTGATAGACCCCATTAAAATTGGAGATATATCGAAATGATTCGTATGGTGTAATAAAATAGTTTCAAGTAGTTTAAAGATATAGATTCATAAATTCAATGAGCATAGTTTTGAGATATATAAGTCCAAAATGGTATAGTTGTTGGTGAACAAATATCAGTGGATCACTATGGATATATCTGCTTCATTAAAAGGGATTTTTCTAGAAGGATGTCCACTAAGTTGGAAAGAAGGGAAAATATCACAAATATAAGTTAATGTGCATGTGTTTTACATTGAATATTTTTCATTTTATTAAGAATCTATTTGAAAAAATTAACTATATACCTGGTTAAAACCTATGTTTTGTATCAAATCACTTTTGGTTTCAATGGGAAACTTTTATGGCTAATTTGTTTTTCTCGAAATGTGATAGACCCCATTAAAATGGGAGATATATTGAAATGATTCCTATGGTGTAATAAAAAAGTTGAGTAGTTTAAAGATACAGATGGATAAATTCAATGAGCATAGTTTTGAGATATACAAGTCCAAAATGGAATATTTGTTGGTGAAGAAATATTAGTGGATCACTACATGGATATATCTGCTTCATTAAAAGGGATTTTTCTAGAAGGATGTCCACTAAGTTGGAAAGAAGGGAAAATATCACAATTATATGTTAATTCATGTGTTTTACATTGAATATTTTTCATTTTATTAAGAATCTATTTGAAACAATTAACTATATAAGGTTTTATGGCTAATGTGTTTTTCTTGAAATGTGATAGACCCCATTAAAATGGGAGATATGTCAAAATGACTCCTATGGTGTAATAAAATAGTTGAGTAGTTTAAATATATAGATGCATAAATTCAACGAGCGTAGTTTTGAGATATATAAGTCCAAAATGGAATAGTTGTTGGTGAAGAAATATCAGTGGATCACGATGGAAATATTTGCTTCATTAAAAGGGATTTTTCTAGAAGGATGTCCACTAAGTTGGAAAGAAGGGAAAATATCATAATTATATGTTAATGTGCATGTGTTTTACATTGAATATTTTTCATTTTATTAAGAATCTATTTGAAACAATTAACTATATACTTGGTTAAAACCTATGTTTTGTATCAAATCACTTTTGGTTTCAATGGGAAACTTTTATGGCTAATGTGTTTTTCTCGAAATGTGATAGACCCCATTAAAATGGGATATATATCAAAATGATTCCTATGATGTAACAAAAAAATTGGGTAGTTTAAAGATATATATGCATAAATTCAATGAGCATAGTTTTGAGATATATAAGTCCAAAATGGAATAGTTGTTGGTGAAGAAATATCAGTGGATCACTACATGGATATATCTTCTTTATTAAAAGGGGTTTTTCTAGAAGGATGTCCACTAATTTGGAAAGAAGGGAAAATATCACAATTATATGTTAATGCATGTGTTTTATATTGAATAGTTTTCATTTTATTAAGAATATATTTGAAACAATTAACTATATAAGGTTAAAACCTATGTTTTGTATCAAATCACTTTTGGTTTCAATGGGAAACTTTTATGGCTAATGTGTTTTTCTCGAAATGTGATATACCCCATTAAAATGGGAGATATATCAAAATGATTCCTATGGTGTAATAAAATAGTTGAGCAGTTTAAAGATATAGATGCATAAATTTAATGAGCATAGTTTTGAGATATACAAGTCCAAAATGAAATAGTTGTTGGTGAACAAATATCAGTGGATCACTATGGATATATCTACTTCATTAAATGGGATTTTTCTAGAAGGATGTCCAATAAAAGTTGGAAAGAAGGGAAAATATCACAATTATATATTAATGTGCATGTGTTTTAAATTAAATATTTTTCATTTTATTAAGAATCCATTTGAAACAATTAACTATATACTTGGTTAAAACCTATGTTTTGTATCAAATCACTTTTGGTTTCAGTGGGAAACTTTTATGGCTAATGTTTTTTTCTCGAAATGTGATAGACCCCTTTAGAATGGGAGATATATTGAAATGATTTCTATGGTGTAATAAAATAGTTTAGTGGTTTAAAGATATATAATCTAGATGCGTAAATTCAATGAGCATAGTTTTGGGATAGATAAGTCCAAAATGGAATAGTTGTTGGTGAACAAATATCAGTGGATCACTATGGATATATCTGCTTCATTAAAAAGTATTTTTCTACAAGGATGGACTAAGTTGGAAAAAAGGGAAAATATCACAATTATATGTTAATGTGCATGTGTTTTACATTGAATAATTCTCATTTTATTAATAATCTATTTGAACAATTAACTATATAAGGTTAAAACCTATGTTTTGTATCAAATCACTTTTGTTTTCAGTGGGAAACTTTTATGGCTAATGTGCTTTTCTCGAAATGTGATAGACCCCATTAAAATGGGAAATATATCGAAATGATTCCTATGGTGTAATAAAATAGTTGAGTGGTTTACAGATATAGATGCATAAATTCGATGAGCATAGTTTTGGGATATATAAATCCAAGATGGAATATTTGTTGGTGAGAAAATATTGGTGGATCACTATGGATATATCTGCTTCATTAAAAGGGATTATTCTAGAAGGATGGAATAAGTTGTAAAGAAGGGAATATATCACAATTATATGTTAATGCATGTGTTTTACATTGAATATAAAAGGTTTTTTTGTCTCTCTCATTGCTTGAATCCTGATCTTATAAAATTTTTCCACTAAATCAATTCCCTATTACTTGTCATGTGAACCACATTCCCAAACCCACCCATATATGTACCTAAGAGACAAGCCAAGTGTAAAAAGGGCTTATTTCATATTCTACTTTAACACAAATGCGATTAATTATCGTTAGAATTTATATGGTAGAAATACGTATAAAGATTAATCCTTAGTATAGATCTATTTTTACTTTGAGGAATAAAGGGAAGTTTTTTAGAAATTTTATCGTAGGAGGTAGAACTAAACCTTCTATAACCCACAAAAGAAACCATGGCCCGTGAGCATCACATGCAAACACAAGTTATTCCCATGTTTGAAACACCACCTCACATCATCATAAGGATTGTAAACCGCTAAGCAACCCATACTAAGGTCCCTAGAAGGGATGACTATCATATTTAATGATTGGGTTTATCTCCAAGGTCAAAATGAAAATAAAAGTTAGGAAAGGGAATTAGAATAGAAATTAAGGTAAGACCATGACCTTTTACCCAATATTGAACGAAGGTGAGCAACCATAGATATCATGATTAAGGAAGTTCAAGAATCCAAACTATCTGATATGATAGGTAAGAGTGTAACATACCTCAAATACATATAAAGAAAAAATTGTTCCCTTTAACACTACTATAATTGTGCATGCATAAGAAATATTATCTTTTTTGCAGAGGCTTAAATTCATGAAAAGGTGGAATATTTATTGTGTGCAAAACAGTCAGAGATCATGATGACCACTCTGTCTTTTCTAGGGATGATCAACTCATGAAGATCACATGATCTTGATGATGAATCATGAGAGTAGCTGGGAGTCATATGATTTTTATTATTATTTTCCTTCGCAAATAGTATGCACGATTTATGGGTTTCATCTGAAAAATGTATGATTTATCGATAATCAGACACAAGAAGCTATTATAGAGGATGTTGTTGAGATAACCCATGAATCAATGATCGACATATGTCACCCCACTGTTGACGACTGGAATCTTGAACTTGATAGAGGATATCAATCTGTTTTGTTTTTATGGTAGGCAGTTTTTTATTTCGAAAATTCCAAACAGGTTTATGTCTAAGCTTTCATGAGGATTTTTCTCACAGAACATATATTGGAAGGATATCTGATGATGTAAAGAGCAGTAGCTAGAGAGGCACAGTAAGAATTTTTGTATGGGAATTAGAAGCTGTAAGTAAGTTCTTTGAACTTTAAAATAAACTGTAATATTGAACAGTATAAGTATTTTGAGCTGGTACTAAATATAAACCAGCAGTTTTTTTCGCTTGAAAAAAAAAACCCATGATAATGAGATAGAATATGTTCCAGAAGAATCAGTGGAACATGAGACAAACAATGATGACAATGATGACGATACAGATAGTTATGTTAATGATGACTCTATCGAATGGAGAAATGAAACTAGAAGTGTGGATGATGAGGTAGCAGAAATACTAGCTACTAATTTTCCACATCTGATTGCAAAAAAATCACCTGAACCACAATCTACAGAAGAATTACTACGTCGTCATGTTGAGAGAACAAGGGAGCTACACGTTTCTTTTGAAGCCAGCAGGCAAATCACTAATTGTCATGTTTAATAGTTTTTTTTAATGTAGGATTAAACCTTACTTTCAATTTTAGCAAAATAATTTCTTGCATTACAAGTCTTGGTGTATGGTGTACAAGAATATGGTTTCAACAAATTCCTGTTAATCTATTCCATGCAAATCTACTGTAAATTTCTTAAAAATTTTGTTAGAGTTGATTGAAAACAAAAAAACGGAGTTTTAATTGGTTTTTTTCTTGCTTTTATTAACATACGCTAAAAACATCAAATAAATTTTAAAATAAAAAGGATTGGTGATAGAAATTGCAAAGGCTTAAACTCAGGTTTCCTAATATATTTAACCATTTAATGTTTAATAGAGGATTTCAATGACAAAGGATTTCATACCTGGAAATTCGCAGATGAAGCCGCAACGAGGACGAAGATGGGAGATCCCTGAAGACATTGTGGAAAAAATAGACCAATTCCCTGCGAACAAAAAAAATTAAATTAAAATCAACAAAAAAAAATTACAAAAGAAAAGAGAAACTGCAACTACAAAATCAACTGTAAATCAATAAAAATCACCTCATTGTCGTGACGCAACTGCAAATCAACAAAAATCACCTCGTCATCGCGATGCAGCTGCAAATCAACAAAAATCACCTCCTCGTTGTGGCACAATTGAAAATCAACAAAAATCACCTCGTCACAGAGCACAACACCTCAATGGAGCCACAACAACACCTAGACAGATAGATACATGTGAATGAGAAACTCCTAAAAGTTTAAGTGGTCTCATTATTAATATAGTTGGATGGATTATTTTAAAAGTTCGACCGAACTTTTGTTTCCTGTTTTCCCCTCTCTAGCCAAAAAATTGTTTTCCCACACTGCCTGTACGCCGTCAATGTAAACGGTAGAATCAGTTCGATCGAACTTTTATAAAAGTTCAACCGAATTTTTGAAAAAAAACATTTTTTGCCCTCGATTCTCACAAACGCGTAACCCAACTTCACATTTTTACCCCACTATTATGTTATTTGTTAAAATTTCAAGATAGTATTTGCTTAGTATAAGTAGGTATAAAATTCTCAAAAAATTATACATATTCTTTTATAAATACATGGCAAAAAATGACCTAAACAATGCGGAAATTGTGATGCGATTGTGAAGTTTTAAACTCTATTTTTATTCCTTTTAACGAATAAATATCATGAAGACTTTATGCGCAGATAACTGTTGGAGTAGATAGTTGAAACCACCTATTTTTGGAGGGTCCCTGCAAAAATATAAGGTTTTTCATTTCATGTTTTAATGTGGATGTTTTCATGCTTTTATTTTATCATTTGATGTAGTTTAAATTCATGTTTTCATTTTTTCAAATTGTTGTAGTCATTTCAATGATTATATATTGTCATTTAAAGTAGATGCTTACATATTTTCCCCTTGTCATTTGATGTAGGTTCATTTCCCTCTCAAATTGTAAAATTGCAGAGTGATTCATAGTTTTCTTCCAAGCAGTAGTAGTTTATTGCAGAGTAGTTTTACAAATTCAAGTATGGTTTATTTCAAGAGCATCGAGTGATTTATTTTCTAGTTTTTGATTGAGTTATTTTTAAAATCACAAGTGATTTCTTTCCAAGCAGAAGTGATTGAGTTATTTCCTTTTAATATATGAGTGAGTGTTTTTCAATTGAAAAGTGATTTATGTTCAGAGAAATAGTGTCTTATTCATTTTTTTACAAGTTTCATTTTCATAGCATTTCATTTCAAAAACATAAACATGTTCAAATTCTCTTTTCTAGAATTTTATTTTATACATTAGACTGTTAGAATTTTCGGAGACTAACAAATACATTAGTTAATATTTCTTCATACAATAGAGAAGGTTTTCTTCAGTTTTTGCAAAGTAGAAAGCATGTTGATTTTTAGAACCTAGTTGTAATTTAAATTTACCAATTTCATAAATAATAAAACATCCTTAGAAGAAATCTGTACAAATTCCATAATCACATCAATGAACTGAATTAAAAGAGGCTTCTAGCATATATATTGCACTTTCACTTCACAAGTTTACCAACTCTAGTCGATAATTTATGTGAGAAATTTAAGAAAATTAAATTGGATAAACACTTGGTAATATAAGAGATAAGGCGGAGCACTAGAGACATGACCTCCAGAAAATACAAAGAAGAATATTTTGCATTGGTGGGAAAAGGAAAGAAATCCAAGGGAGATAAGTCCCAAGGAGAAGAGGGCAAGAGAGACTTGTCCAAGCTCAAGTGTTTTCACCGTCATGAGCACAAGCACTATGCCTCAAATTTTCCATAAATGATGGAAAGCAAGAAGGAGCCTGTAGTTGCAATGGGTGAAGCGCTAGCTTCACAGTTCGAGATTTATTTTACTATCATTGCATGCATGGCCAACACTGTATGGGATGCATGTGGTATATAGACAATGGTGCCTCGTTCCATATGACGGGAATAGAGATCTCTTCAGTGAGTTGGAGGAGAAATAACTCCAACAGAACATAGAATTTTGAGATGACGGGAGGTATAGCAGGACCAACATAGGTACAGTTACCTTTCATATGGATTTTGGCTCCCCTCTCATACTGACGTATTTTTTTTATGTTCCACGACTAAGGAAGAATCTTTTCTCTGTAGTAGTATTCGAATACCATGGCTATGATTCCATATTTAGAAAATTAATGGCGTTCCTTAGACACATCGCTACGAGACGGGTGAAAAATATTGATGCAAGATTCAAGAACTTGTATGATCACGAGGTCGAATATGCATGCAAACATTTGAGGAACAAAGCAGAGGTTAGTGACTTGGTGGTTGAGAGGGAGCATAAATTACTTCTCAACATGCAGCCTGAGAAGCAGTCTTAGAAAGTTGTGGAGCAATCACAATTGGAGAATCAAAGAGGAGATAGAGTGGAAGTGTCTACTCAAGCAGAGACCTCGAGTATTGGTAAATTTCGAGCCAGTTGGGCAGAGGGAGCACATGCAACCACACCTCCAGGTGAGAGGTGGGGCGATGTGTAGATATAATCACAAGAGAAGAAATTTGGGCAGGATCCATTGAGATGTCTTGTCTCATGGATCAAACCTGGTTACAAGGAGGCCACAGTACATAGTAGCAGGAAATATCAGTAAGATTGATGTAGTCAAATGTCAGATACTAGAGCGTAGATTAGAGTTAGCAGTAGTGCGAAGGGCATAGATGTAGAGTCAACAACAATATAGATATTTCAGTAGATAATGTATTAATCGATAGAAGTCAGAGACTTTGATGACAGATGCATCATACTAATTCAGGTTTTTGGAGGCTATTCAGTTTCAGGAGTTACAGGAGCAAACAACACTACATAAGTGTTCCATGAAGAAAATTCCATAGGTACCAAATTAGGATAGATTGAATTCATTTCATGTTGAGAGGAAATGTTGAAATTTTCATCAAGAAATAGTGAAATTGGAATCTAGAAAATGGCACCTAGAAATGGTACCATATGAGCCTTCTGATTTAATTTTCCCTTAATTAAATTGGAATAAAAAATTATAATTTCATCTCATGAAAACTTGTATTAGTTAACTGAGTTAGGAAGTCTTAGTTACCTTATGAAATTCGAGTTTAGGGTTTAAGAGGATGCATGCAAAGAAATTTTATATTTTTAGATTGTCCAGATATAGTTATGTGTGAGTTTTAATTAGTTAACTCAAATATTTGAGTTAAAATCAGTTTAACTAGTTCTAACTAGGAGATCACCTAGTGATAGGTCCAGTGAATTAAATGTGATTTAATTCACAAGTAGTGATCAATCAGTTAACTGATAATTCTATATAAATATTTTTTGCATGCCAGCTAAGGAATACCCATTTGAGACTGAGGTTAAAGGGAAGAAATATATCAATTGTACTATTAGAAAATTATACAGGTCATGCATGAGATCATAAGGAATGCCTTGAAGGATTTCATAATCATTAATTTGGAATTTCCTAATTAATAGGGGCTCAATTACCCAAAGAATTTGTAAGCAAGGCATGCCAGGAAGATGCAAGCAAAAGGTTAAATACTTGACCAATTTTTCTTAGATCGCAAGCCAGATTCGAGAAGGATCAGAGTGAGACAATCAATAGAGTGCAAAGGTTTCTTGGTGTGAGGAATAAAATTTCATTGTTTCATGATCTTGAAAATATGAAATATAGATATAGATGGGTTTTGAGCAGTTTATTTCCCCAGATACATCTTGTGTTGTGCAATTGATTGTCTCTTTCTCTTACTTGTTATGTGATTGTGCGATCATGTTTTGTTTCCAAAAATTGTAGAAGGATTCAGTATCTTGTGTTAGTACATTATAAGATCAGTTTGAATCTCATTGGTATATTTTCTACATTTCCAATCTAATAAGGATGGACACTTTAAAGTTTCTTGATCAACCACTTTGGTTGTTTTTGGTAAGGATTAGATGGCTCCTCAGAGGGTGTGGCATCATCAATGTTAAATTTCTTAATTATACCTATAACATCATCCCAATATGGTGAGGCATCTATAACTTCTTCATGAGGAGGAGATGATTCTACATAGGGGGATTCCAAATATTGACTCGAAATTTGGCTCCCCCTTGCACCTTTGGAATCTCATTCTCAAATTCATCATATGTATTCTTCATAGAAATCCCTTCTAGAATATAAAGTTCTCTTTGAATAGAGTCATAAATTTTGGTGGACTTAAGAAATATTACATCTTTAGGAAGTATCAATTTCTTATTTTCTTCATAATAAAGATGATAGGCCATGGTAGTATTTGAGTACCCAAAGAAAACTCATTTATGACTCCTTTCATCAAGTTTGTTTCTCTGCATTTTTAGAATCAAGGCATGGCAGGTAGAACAAAAAAACATGAGATGCTTAATGGAGCAGGTGTGGCCATACCACATTTCTTAATGATTATTGTTTTGAAGGGAATGTGATGGACATATGTTCTTTACATAGAGTGCACACAAATCTACTTCGTCCCAAAACATCAATTTTACATTCTCAAAGAACGTCATGGAGAATATTATATTCAACAATGTTCTATTCATTGTCTCGGCTATACCATTTTGTTGAAGATTGTGTGGAACTATTGTTTGATATTGGATCCCATGTTGTCGAAGATAGAATTCAAAGTCATTATTAGTGTATTCTTTTCCACTTTTAGTATGGAGAGAACCAATCTTACTTTGTGCTTCATTTTCAATCCATACATGAAAGTTTTAAATGTTTCAAATAATTTATACTCGTCTTTCAAAAAATATACCAAAAAAATTATGGCCTAATCATTGATAAATGTCATGATGTATTTATTTGCACTTTTAGAAAGTACAATAATAGGTCCATAGAAATCTGAATGAATCAAACTAAGTTTTCTACATGCTCTAGAATTGGAGTCATGTAATGGTTGTTTGTTATGTTTTCCAAGAATGCAAGAAGAAATTTTCTCTAGTTTTCTAGGAATAATTGTAAGAGAAGAAATACCATTATTTTTCATCAAACGAAGGTTGTAATAATTAATATGTCCAAATATAGAATGCACTAGAAGACTTTAAGACTTTGTACCTTCATTTTGCTAAGTTAGATGGGTAGAATGTTGCACAAAAGATGCAGATGTATCCTTTAGCTTCAATAACTTATCTTATTCCTCTCCAATCATTATGATTTTGTTTTCATAAGTCCTCATGTCAACATTTCCATCAAAAATATGAATTGAGTGTCCTTGTTGAAAAATGTGCAGAAGGGTTATCAGGTTCCTCTGCAACTAAGGAAGATAGAGAACATCATGTAGGAAAAAATATGATAGTCCTGGTAGATTGAGTCATATTGTACCAATCCCTGAAGAATTGATAATGGATTTGTAAGAAAAGTGTACTGCTCCACCTATGTTTTCATCAAATTTATCAGATGCTTCTCTTTGAAATGTCATGTGGCAGGTGGAACCTATGTCAAGCAACCATATGTCTCTCTAAGAAGCACATACAATTCTAAACACATCCTCATGCAATCCAATATTATAGTGAGTGACAATATAATGAGTTGATTCAGGTGCATTACCTTTTGCTTGGTTTGGATAATTTTCCTTTTCTTCATGTTATTTTATCTTCTCCCATATAATTCTACATGTTATGGCTTCATGTCCATTTCAACCACAATGGACACAATGCATTTTAGGTCTCTCTATTTGATTTCATCTACCTTTGCTTCGTCTAAAGTTTCTTCTCCCACATCCTCTTTTGTTGCTATCTCCTTTGGAAGAATCAAACTTTCCTTTTTAGGAAATTCATATAGTGTCTTTAGTGGACTATGATGCTTAATTCTTCTTTCCAATGGATTTTTTTCATTCTACAAGCTTCTGAACCAGGGAATTATATGTCATATTTTTCATCTAGACACTTCCTTGCAAAGATTCAAGGTAGTGAGTGTAGGTAGAATAATGCTATCGATTGAAGTTGAACTTGTCAAGTTAGGCCTCAAGGATAGAGGGCCTTTATGAAAGTTGTGAGAGGCAAATATATCTTAACTTCGGTGGAATCTATATCATTCATGATAACTTTTATTTCTAAGGCTAGTGCCATGGGATCATCATCTTTTAGTTTAAGGTTAAAAATATTCATAATCCCATGTATGAGTTCTAATTATGAATGAGAATCATATAGATCTTTGATTTTTTAAGTGCACATATTAATCAATGTCTGAGACAATGTGTTTTCTTACCTCCTTGCTTATTGTAGCAATGATGAGGGAAAAATATTTATTTTCCTTGGTATTATAGATGGAAAGGAATCTAGAATATGTAGGCTTGGTTGATCCTTTGTCCTTCAGATTCACTTCTAACCATAATTCATATCCAACCTTTTGTATGGCTTCTCCTTCCCAAACTATATCCCATAGATCATAAAAAATGAGTGTGCTCTTTATCTTTCTGAGACACCCTATGTAGTTTTATTTGTTGGTTAAAACTACACCAATTATGGAATTTAGTGAATGAATTTTTCATTAAAATACGATTGAATAACTTCATAGTATTTAGTAGAAGTTGTGGTTAAAACATAGATGAACCACTCCTCTGCTAATGAAATTGAATGGATTGAATTTAAAAATAAATAAATATTATGTTGATCATCCTGAAAATCATTATGCATATTAATAAACCACTGGTTTATTATGTTTCTTATTATTTATGCGTACATAGGTCCATTTTTTACTGATCAACAGATATTCCTACACTCTCTACAATAATACTAGAAAGCATGACTGTTGGGCCTTGAATATGCCCATGTTTCATCATGCAATATCATCATTCACACCCTAAAACCTTAGGTTTTTAACCCATTCCACACCCTAATTCCATAACTTTCTGTAAAATACACTCCATGGCTGATTATCATTAGTTTTCATAGATTTTCTATGATTAAAGATGATTATTCCATGATTTAATAATGATGGTTTTTCTAAGTTCATTTTTCACAGGGTTCCATCACCGAAATTCTTCACATGTCAGTAAAGTACGAAAATGTCTAATTTGGGGATTTGACACTTTCGGCATGCTCCTGGAGAAACCGAGAACATTTATTGTAAAAAATAATGTTATAATACATTCCCATGACTTATATTACACCCAGGTCACACATATGGGTCTCTAGAAGGAAATCAACAAATTTTCCCAAATCTGCAACAAATTTCAAACTACCAACTTACTCCTAGATTTCTGTGCAGGTAAAGGAAAATGAAGAAGTTATGGCACATGGGTTTTGGTCCTACAATAGAAAATTTATTAATGCTAAAACTATTTTCTAAAATTTTTTACGGTTTGGGAGATACGCAGAGGTATTTGATGCTGATTTATATAAAAATCAGGAAAATTCAGATTTGTAAAATTATCCCAAACAACCTTGTTTTGAATTTACGTACTCAAAAACTAAGTTTTAGAATTGTACTCAAGACTGTGGAGATCTATTACAACCTTCGTGACTTCAAGAGGGTCAAACGAAACAACAAAGATCTAGTCAAGCTTGATGATTTCCAAGAGAAATATCCTCCACATTAGCGTGAGGCAAGGATATTCCAATGTTAGTATTTAGTTAGGAATGGTTATGCTATGTAGAGAAATATTGTTCTCACAATAAGATTGGGAATCCTAGTGTTAGTCATCAGTATTTTTCACTATTTGTAGATGACTATAGATTGGTTCTAGATTTCTGAAAACAACCTTCCTAGAATATTGTGAGTTTCAGAAATCTCGCTGCCTTGATTATATTAATAGAAACTTTTCACTATTATGTAAGTTTGCCATTTCATGGTTATCTTGTCACTCCTACAAACTCCTTATGAGCTATACCTTTCATTTTCACCCTCCTTTCTTGAATATAACCTCATTGGCCTATTTTTCCCCTGTCCATAAGCTCCACTTTCCCTCTAGGGTTCCATATAGCCAACTCATTCCCATGTTCCCCAGGTTCATCAAGCATTGATGGTCTCAAATCTATCTCTATAGGATATTTAGATAAATCAAGTACATTGGATTTTTGATCTTCAATACAGCACTTTGACAAATACTCTGTTTTTCACTTCAAGCCTCCAAGCCAATTTTTAGTCAAGATTAGGTCAAAGGACCCTCCCACTAGTTCATTAGGGTTTCACATGTTTTGAGGTCATCATTGGTGTTTTAGGCACTGATTTTCCTTTGCTAGAAACTGGCTTAGATGTAATAGAATGTCCAAACATGGTTATTCAAGGAAGACCTAAATATTTCCAAAGAAGACTATCCCTTCAGTTTTAGAGTCTGCACATGAGGAAATGGACAAACTTTAGCACTTTTGCAGGAGTGTTGAATTTTCCATCAGCAAAAGGTATTGATAAGGTAAATGGTATGTTCCTAAGTGAAGACAACTTACATCATATGAAAGGGAGGAAATTTGGTCTTGAGGAGAACTAGGGTTTTTGAGCTTAATGGTCCAATAGAATACCAAACAGTAGTCAATTTTAGAAATGACCTAAAGGAGATACACAAAGCCAAACATGAAGAAAGTCTGTCAGAAAAGATTGATGAGATAGGGAAAAGGTGAGGTGAATTAGATAGAAATGAATGAACTTGAAAGGGCTATATATAACTTAGAAGACAACACTGATTATTGTCTTAAAGCACTCCAAACACCAAGGGTTTTGAGAAAATGGCCAGAGAAGGTGAAATGATGAGTTCAACTCCATGGTGCAAGAAAAAGAGGATTTTGAAGGTGCTTCTATGTGAAATCCTCCCAAAAGTGTTTAATGAGCTTGTTATGCCTAGTGAGAAAATGATGATTTAAACTCCATAATGGAAGAAAAGGAAGGTTTTGAAGATGTCACTATGTGATCATATCCCAAACTTGTAAAAATGAGCTTGCCATGTCTAAAATGAGCAAAAGATGAATTGAGCTCCAAGGTGGGAACAAAAGAGGTTTTTGAAGATGCTGCTAATGTGTAAACATCCTAAGGTTGTCAAAAGTTAATTCATCATGCCTCAAGGAGAAAAATGAAGAGCCACCTCAAATGTTTTTAGTCACCTGCAAACAAAAGTGTTAAATGACATTAGTGAAAAAGAAAAGGACTTTTAAAACGTTAGAAAGTGGGTTGCAAAGTTAAAATCAAATCCATGAGCCTATAAATCACATATTACACTTCATATGAGTCATTTTTCACTTGCAAATAGTTAGAAGTTTCAAGGAGAGAAGGTTTTTTGAGTTTTCAAGTCGAAATTTGGCTAAGTGTCTTGGCGTTGCATGCTTAGACTGGCGCTGGACCCTTAACAAAATTTCCCCATAAAAATTACAAAGGTGCTGCTCGCTAGGAATGGTGATGCGCTCTTGCTCGATAGGCCCGATGAAGAAAACCTTGGCATTGTGTGCCTCGGATTGAGCATTGCGCCCTCAGCCTAGCGTTGTGCGCTTGGGAAGAAAGGCTTTCTAAGCCCTTCAAACACTCAAATCACCTAAATATTTCTTCAAGACATTTCCAAGAGTTCTCCAAGCGCTGGTAAGGGTAAGTAAAGGTCCTTAGCCCATTTTCAAGCCTTTTTATCATCATTTAATTGAAAGAAATTAAAACCCTAAGAGGCAACCCTGAGGCTTAAACTTGACATCATTCTTTACCATTATTTTCATCTACTTGTAAGGAAAATTAGTGATTGAAAAGGGTTCTTACATTAGTTTAAGGGTTTTCATTTATCCAGGCAGGTCATAACACTCATTCATTCATCCCCTACATTGCAAAGGTTGCCATTCCATTATCCCTTCATCTCATTTCCTTTTACAGTCCTAGGGTTTCTCAAGGTAGAGTTTAGAATGCCAGAAGGAAGTGGTAGTGGAGGAGAGGCCCGAATGCCAAGGAGGCATGATCAAAAAGGTAGAAATATCAAAAAATTTGAACCCCCCAATGCAAGGGAGCTAATGGCATCTCCCCTTACTGTTTCATGTTTCAAGCATGTAGGATGCTTTGATTTTTGTGAAAAGTTGTAGCAGGCGCAAAACCACCCTGAGCTAACTATACTTTTTATCATTAAATTGCATGAAAAACAAGTTAACCTTGTAGGGGTCACCTTTGAGCTATCTACAAATGATATTGCCAATGCCACTGGAATACCAAGTGTGGTTGAGAAATGGTTTAAGAAAGCCAATCTAGACATGAGCTACTTTGAACCCTACCTAAAGCCTAGATACAAAGAACACAACAAATCCATATTTCCTTTCTGACATTTTCTTGATAGATATGCACCTATGATGAGAATCATTATGAAGTATTTTACATGTGAGGGAAGGTTCTCCCAACATTACTCCTACCACATCAGGCTGCTTATGCACTTTACGAGAGTTAGGATGCTACACATACCCTATTAACTCTATAGAAGCATTGATAAAATTTCCTATATTGTACAAAAGAGAGACTATCCTCAGAAAATTCAAAGCCTCTTCTATCACTCTCTTATCAAAATGGTTGTTATGCATCAATTGTAGCAGAAAGGCATTCCATGGGAGACCTTCATTGCCAATGAGGTATTCACCACTCCACAAGGCCAACAGCAACAAGATGTCCCTTCATCTTCTCATCCTCCCATTCATCCTTCACCATCGCACCCCACTACAAATTCATCACCATCTACTCACATTCCTTCACTTCAAGATAATGACCCTCAACCACCTTTTCTGTTGTGTAACCAGCTCCAAAAATAGAAGAAAAGAGATATCAACGCCTTAGAAATGAGCCACTTCGACGGGGCAACCTCCAATACATTACATAAATGAACAATTCTTGGATGATACACTTTACAAAACCTCCTTTCTATATATAGTAGTCCATGGGGCCATAATGTAATCCTAGTGGGCCACAACGTAATCCTAGCCAACCTAACAATAATAATTTAAGGGCACAATAATAACAAAATGGGGGTTACAAGGGTACAATAATAACAATAAGGGGGTTACACTAACAACAATAAGGGACTATACTAGTAATATAGGGACCTAACATGCCCCTCTCCTTCAAAAAAAGTGTTGTCCTCAACGCTTGAGTAGCTCTTGGTGCTTTTGTATAAAATTCTCATCCTCCCATGTAGAATCTTCAGTGGGTAAGTTCTTCCACTTGATGAGATACTCTGAAATTGATCGATTCCGTAGCTGTCGAGTTCTTGTTTCCATGACCGCTTCAGGTTCCAATATGATTTTCCTTCCTCATCAAGTTCTGGCAATATTGTTTGAACTGGAAGATTTTCACCTATAACCTTCTTTAAGCATGAAACATGGAAAACTGGATGTACTCGCGAAGAAGCAGGAAGCTCCAATTTGTATGCCATAGTACCAATCTTTTGCAACACCTTGTAAGGACCATAGTACTTTGGCGATAATTTATAATCCTTCTTAGCTTGCTTGAGGGACATTTGTTTATATGGTTGTAGCCGTAAAAATACCCAATCTCCTACATCAAAACTTCTCTCGCTGCGATGTTGATCTGCTGTTGTTTCATTCGATTTTGTGCCAAATTCAGGTTATCCTTTAAGAGTTGGAGAACTTCTTGCTGATGCTCGATGTGATCTTCCACTGCTTGAACCTTAGAATTTTCCCTTAAAGATGATGTGATCGATGGTGGATGATATCCATAAAGTGCCATAAATGGGGTCATTTTTGCTACAGTATGGAAGGAAGTGTTATACCACCATTCAGCGAGAGGTAACCACTTGACCCATTGTGTTTGTTTATCAGATACAAAGCAACGAAGATATCCTTCCAAACATTTATCTACTATCTCAGTTTGACCATCAGATTGAGGATGATAAGATGAGCTATGAGCTAATTTAGTACCCAAACAAGAAAATAACTCCGTCCAAAAAATTCCAGTAAAAATGGGATCTTTGTCGCTCACAATGACCCTTGGGATTCCATGTAGCTTTTGAATTATGTCCATAAATGTAGTAGCAATTGTGCTTGCTTTAAATGAATGAGATAATGCACAAAAGTGTACATACTTGGTAAGTCTATCAACTACCACCATGATGACACTCTTTCCTTCGGACTTAAGTAAACCTGTGATAAAATCCATTGAAATCTCCTCCCAACGTTGACTTGGAATGGATAAAGGTTGTAGAAGTCCCAGGGTCTTAATTTTTTCCACTTTATTCTGCTGGCAAACCAAACATTCCGCCACAAAATTTTGAATATCAGATTTAAGGCCATCCCAAAAAAATTCTTTCTTCACCCTGTGGTAAGTTTTTAAAAATCCTGAGTGTGCAATTCCAGAAGAATCTTTTGTTTTAGTTGGGAATTATTACAAAGATATAAGCGATCTCTGTACCATAAGGAATCATTTTTCCAATTAAATTTATCAAATGTATTAGGATCTTGCTGAAACTTTTGAATGAGTGTCCATACATCTTTGTCCTTCTTCCATTCATCTCTTGCTTCAGTTATCCAATCTAGTTGGATAATAGAAATGGCACAAAGAAATGCTTCCACCTCTTCATTCTTTCTTGAGAGTGCATCTGCAACAACATTAAGCTTTCCTTTTTTGTAGATGATTTCGAAGTCATAACCCAACATCTTTGTGACCCATTTTTGCTGCTCTTCTGAAGATAGTCTTTGCTCCAAAAAGTGCTTAAGACTATCATGATCAGTTTTTACCTTGAAGTGTCCCCCCATTAGGTAAGTTTGCCATTTCTTTAGTGCATGCAGTATTGCTAACATTTCCTTCTCATAAATAGGTTTATGTAAATACTTTCCTTTGATTGGATGACTTTCAAAAGCAATGGGTCTTCCTTCCTGCATTAAAACCGCACCAATTCTATTTCCTGAGGCATCACATTCCACAATAAATGTTTTTGTGAAGTCTGGCGTAGCTAAGACTGGTGCTAGGCACATTGCCTCTTTAAGATGTTCAAAGGCCTTAGTTGCTTCAGGAGTACATGAAAATGCATCTTTCTTCAATAATGTTGTTAGAGGTGCTGCTATTCTCCCATAATTCTTAACAAACTTGCGATAATACCCTGTTAACCCGAGAAATCCTCGCAATTTCTTTATGGTTGTGGGGACTTTCCATTCCTTAATGGCTTTAATTTTGTTAGGGTCTACTTTAACACCCTCGTGAGATATAATATGACCCAGATATTCCACCTCTTGTACTCCAAAGAAACATTTGGATGCTTTTGCATATAATTGTTTCTCCTGCAATAGTTTGAGCAACCTGTCAACATGTTCAACATGATCCTTCCAAGACCTGCTGTAGATTAGTATATCATCAAAAAATACTAGCACAAATTTTCTAAGGAAGGGCTTGAAAATGGAATTCATCAACCCTTGAAATGTAGAAGGTGCATTGGTAAGGCCAAAAGGCATGACCAAAAATTCATAATGACCCTCATGAGTTTGAAATGTTGCTTTTGGAATATCTTCAGTCTTCATTCTAATTTGATGATATCCTGAACGAAGATCCAACTTGGTAAAATAAATTGCTCCATGTAATTCATCCAATAATTCATCAATCACGGGAATGGGAAATTTGTCTTTAATGGTGAGCTTATTGAGCTCCCTATAATCCGGACACATTCGCCATGATCCATCCTTCTTGTGTACCAATACTACAGGAGCAGGGAAAGAACTTTGACTAGGTTGAATTATACCCGCCTCTAACATTTCTGCAATCATACGTTCAATTTTGCTCTTTTGGAAGTAAGGATATCTATAAGGCCTGATGTTTGGAGGAACACTTCCTGGAATCAAATGAATAGCATAATCATGATCACGAATAGGTGGGAGTCCTTTGGGAGTTTCAAACACCTTGGAATGATTGTCCAAGACTTGTTGGAGATCTGCAGAAATAGATGATTTTGATGTCGAAACTTCTAGTGAGCATAATTGTGCAATTACGCGTCATTGTTCTTTATTTAGAAGCTTTTTAATGACATTAGAGCTTATTATCCTTCTTGGATTCCCTTCAATACCCCGTAATTTGACTTCCTTTCCTTCTGAATTTTTTTTTAAGAAAAGTTGTTGAAAATTAAAAGCTACCGTCCCCAGAGATTGTAACCATTGTAATCCCAGTACAACATCAGCACCTCCCATAGGAATAGAAAGCATTGGACTAGTCAATACATATTCCCCCATGGTTAGCTTGATATTATGGCATTTTCCAGAGAAATTTATAGTTCCTCCATTTGCAACCATCACTTGACGTTCTGGTGCTGGGTATAGGAAACAATTTAATTCCTTGGCTACCTTACAATGAATAAAATTATGGGTGCTACCTGAATCAATCAACACTATTACCTTTTTCTTCTTGATTTTTCCTTGTATCTTGAGAGTTTGAGGAGTGTTAATTCCTGCCAGTGCATTACACGATATGGTCGGATTCATTTCTTCCTCTTCTAGGGTTGGTTCCTGGTGTATATCCTCTTCTTGTTAATTTTCTTCTTCCTCTTCACAATCTATGTAAAATAATTTCTTCTCAGCACACTTATGACCTTTAGTGTATTTGCTATCACAACTGTAGCAAAGCCCTTTTGCTCTTTTTTCTTCCAATTGTTGTGGTGTCAATCTTGTAGGTTGTGGAAATCTAGGCGTAGCAACACTTCCTTCTTTATAGAATTGAGTGGTAGGCTTCCTTGTCGCCATAATTTTACATTCAACTTTTCTTGCCAACTTGAATGCCTTCTCCAATGAATCAGGTTCCAGAACGCGAACTTCATGTTGTATGTTATCCTTTAGAGTTCCTATGAAGAGATCAATCCTGTGTTCCTCTGGAATATCGGTTACCCTTATATTCAATTTTTGGAAGTCCTCAATGTGCTGCCCCACGAAACCCTTTTGTTTGAGATTTATCAATTGGCTAAAGAAGGTGTTGCTCTTTGTATCCTCATAATGTGCTATCATTTCCTCCGTAAAAATTGACCAAGTGACAATTTTTTTACGAGAGCAAAGCCATCGATACCATACAAATGTATTTTGTTCTAAATGTAAAGTTGTGATGCGTACCTTTTGTGTGTTTTGCACATTATTGAGATCAAAATATTGCTCCATCTGTAGTATCCATGTTACAGGATCCTTTCCATCAAACTTCCTCATATCCATCTTTGGAATATGGTGGTTCTTCCCGCCAACATTAGAGTTTATGAAATCATGATTGACATTTATTTTGTTCTCATCATGAGGTTCTTCTACTATCTTTTCACCATTAGGAAACATTTCTTGTATCAACTTTGTCAAACCTTCGATGTCTGTTTTTAGATCATTCTTCATGTTTTCCATGTTGTCTTTCATGTCATCCATCTTATCTTCCATGCCATCCATCTTAGCTTCCATGCCTTTCTTCAAAACTTCAATTTCATTTTTTGTTGCTCTTTGCGAGAGTGAAATTTGTTGCACTTGCTCTTGTATTTTTGATAAATCATGTTGCAATTCTTCATCTTCATGAGTCATAGTAGAGCCTTCTGAAGGCTTAATGGGTGTTGAATTATTTTTACGGGCATCTTTTAGAACCCAATACTGATATCTATTCTACAATATTCCCTTGGAATCAATTCAAATTGATTCTTCAAACAAGACTTATGCAATTCGCAAAAAAAAAAAATACACACCTTTTTCTTTCTTTTGAGGAGCTCGATATTGAAATTGGATTATCTTTGTAATTGAAGCACTTCAATATTTTAATTTCAGTACCGATGTATCCCTCTGAATTATCTTTCGAATGCCACAGGTCTCAGTTGATTTGGATTCTCCAAGACAAAGTTGTGTCCAATCTCCCACAATGACCTAATTATGGATTGGTTCAGTACAGTGAACTTGTACGAATTTCCACGTGTCACTGTTTCATCCTTCGGCTCTAAAATTGATATCCAAGAAACTACAGTCTGTGTACTAGCGACCACCTTTTACGGCACTCAAATCGGATGCTCAGAGAGAGAGTAATGAATATTTTCCCACGATCACCTCTTTGAGATGAAATTCAGGAGCCTGAAAAAGCACTACCTTCCACAGATCATATCTCCAACAATATTGTGAACCAAGCTCTGAAATTTTTTGACGAATTTATTTAGGATTTCAAATTCGTACCATAAGAATTTTAGATTCTGAACCTTTGTAGAAACAAATTTATAGTGAAAATTCCATGATGACCTGTTTAGGATCTTGAAAGAAGACCTAACTTCCACTGATAATATCTTCAAAAATATTGCGAACCAAGATCTGAAATTTTTATACAATATTCCTCAGGATGTCAGCTTCGCACTCTAAAAATTTCAGCTTCTGAAACTTTGTAGAAAAACAATTATAGCGAAAATTCCACGATGACCTGTTTGGAACGGTGAAACCCTAGAATCCAAAGCTCTGATGCCAAATGTTGTGTAACCAGCTCCAAAAATAGAAGAAAAGAGATATCAACGCCTTAGAAATGAGCCACTTCAAGGGGGAAACCTCCAATACATTACATAAATGAACAATTCTTGGATGATCCAATTTACAAAACCTCCTTTCTATATATAGGAGTCCATGGGGCCATAATGTAATTTTAGTGGGCCACAATGTAATCCTAGCCGACCTAACAATAATAATTTAAGGGCACAATAATAACAAAATGGGGGTTACAAGGGTACAATAATAACAATAAGGGGGTTACACTAACAACAATAAGGGACTATACTAGTAATATAGGGACCTAACATTTTCATAATCCCTCACCATCATCTCATGGCACTAGTGCATTAAAAAATGAGGAATCAAACAATGAGAAATCAATCAGTGATGCAGGTGGAAGTGAAACAGATGGTACTGAGATGAGTAAAATTGAGCCTTTTCCTTTGACCTACCAGAGGGGAAATAGGCATGCGTTTGTTGCCCTTAAAAGGCAAGGGGCCATCCCTTCTACATCAACCAAGCAGCTTGAAAAAGGTAAGGAAAAGGTCATTGGCGAAGAAGAAGAAGACAAGAATGAAACTGAACAAGAGTTTAAAATTATTCACCTTGACAGTGATGATGAAAATGAGTAGAGGATCACTAATATGCCGCTCAAAAGCAAAGATGTTCAGATTAAAGATCTGCAAACCAATCTAGGTAGGGCTAAGAATATGATTCACTTATTTTGACGTTTAAAACAAGAAGCTGGAGGCAAAGAAGGCTATCTATGATATTAGAGCTATCAGAGATCAGAAATAGGTTAGAAAAGCCAAGGCAAAGCTAGATGAGGTCTTGGGGACTCATAATGACACTAAAGAAGAGGAAGAACAACTTATTCGGAGGAGGCCAAGGACAATTGGTTTGAGAAAAGCCTTAGCCAAAGAAAGAGAGAAAGAGACAACATTGGTAGATAAGCTCACTCCAAGTGAGCTTCTTTCAATGGAAATTGACTATGATAGGGAATATTGGTTAAAGAGGGAAAATGTGCACCTAGAGGATCAGCTGGAGAAGCCCAAGAGAGACCTAGACATGCGAAAGAAGATGGCAAGGAATTATGCCTTAAGAAACAAGATTGCAAGGGCCAAGCTCAAAAGAGCCCTTGCAAAGATTCAATCCCTAAAGGAGGAAAAGGACAAAGAAAAACTTAAAATTCTTGCTGATGCATCCCTACAATCATCCCAAACATGATCAGAAAGACAAATCCGAATTTTGGTACATTTTTGAAAATTTTGAGTTTTTGATTGTTTTGAAGGGCCAAGTGCGCAACACCACTGGCGCTGTGCTCTTTTTTGGGGCACCCAATGGAGGAAAAATTTACATTTTTTTTTCATCAAGCCACGTAAATCACCAACACAAATTTTCAACTCATTTGGATCAAAACTAGTCCTCCAAAAGTGCTAAAAACAAACAAAAAATTAACTTTCTGCCCTATTTTCAGAATTGGCACTGCGCCCTAAGAAATCTTGGAAAACATGTTTTTGAGAAGGTAAATGAACTCCAATAAGGAAACTAGACAGGACAGTCTTTCCAATGAGCTATCATGGATCTCATTTGGACACCGGGAAGGCCTCCAAATCTCAGCTGCAAAAGTCAAATTTTTCCAGATTTGGCACTGCGCCCTTGGCCTGGCGTTGTGCCCTTGAACCTTGGCACTGCGCCCTTGCCTGAAAGTCAACAAAAGACACTTGGAGTAAATGAAAAATATATTTTAAGGGCTTTGAAGGCAATTCACTCCAGAGTTAGATGAGGAGTTCTATTAGAATTTTTTTTTGCATTTATTAAGTTAGGATATTTGTGCCTTGGGCCTTGCATGGTCTCATAGGACAAAAATGACATTTATGATGTAATTAATGACATTTTGGAAACCTAGCTTTGGTTTTGTTCCTCCTTTTCAAGTTAAATACTGCATGGAGGCCTCATTATTCATGTTGGTTGTTGGTTGATTGTTAAACTCAATATCATAGACTTGGAGTTGAGGAGAAATTGGCTTTGGAGTTTTGTGAATGCTTTGATTTGAATAGAAATGGAGCAAGCACCTTTGTAGGATTAATGAGCATGGTTAATGGTGATGTCTTTCTTATTTAGTACTTGTCTTATTATGTTTTCATATTGTTTCATATTTTTCTTGCATTAGAACAGAAATTTTAGGGTAAGATATGTTGTTAGAGGCACCTTAGGTATGTCTGCTTCTATTTCTCTAATGTTTTCCCATGCTAGTTCAGATTAGAGAATTCTTAGTTGCTCTCTTATTTCACTCAGCTTGTTTGTCTTAAGAATGATTTAATGGCTAATGCCAAAGAATTTTGTGGTTAGCCCTGCCTTTGGTATAGCTTAAAACATTTTTTTGAGGTCTTTTCTTTGAAGTATTTCTAATTAGGGTTTGGCTGAAGAGGTTTATGGTTTTCCCTTCCCTTTTGTTCATCTTAAATGGTTGATTTGAAGGTATTTTTAGTTTGATTAAGGAAATTAGGAGTTCCATACTCTTTGATCATTACTATATGTTATCTTAAATGTTTTCTTTGCCTGAAGGTGAAATCACTAGAGAATTTACAAGTTTCTTGCTCTCTAGCTTTGGCCAGATTGTTATCTTAATGTTTACTTGCTAGGGTTTGGTCACAGAATCTTATGGTATGCCCTATCTTTGGTTATTTCTTTATGCATAATGTTATTAAATACTTCTCTTTTTAAATTACATGTTAAAGGATTCTTAACTGCCCTTTAAACCTACTAATCTCACAATTTAATGTTCACTTCACTCACATGAGCCTTGAAGATCTGTTTGGCTTTGTTAAAATTTCCCTCTGAAACACCATTGACCTATTGCTATAATTTTCAAGACCTTTTGTAGACTCCATAGCCCAATGGTTTAAACTTCTCTTACTCTATCTATTCTTGTTGACAAGAACCCAACCAAACAAAACAAACAAACAAACCCTAATCACTATAACTAGCCTAAAGTCAAAACCCTAAAATAAATCAAGCTTACATCTTTTACACAAATATAGAGAGGGCCCTCTCTGAGTCTAGGAAGGCTAGGTCCTATGACTCCAAAGTTGGTTTGATGTTACCCTTGTACATTTGGTCTTACCAATCTGAAAAATTATGGGGAGCTAACATAATGGCGACTTTGCTGGGGAATCTGAGTAGGTAATAGGCTTAGACATTCCTTAAGAACTCACAAATTCCCTGTCAAAACTTAGAAAAATCAAGTGTTAGCCAAGATTTATATCTTGTTGAATCATCATACTAGCACGATGGTGACCATACTGGAGAACACTCATTGAAAAGCTTAGTGTCACCTAAAGAACTCAGAAAACCAAAAAACATCCTTAGATTGGTATTTAGTTGTTGATGGTAGACAACAAGTACATCCTCAAAACAATTTTATCATCCACCTAGTGACTCCACTGGTCTTCAGTAGCCCTGTTGACCCCACTATTTCTCACAGAATCCCCTAGTAATATATCAATCAATCATAATATTGAAAAGCCCAGTTACATACTATGTGAACTTAGTACCCTTACAGATAGGTTTTTTTTCTCAAAACTCTCATAAAATTCCAGCCTCTCTATGTTTTGAGTCTGAAATATGGCTTCACAATGAATCAACACCGGATCTCACCCTGACCCAAACCCTCCTACCATAGTTGATGACCCAGTAAGAATCTTATGGAAAACTTCTAGGACTGAAGACTCAACTATCGTTAGACCCATTCACAAAGAAAAATATTTTCCTAAAAAATTCATAGCCTTGCAAGATACCCAATTTGACTTACACCATAGAATAAACCTATTCAAAACTAAGTCTCGAAGTGGGATAGACTAGACAAACATTGGGCCTACAAACTCACAACAAAATCCTAGTAGAGAAGCCTCTCCTTCTACTCCTCCTGATTTTTAGCTTCTCCAACACTTTGACTCATTTAGATCCAAATCTGCTCAATCTCAGCTTGTTGGTCCAAGTACATCTACCACTCCCATTCATACATCCAGTGTGCAAACCACTCCTTTTCATCCTCCACCTCCTCTCACAAAAACCCCTCTTACCAACCCTCCTTGGGTTCCTTTACCTCAAATCATGGTAGCATGGTTCGCCCCATTGGTACTACCCGAACCTTTACCGCCTATGCCACAAGACTATCAGTCTAAAATCCCTCACTTTACTAGATTTGACTCTACTACTACCCAACAACATGTAGACAAGATGAATGATTCATTTAACTACCAAGAAATAGAAGAGGAGACCATAAAAATGAGAATGTTTTCCCAAAGCTTAGGAGGAGAAGCAAAGAAATGGTTCAAAAAATTAACTCCTAACAACATTCATGACCTCCCTTCCATTTATCAAACATTCATAAACAAGTGGGAGACTAAGAAAAACCCTCTTCAAATCTTATCAGAGTATGATAACCTTAAAATAAATGTTGGGGAAAGTGTACAAGACTACTACACTAGGTTTAGTAGTGTATACAATGCACTCTCTCCCCACATGAAACCCCCACAAGGCCTAGCCTTAGTAAAATTTCTGGATGGGTTTGATCCAGACATATCTTATCAATTAAGAGAAAGAGATCCCCTAACCTTAGAGGACATGCAAAAAGGAGCAATAAGTGTAGAAGCGAACCTAAATGCTAGAAGGGCTAGATTAAGGGCAGTGAAGAAGGTTAGATACAAAGAGGAAGCCATGGCCTCCACATCTGATGCTAGAATTGAAAATATAGTTAGGGTAATGGAAAGGATGATGGAGAAAATCAATTTGAATGAAAGAGCACCCCCTAGGGAAAACCAAGAAAATCCTCAAAAAAGAAATAGAAACCAAAACTTCAAAAGAGACCCTCCTCAAAATAGACAAAGAGACAATGAACAACAAATCAAACCTCCTTTCCAAGAAAACTATGTAGATGAAGAGGAAAGAGAGACTGAAGAGCAGGAAGAAAACCATGTAAATCTTATAGAATCCAATAATGAGGATGATGTTTTTCTCACAGAAGAGGAACAAGGTATATTTTCCTCAAACCAAACTGATAGAACATATGAGGGTTGTGAAGATTACAAACTAGCATTTGAAAATGATATCATGGAGGTTCATAGGTAGTATGACCTTATAAGTAAGAAAACCCAAGATGCCTCCAAGAAAAACAAAATAGAAAATGTTGTTAGGAAAACCCCTGAAAAACACTCTAAAAAAGACAGCAGAAAATACGAACACCATGGCTAAAACTCCTAATCAAAACAAAGACAAAAATAGCCAACATAATGATGACCAAAGTTGCCCTAGTACATCAACTAGTGGCCCTGAAAAAACTGCCTTAACTGACATTACGAATAAAACTTAGCAAACTAAAGTTGCTGAGAAGACCATGTGTGATAAAATTGATGTAAATATACCAAGAACACAAACACCATTCAGTATTGAGGGTGATATGGCCAAGATCAAAATAACCATACCTCTTAATGAAATAGTGACTCAAGATGTATATAGGTCTCAAGTTTTGAAGGCTTTCAACATAGGAAATGACACCAACACTCTAAATTTGACTGATGAAAAGCCAGAACTGTTGTTTGGACCTAAGGTAGAGGTAAAATATCAAGAAGGAGTTGTACCTCCATTCTATGTCAGTTGAGCATTCATGACAAAATACTACACAATGTTATGCTAGACTCTGGTGCTTCACACAACCTTATGCCAAAGGTAGTGATGGAGAGATTAGGCCTCGAAATAACCAAACCTTACAAATACATATACTCTTTTGATTCAAGTAGGGTTAAATGTCTAGGTTTGATCAAAGATCTGTGTGTCAATCTGGTACAAATCCCAGCTAAAAGCCTAGTTATGGACATTGTAGTGGCTGACATTCCCTCGAAGTATGGAATGCTTTTATCTAGATCATGGGGATCCAAAATCCAAGGAAACCTCCAAATGGACATGACATACATTACTATTCCAGTCTTTAATCAAACAAGAATACTATACAGAGAATCTCACATGAAATACATGGTAAGCAACCAAGATAGACCAAACAACACCCCTCTCTATTATATACATTCAAGCCTTGAATCATTTATCTTGTACAATGAAGATGACATTAATGAACAAGTAAATGAAAAGGAGGAAGAGCAAGACCTGTCAGAACAGTCAAACCAAACACAAAATGAAGAACATAACACTCAAAACTCTAGCATCCATGAACAACAACATAATGGCAAATCTGAACTTGAAACACTTTGGAACATGAGATTTGATGGCTCTTGTGGCAAAGCTGGTTTAGGAGTAGGTGTTTAGATACACAACACCAATGAAGGTTACTCTTACAAACTAGATTTTCAATGCACAAACAATATTGCAGAGTATGAAGCCCTTCTCTTAAGGCTACAATGGTTGAAAAACATAGGAGCTAAGAAGTTTTCTGTTCAAGGAGATTTCAAGCTAATCATTAGGCAAATCAAAGGAGAATGTTCAACCAAGAATCCTAGGCTAAGAGAATATAGGAATGCTTCCTTAGACCTCCTGAAGACATTTGAGAAATATAAACTTACCTCTATCCCAGGAGATCAAAATAGTATTTCCAATGAACTAGCCTTTGATGCCAACACTTGCCAATTACCTCATGCAAATGAAAAATACACAGTGAAGGTCAAGTGCAGACCAAAAATCCTTGATAATATAGATTATTGGAAATTATTTGAAAATGAAAAACAAATTGAAGACTTATTGCAACCAAAAATAAAGTTTGAAATGTCAAAGAAAGACTTAAACCATCAAGAGGATTGTTTTGCTGAAGAACAAAAACAAAAAACAGAGCTGCCTTATACTGTTGATATAAATCTACTAGAACACCCTCTTGAGGCATAATTGTTTGAATATTTAGATCAAAAATACCTTGAGGTATTGCAATGCAAAGATAACTCATTACCAAAAGGTCTTCCCCCCCTTAGAAGAGATGTTTGATTTCAATGATGTTGTTAGGAAGCCAAAAATGGAATCCATCGAGACTGATGTAGAAGAATGCAACATAGGCAGTGTAAAAGAACCCAAAATGATAAAGCTATCCAAAACTCTACCTCACATAAAACAGAAATATATTGAGTTGCTCAAAGAATTTAAAGATGTGTTTGCATGGGGTTATGAGGACTTGAAGTCCTATGATACAAACATCATTCATCATAAGGTTCCTCTCAAGGAAAACCAAAAACCATTCAAGAAGAAATTAAGAAGGATAAACCCTGTCCTAGTGCGTCTGGTTGAGAAGGAAATAAATAAGATGTATGATGTTGGAATCATAGTCCCACTCATGTACTCAAAATGGGTTTCAAACCTTGTGTCAGTAAGAAAGAAAAAAAGGGAGATTAGGCTATTCATAGACTTTAGAAACTTAAACAAAGCCTCCCTGAAAGAAACTACCCTTTACCTAAGATAGATCATAAACTAAAAAGGGTAGTAGGCTATAAAAGAATATCATTGCTTGATGGTTTTTCAGGTTACAATCAGGTGCTAGTACTTCCAAGTTATCAGCACAAAAATTCCTTCACTACACCTTGGGGCACCTTCATGTATGTCAAAATGCCTTTTGGGTTAATGAATGTGGGGGCTACTTTTCAAAGAGCCATGGACATTTCTTTTTATGAAGACATAGGTTACTTCATTGTGATATACCTTGATGACATCACTGTATATTTTAAAATTGATGATGAATACCTAGTTCACCTAAGAAAGGTCTTTGAAAAGTGTAGAAAGTACAGTCTATCTTTAAATCCTAAGAAAACTTTGTTTGGTCTTCAAGAAGGAAAAATCTTAGGCCACTTCATATCTAAAGAAGGGATTAAGATAGACCCAAAAAGGATTGAGGGTATATTTCAAATCAACCACCTAGGAATATTAAAGAGCTGCAACCTTTCAATGGAAAGATCAACTTCCTAAGAAGGTTCATACCTAACCTTGCAGAAATCCTAAGAAACATTACTAACATGCTGAAAAGAGAAATAGGATCAAGTGGACCACAGAAGCCAAACAATCCTTTGAACTAGTAAAACAAGCACTTACCAAACACCAGTTCTAATCAGCCCTGACTTTACCAATGACTTCTTCATATTTTCATTTGCATCAGAACACACTATTGCTGCAGTTTTTCTATAAAAGAAGATGATGGGACAAGAAAAACCCATAGCTTTCTTCAGCAAAGAACTAAGAGATTCCCCTCTGAAATATAACATTATGGAGAAACAAGCCTTTTCCTTAATCAAAGCATTAAAGGATTTCAGATTTTACATCTTGCATTCACATGTCATTTCTTTTGTTCCACAGACAGTTTTCAAGGACATACTGAATCAAGATCTTGATGGCAAAAGGGGTAAGTGGATTGTTGTCATCTTAGATTATGATCTAGAAATTAGACAGACTAAACTGATCAAAGGACAAGGAATTGCCAAACTCATGCCTGAATCAAACTTTCAAGCACTAGACATAAACATGATACATTATTTGGATGAACAAGAGCAACTGGCGACTCCACCCATTGACGAAGAATTTATGAACTCACTTTGGTATGCTGATATATTATATGTGCTTTTTAATCTAAATTCTCCTCCTTCTTTGTCCAAAACCAAAGCTAGATTCTTGAAACTAAAGGTTGTAAATTTTTGCATTCTAGATAGAGCTTTGTATTGGAAAAATTTTGTTAGTATCTTGCTTAAATGTTTACTTGAAGATGATGCAGATAGAATCATTCATGAGTTTCATGAAGGAGAGTGTGGAGGTCATCTCTACTGGAAAACCATTGCCAACAAAATCCTTAGAGCTAGTTTCTATTGGCCCACTCTTTTCCTTGACATCCACAAGGTAGTAGTAACTTGCCATAAATGCGAAATATTTGATGGAAAGAGAAAACTACTGCCTTTACCTTTGCATCCTATCAGTGTTGAAAATCCTTTTCAATAGTGGGGTTTGGATTTCATTGGAGAAATTCACCCTGCCTCATCTGCCCAACACAAATGGATCCTTACTGCAACTAACTATTTCATCAAATGGATAGAATCCGTCCCTTCAAGGAATGCCACTGATTTAGTAATCATCAAATTCCTTGAAACCAGCATCTTGTCCAGATTTGGCTATCCTTAAAAGATCATCACTGACAATGCTATTGCATTTAAGTCCAAGAGAATGGTGGACTTTTTCTACAAGCATCACATTGCACTAGGGCATTCTACAACTTATTACCCTCAAGATAATGGGTTGGCTGAGTCCTCTAACAAAATATTAGTGAACATCATCAAGAATTTGTTGGAAGAGAACAAAAATTCATGGCATAGCAAACTAGTGCATGCACTATGGGCTGACAGATTAGCAAGCAAAAAATATATTAGCATGTCTCCCTATCAACTAGTGTATGGCATGGACGCAATTTTTCCAACATCCTTGGGGGTCTCGATGATGAAGCTTCTCCAAGAGGTACAATTATAGGAGAATAACATACAAAGTAGGATGAGCCAAAAACCATTCATTTTCACCAAACAAGGGAAGAAGTTTACAACAGAACACAAGCAGTGCAAGAGAACATCAAGAAGATATTTGACAGAAGGACCAAGGAAAATGATTTCTAGATTGGAAAAAAAGTGCTAAAATGGGATTCAAGGAGAGAGGACAAAGGCAAGCATGGAAATATGAAAATCTATGGAAGGGTCCATACATCATCTATTCAGTTAAAGGTAATAATGAATTCTTTCTACAAGAGCTGGATGGAACAGAGTTATTTGGAGGTCTTGTCAATGGTAGGATGCTCAAGCACTATTTTTGTTGAAATTCCTAGTTTGAAGCTTTCATTCATTGTACATAACATTGCTTGATGAAAGATCAGAAAAATAAAAACACAAAAACAAAGAAAAGAAGAAAAAGAGGGTAGGTAAAAAGAAGAGGTACAACCCCATACGAAAAAGAATATGTCTGAAAGTGTGCAAGTATAAATGCCACTACTTTGAAAAAGAAAAGTCTTGTTCAGTAATACAACCTATTCATGATTGAACATGTTTTAAATTTTTGCTGATAAGTTAGAGAAACAAGATTTACCAAACCATGTAAACTTGGCTTGTCAGTAGACTAGATTACGAAAAGATATTTGGTTTTAATGCTCAAATCTGAGCCAAAAGAGAAATAAAGGGATGCACAACCAATTCTAAATCACAACCCTCAAATTTCTAGTTTCACTTGTACAAAAATAAAGTCTGTGTGCAGCTGCCCAAAATGCTACAACCCATGAAAAATCAAATTGCTTAAACTTGGTTTGGTCATGTTTTCAATTTCATGTTAGTAGATTAGAGAATGAAGATCTGTGAAATTGCTTAACCTTGAAAAATTAGTAGAGTAGGTAGAAAATGAAAGATTTCATTAGCCTAATCTGAGCTGTTGGAAGTGATAAGGGTAGAAGTAGATAGTTTTTATGCTTTAAAAAGAAAAAATGATGTCAAGGGTTTGCTAATCCAATTGCACCCAACTGAAGAAAAAATGTTAGGCAAAGTATGATGGGTAGGTAGAATTGATGTTGAAGCAACTATGTTTTTTCAAATTTGAGATCACAACTTCAAAGGAAAAAATCAGCAAATGAAGGAAGAAGGATCTGCCAAGTACAAGTAAGGTACTAATCTTCAAAACTCAGGAATCTGAACTCTGAGGTTTTGGACACCTCTTGAAAGGAGCTGCCCTCCCCAAGTGGAGCCACTGTTAGTCATCAATATTTTTCACTATTTTTAGATGACTATAGATTGGTTCTAGATTTCTGAAAACAACCTTCCTAGAATATTATGAGTTTCAAAAATCTCACTGCCTTCATTATCCTGATAGAAAATTTTCACTATTCTATCAGTTTTCCATTTCATGGTTATCATGTCACTCCTACAAACTCCTTATGAGCTATACCTTTCATTTTCACCCTCCTTTCTTGCATATAACCTCATTGGCCTATTTTTCCCCCGTCCATAAACTCCACTTTTCCTCTAGGGTTCCGTATAGCCAACTCATTCCCATGTTCCCCAGGTTCATCAAGCATTGATGGTCTCAAAACTATCTTTATAGGCTCTTTAGATAAATCAAGTAAATTGGATTTTGGATCTTCAATACAACACTTTGACAAATACTCTGTTTTTCACTTGAAGCCTCCAAGCCAATTTTTAGTCAAGATCAGGTCAAAGGACCCTCCCACTAGGTCATTAGGGTTTCACATGTTTTGAGTTCATCGTTGGTGTTTTAGGCACTGCATTTCCTTTGCTAGAAAATGGCTTAGATGTAATAGAATGTTCAGACATGGTTATTCAAGGAAGACCTAAATATTTCCAAAGAAGACTATCCCTTCAGTTTCAGAGTCTGCACATGAGGAAATGGAAAAACTTTGGCACTTTTGCAGGAGTGTTGAATTTTCCATCAGCAAAAGGTATTGATAAGGTAAATGGTATGTTCCTAAGTGAATACAACTTACGTCAGAAGAAAGGGAGACAATTTGGTCTTGAGGAGAACTAGGATTTTTTAGCTTAATGGTCCAGTAGAGTACCAAACCGTAATCAATTGCAGAAATGACCTAGAGGAGACACACAAAGCCAAACATGAAGAAAGTATGTCAGAAAATATTTATGAGATAGGGAAAAAGGTGAGGTGAACTGGACATAAATGAATGAAATTGAAAGGACTATAGAGAACCTAGAAGACAACTAATGACTGTCTTAAAGCACTCCAAACACCTAGGGTTTTGAGAAAATAGACAGAGAAGGTGAAATGATGAGTTCAACTCCATGGTGCAAGAAAAAGAGGGTTTTGAAGGTGCTGCTATGTGAAATCCTCCTAAATGTGTTTAATGAGCTTGTTATTCCTAGTGAGAAAAGGATGAGTTAAACTCCATAATGGAATAAAAGGAAGGTTTTGAAGATGTCACTATGTGATCAGATCCCAAACTTGTAAAAATGAGCTTGCCATGTCTAAAATGAGCAAAAGATGAGTTGAGCTCCAAGGTGGAAAAAAACAGAGGTTTTTGAAGATGTGCTACTATGTAAACATCCTAAGGTTGTCAAAAGTGAATTCATAATGCCTCAAGGAGAAAAAGGAAGAACCACCTCAAATGTTTTCAGTCACCTGCAAACAAAACTGTTAAATGACATCAGGGAAAAAGAAAAGGACTTTTAAAACATTAGAAAGTGGTTTGCAAAGTTAAAATCAAATCCATGAGCCTATAAAGCACATATTACACTTCATATTAGTCATTGTTCACTTGCAAAGAGTTAGAAGTTTCAAGGAGAGAAGGTTTTTTGAGTTTTCAAGTTGAAATTTGGCTAAGTGTCTTGGCACTACGCACTCAGATTGGCACTATGCACTTGGAATCGGGCGATGTGCCCTTGGAAAAATTTCCCCATTCAAATTACAAAGGCATTGTGCACTTGGAACTGAGCACTCCGTGTTGGGGAAGGCGTTTTGCCCTTGCTCGACAAGCCCGGTGAAGAAACCTTTGGTGCTCTGCACCTGGGATTGAGCGCTGCACACTTGGGATGGAAGGCTTTCTAAGCCCTGAAAACACTCAAATCACCTAAATATTGCTTAAATACATTGCCAAGAGTTCTCCAAGCACTGGTAGGGGTAAGTACAGATCCTCAGCCCATTTTCAAGTCTTTTTATCATCATTTAATTGGAAGAAATTGAAATTCTAAGAGGCAACCCTAAGGCTTAAACTTGACATCACTATTTACCATTATTCTCATATGCTTGTAAAGAAAATCAGTGATTGAAAAGGGTTCTTACATTAGTTTAAGGGTTTTCATTTATTCAAGCAGTTCATACCACTCATTCATTCATCCCCTACATTGCAAAGGCTGCCATTCCATTATCCCTTCATCTCATTTCCATTTGCAGTCCTTGGGTTTCTCAAGGCAGAGTTTACAATGTCAGAAGGCAGTGGTAGTGGAGGAGAGGCTCGAATGCCAAGGAGGCATGAGCACAAAGGTAAAAATATCAACAAATTTGAACCCCCCAACACAAGGGAGCTAATGACATATCCCCTTACTGTTTCATGTTTCAAGCATGTAGGATGCTTTGATTTTTGTGAAAAGGTGCAGCAGGTGCAAAACCACCTTGAGCTAACAAGAATCTTTATCATTAACTTGCATGAGAAACAAGTTAACATTTCAGGGATCACCTTTGAGCTATCTACAAATGTTATTGCCAATGCCACTAGGATACCAAGTGTGGGTGAGAAATGGTTCAAGCAAGCCAATCTATACATGAGCTACTTTGAACCCTACCTAAAGCCTAGATACAAATATCCCATGAAATCCATCTTTCTTTTCTGACATTTTTTTGATAGATATGCACCTATGATGAGAATCATTATGAAGTATTTTACATGTGAGGGAAGGTTCTCCCAGCTTTACTCCTACCACATCAGGCTGCTTATGCACTTTACTAGAGTGAGGATGCTGCACATACCCTATTACCTCTACAGAAGCATTGATAAAATTTCCTATATTGTATAAAAGAGAGACTATCCTCAAAAAATGCAAAGCCTCTTTCATCACTCTCTTATCAAAATGGTTGTTATGCATCAATTGCAACAGAAAGGCATTCCATGGGAGACCTTCATTGCGATTGAGGTGTTCACCAGTCCACAAGGCCAACAACAACAAGATGTCCCTTCATATTCTCATCCTCCCATTCCTCCTTCACCATCACACCCCACTACACATCCATCACCATCTACTCACTTTCCTTCACCTTAGGATAATGACCCTCCTTCACCACCGTTTCACAATCCCTCACCATCATCTCATGGCACTAGTGCATCAAACAATGAGGAATAAAACAATGATAAATCAAGAAGTGATGCTGGTGGTAGTGAAACAGATGGTACTGAGATGAATAAAATTGAGCCTTTTCCTTTGACCTACTAGAGGGGAAATAGGAATGTGTTTGCTGCCCTTAAAAGGCAAGGGGCCATGCCTTCTACATCAACCAAGAAGCTTGACAAAGGTAAGGAAAAGGTCATTGGTGAAGAAGAAGAAGACAAGCATAAAACTAAACAAGAATTTCAACTTATTCACCTTGAAACTGATGATGAAAATGAGTAGAGGATCAATAACATGCTTCTCAAAATAAAATATGTTCAGATTAAATATCTACAAACCAATCTAGGTAGGGAAAATAATGTGATTCAATTTTTTTGAGGTTGAAAACAAGCAGTTGGAGGCAGAGAAGGCTTTCTATGAGATCAGAGCTATCAGAGCTCAGAAAGAGGTTAGAAAATCCAAGGCAAAGCTATATGAGGTCTTGGGCACTCATGATGATAGTGAAGAAGAGGAAGAATAGCTTCCTAGGAGGAGGCCAAGGACAATTGGTTTGAGAAAAGCCTTAGCCAAAGAAAGAGAGCAAGAGACAGCATTGGCAGAGTAGTTCACCAAGTGAGTTTCTTGCCATGGAAATAGAATATGATAGGGAATCTTGGTTAGAGAGGGTAAATGCGCACCTAGAGGATCAACTAGAGAAGACCAAGAGAGACCTAGACATGAAAAATAAGATGGAAAGGCATTTTGCCTTAAGAAACAAGATTGCAAGGGCCAAGCTCAAAAGAGCCCTTGCAAATATTCATTCCCTAAAGGAGGAAAAAGAAAAAAAAAACTTGAAATTCTTTCTGATGCATCCTACAAGCATCCAAACATGATCAGCAAGACAAATCCAAATTTTGGCACATTTTTGAAGATTTTGAGTTTTTGACTATTTTGAAGGGCCAAGTGTGTAGCGCCACTGGAACTCCGCTCTTTTTTGGGGCACCCAATGGAGGAAAACTTTGCATTTTTATGTTCATCAATCAAGGAAATCACCACACAACGTTTCAACTCATTTGGATCAAAATTGGTCCTCCAAAAGTGCCAAAAACAAGCAAAAAATCAACTTTCTGCCCTATTTTCAGAACTTGCACTGTGCCCTAAGAAGTCTTGGAAAAAGTGGTTTTTTAGCAGGTAAATGGACACCAATCAAGAAACTAAAAGAATTTTTGGAAAATAGACAGAACAGGATTTCCAATGAGCTAGCATGGAGCTCATTTGGACACCAGGAAGGCTTCCAAATCTCAACTTCTAAAAGACCAATTTTTCCAGATCTGTTGCTGCGCCCTTGGCTTGGCGCTGCACCCTTGAGCCTTGGTGCTACGCCCTTGCCTGAAAGTCAAAAAAAGAAACTTGGAGTAATTGAAAAATATATTTTGAGGGCTTTGAGGGAAAATCACTCCAGAGTTATATGAGGAGTTATGTTAGATTTTATTTTTGCATTTATTAAGTTAGGATATTTGTGCCTTGGGCCTTACATGGTCTCATAGGACAAAAATGACATTTATGATGTAATTAATGACATTTGGGAAACCTATCTAGGGTTTTGGTCCTCCTTTTCAAGTTAAATACTGCATGGAGGCTTCATTATTCATGTTGGTTGTTGGTTTTTGGTTGATTGTTAAACTCAATATCATAGACTTGGAGTTGAGGAGAAATTGGCTTTGGAGTTTTGTGAATGCTTTGATTTGAATGGAAATGGAGCAAACACATTTGCAGGATTGATGGGCATGGTTAATGGTGATGTATTTCTGATTTACTACTTTTCTTATTATTTTTTCATATTGTTTCATATTTCTCTTGCATTAGAATAGAAATTTTAGGCTAAGATATGCTATTAGAGGCACCTTAGATCTGTCTGCTTCTATTTCTCTAATGTTTTCCTCTACTAGGTCAGATGAGAGAATTCTTATTTTCTCTCTAGTTTCACTTAGCTTGTTTTTCTTAAGAATGATTTAATGGAGCTAATTCCAAAGAATTTTATGGTTAGCCCTGCCTTTGGTATAACTTAAAACATTGTTTTTGAGGTCTTTTCTTTGAAGTATTGCTAATTAGGGTTTGGCTGAAGAGGTTTACGGTTTTCCCTGCCCTTTTGTTATTATTAAATGGTTGACTTGAAGGTCTTTGTAGTTTGATTAAGGAAATTAGGAGTTCCCTACCCTTTGACCATTACTATATGTTATCTTAAATGTTTTCTTTTCCTGAAGGTGAAATCACTAGAGAATTTACAAGTTTCTTGCTCTCTAGCTTTGGCTGGATTGTTGTCTTAATGCTTACTTGCTAGGGTTTGGTCAAAGAAGCTTATGGTATGCCCTGTATTTTGTTATTTATTTATGCATAGTGTTCTTAAATACATCTCTTGTTATAATACATGTTAAAGTATTCTTAATTTCCCTTTAAACCTACTAATCTCACAATTTATTGTTCACTTCACTCACATGAGCCTTGAAGATCCATTTAGCTTTGTTAAACTTGCCCTCTGAAACACCCTTGACCTATTGTTGTACTTTTCAAGACCTTTTGTAGACTCCATAGCCCAATAGTTTAAAATTCTCTTACTCTATCTATTATGCTTGACAAGAAACCCAACCAAAAAAAACAAAAAAACAAACCCTAATCACTATAACTAGCCTAAAATCAAAACCCTAAAATCAATCAAGCTTACATCTTTTACAGAAATATAGAGAGAGCCCTCTCTGAGTCCAGGAAGTCTAGGTCTTAGGACTCAAAAAAAAATTTGATGCTACCTTATACATTTGGTCTTGCCAATCTGACAAATTACATGGAATTAACACCTAGATTAGCCACGATTTTCTGAGTAAAATGATCCATTACATAAAATATGAGATTGTTGCCTATAAAGGGCAGTGTTGTAACAGGTTTGGGGGGGGGGGGGGGTTGAGTAAAAATTTATCAGTTGTTGAAATGTGAGCTTCAAGCTGTTGTAAGACATTTTTTTATTAATAGAAGGACCTATGTTTAGTGATTTAACATGGCATGTGATTAATTCAGATCATTGCAAGTGAAGTCACGTTGAGTTTCTAAATCGAACGCATTAAAGTTTCCTTTTTACTATAAGTTCCTAAGCTCACCCAGGTGTGGCAAGGGCCCACCACAATCTGGGATTGAGCTCTCTATAATTTATCGTTATATTAGTTATATTTCGGTGTTTTTTTTTCTCATTTCATCAATGCATGATTTTATTAATATTTGTAAGATTAATTAACCTAGACTTTTAATTGACTACAACATGGTTATAATTCTTTCTGGTCTTGTATGGATTCGGTTTTGAAGACTATGCTCCAGATCATTGCATTGTATGCATGAATCCTCCTACAGAGCAATGATCTGTCTCCTCTTCAGCATCATGATTGTTTGGTGTTAGTAAAACATCTATGCATAGAGCACCTATATGCCATTCAAACGATCCCATGCATACATGTCATTAACTTGTGAACTGTAGCGAGAATTTTTCATGTGTTTTCATTAGCCAACATTGGATTTGATTTAATGTGTGAATTGTGAACCTACATATGCATTAATTAGAGATGTGAAAGTGAAATGGTGTTTTTTCATTTATAAATTGCATACATACTATTAATTTTTTAACTCCTCTGAGATTTCATTCAAGAAGATGCTTTTGTGTGAAAAGCATTCATAGCCTTAAAGTCATAGAACAGTGGGATTAAAGCCAACACTCTTAGTTAAGATCTAAGTTTAGAAATTTAGTGACTTTAGTTGTCGAGCAGTAGAACAAAATTGTCTAGGATTGGAGTGTAATCGATGAAGGTTTCTTTCGTTAATTTCAATTCGGTAAGTAGTTTTCATGTGAAGTAGTGCAAAGTATTTTAAGTTCAAATAGATATAGATTGAGTTGATATTGTAGCATTTTTAGAATATTCTAGTTCTGAATTGGTTATTGTAGCATTTTGATTTCTTTTGAGTTCCAAGATAGGTAACCTCTGCATTTGATGTTTGGATGTCTTTTGATTGAGTGAGTTGCAGTATATTAGAACTCTAAAGATTAAGGTAGTTGTCACATTCACTAGTTTAATTTAGTTTTCATATTTATAATGTGAGTTTCATGCTTTAATAGTTTGGTTTTATTTGGTCAACAATGTGAACCTTTGAGAACAAGCGATTGAATTTTATCAGAGAAGCTTTCGATGTAGCCTTATCCCTTATTTTCCAGTACTTAAATTAGACAGTGAGAATTCTTGCATACAATAGGGTTTCATTATAGAAATTTGAGTTAGATTATTTTGATGCAATAAAGTCTCATTCTCATAATTAGATTTAGAATACTTTTTGAGGTGTTTTTAATTAATTATGGGTTTGAAGTGTGAAGATAATATTAAGTATAGTAACAGTAAGGATTTTCCTCTATTCTAGTTAATTTGAGTTTATCATTAAAGTAGTGTGAGTACTTTTCGAGATAGAGTTTTTTTTTGTACTTAGATTAAATAGATTTTAGATTTAGTTTTCCCATTTACTTAGATTAAAATTGTAATTTGTATTGCTTGAGCATTGATTTAAATTGTCATTCAGAATTAGATGTGTGAATCAGATATGATTAAAAATTTGGTTTAAAATTCTTTTTAACTTGTCTTATTTTCTCTAGAGAATTGAAGTTATATTTGTTTGGATTGGGATTGACCTCATAGAGTTAATTTTGTTTAAAATTAAAATTGTTTTGATCAAAATTAGTTACATGAATTGTGATTTCCATTTAATTTATTGAAGCTTTATTTGAATGGTAGTTGGTTATTTGTTTTAATTCATAGGAAAGTTTAATTAGATTTATTTATATTCATCATAAGAAAAATTAAACTAGAAAATGATTTTGTACTTAAACAATAAGTTGATTTTCGTACTCTAGTTTAGGGCGAATGCTCTGATCCTGTGTTTGTGTGTCAAAGATTATGAGTCCAAAATTGATAATTTAATGTTGAAAATTATAGCAATATATTTCCCCAACAATGATCAATCAACACAACTTTTCAGGAGCATCTACACATTTCTTATATTGTGATGTTGTAGTAGGGACATCATAACCTTTGTTCTCCCCTTCCTAGTTTTGAACCCATAATAATGAAAGTCTCAGAGTCACAATTCAATTATAGCGAGAGTATATGCCATGAATGTGCCTAAAATATGAATCAATGATTAAAAAAACATCATCTTCATAATGAAATTTTCTTCATAATTTACATGAATTGCATTTGTTTCACGTATGCCTTAGCTATAATATATGAAAAATTTATGGTGGGATTGGTATGATGCACTGATTGGGAAGAATAAGATAGTATGGTTGGCACAACGCATAATATTTTGGTATAGGTGGATGGTCAATGAAAAATTAATGTGTACAACTTAGGCAGAATCAAACAACAACACATATTTATGTTAACCAAGGAAATTTAAATATATAAAAGTGTTGTTTCAACCTTAAAATAGATTTGTGTTGGCCAAAAAAATTGTTGTTTGTACTCATTGGCTTTGAACACATTGGTGCTTCATTTTTTCTTTCAATGCGTTCCAAATTTGTAACACGACGAGCCCCTTTGCGACTTACAATAATGGAAACTCGATCTTCATGCTCAACATCAAATAATAGGTCAGACACCTTTGCAATACAGAGTGAGGAGTGCGCACACTGTCAACACAACTATCAAAATTTATTCTCTCGGGTAGAAGTAGGTTTGGGTAGAGGAGCACTAAATTTTGATACCATGTTAGAATGAGAATACCATAATGAAGTAATGGGTGTGAATTTCATTTCATTAAATATGGTACACACAAAAATACAATATTAAGACTATTGTATTCAACTTCCAGTAATTGTGCACATTCCACATCATAACCCTAATGGATTAGGTGTCCAACAAATGTGAATTTAATTTTGTAACAAAAATGTTATTGTATCTTTGAGAAAATATATCTATGGATGTATAATTGTGACAATATTTTCTAAATTAGAAATTATTAATTATTCATATATATGGTTATGTATGCATGTGTATTAATTGTTAAATAGAAAAACCGAGTGAAAATAGGGGCCTTGTCTTATGTTCTTCTTATGCCTTAGTTGCACCTAGGGGACTAGAGTGAATTTTTCACAAATGTAGTTCGTGAATTGTTAGATATACCAAGATCCTTTCATTTCTGATAGTAGCTAATTGCAGCTACATTTCCTAAACCAATAACAAAAATAACACTTCTAGAAGGTGAGGTTGATCCATATTTTCTAGGGGAACGTATATAAGATGCAAAATATACTTGTATCTCAAAGCTTGTAGGAGTAAATTGGGATGGAATAACACTCAATGACATAGACCCACCCTACCACTAGAGGGGAATATACTAAGTGTGCCCGTGAGGAAATTGTGACTATGGCTAAGAAATCATATACGCCTTTCTTAAATCCAATAGTGCATGTTTCACTTCACAACAAATTTGAGCTTCATGATATATTTGCACCTTATATTGAATTTTTTATTAAAATATTGATCATTTATGTTATTAAAATATTTATGGTTTATGTTTATGTTATATATTTGCACCAATATTCGATGGACAAGTGACAGAAATGTAGGGATAACCTATACTTGTTTCTTGAGTTGATTTTGTAAATAAAATTGAAGTTGATCCAACTTGTGATGAAGGTTAGGGATGACCTTAAGTATCAAAGTTTTGAATTAGAATTGAGGATATGTATAGGGACGATTTGTGCATGATTTACTTTCTTGTTTAATTTTCATATCCCTAAATGGTTTTGCATAAGAAAAATTCATAATATCACTTATCCATTATTAGGGAAAAATGTTAAATACTGAACCTATCACCTAACAATTAGTCCCTAGTAGATTATTATTGATCTACTAAATAAAAGCATAATTAGGTTCTTAACACATTTTTTTGCTGAAAGCAAAAATATTAACCAATCTCAAGCACATGTGACACAAAAAAATTTCTCCTAATCAACAATCATTCATTCAATTAATAATCTAAACCTAACTGGGTTCCCATCCCGAGATAATGATCCAAATGAGGAAAATAAATGTATAACATCCCCTGGATTTGATCTAGCTTATCAGGCCCTAGATCTATTCTTGATGTACTTGGTTGATATCTATCTCTAACGATATACCCCTGCACCATCCTTTTACCTGGAATACTTGACTATCTCACTCCTAACTTGATAAAAAAATGTTTCGTAATGGATTATGTAATTGTGTGGTGTTGTGTCTTATCCCTTAACCTAGCCCTTCTCTTATAATATTGAGTTATGAAAAAATCCACAACTCTAATATGCAAAGTCATTAATGGAAAAAATTAGATATTTCCTCACTTGATATCGATGGTTGAGATTGATCTAATTCACTAATGAAAATAACCTTTATCTTAGATTATATTAAATTCATTCTTTATTTATAAAATAAATTACTTTAATTATTAAAGGAAATACTAAGGTTCAACGGTCCATTAGGAAAATTTTGCATCACTAGAAACTAAGGCCTATGTAGAAGTAACTCCCTAAGGTACAAACATCAACAATCGATCTCAACGATGGAGGTACTATGTCCACCTGGAAGTAGCTTCAATTCTAAAACTCCATCCACTTCCATGGTTTCTTCCTTTGAATTGGAAGCCTTCCCTACCACCTACTTCAAAATCATCCTTAAAGAACTGCCTCATTTGGAATTATTCCTAGAAGCCTCATACTCCTAAATATCCTATACGATCATCTCATACCATAATTTCCTCTTGAAATACTTGGAAGGATATACTAGGTTCTCCTCCCCACTTGAACTTGAATATTGACTCTCTCTAAAATACTAAACCTTTTAGAGCTTCCTACTCCTTATTCTCTATCATGGTTATGCTTCTTGGCCCCTTTCCCACATGAATTTGTTTTTATAGCCATGTGTTGTATGGGGGTTATTTCACTCTACATCTCACAGTCATACAATGAATTATATTACTATATCTTATATGGCACCGCAACTTGACCACAACTATTGTTATATGGTGGTTAGTCAGTTGGCCCCAGCTCATGCTCCAACCTAACACTAGTGCTAGGTACTTACATGTGGTAGTCCATTTTTCTTGGACCATGCATGATGAGCACCCTATACGACATTTCCCTCATAAATTGGTTGCAATCTCTATTCCCACACAATTGTAACATGTTCAATATGCATGTCCTAGTAGCCCATGACTAGTCTTACTTTATGTGGCACAAACTCATGTTATGGTTTATTCCCCTAGCCCAACTACACTCTAGGAACATCTATTTGTGTGGCTTAATGGAATTTATGTTTTACTTGGCCTGTCATGCTATATTACTTAGTCATGACTTGATATGTCGATGTAAAGTCTATCCATGGTTGGCTACCTATTACTCCAATGAATGAACCCTCTAGTGGGATCCCTAACACCCCCATGCACTTATAAATTGACTCCCCACTAGGACCACACATTTTTCTCATGTATCAGACCCTTTTGGTGGCTATGTGAGTGATGAATGGTTTGGTAATGACTGGTCGACAATTTTTTCTCACCATAGTTGTCATCTCCCCTTTTTTAATTTTAATTTTATATGTTGTCTTTTACACAACTGGATACAACCTCCATTTTTCCTAGCCAGGTTTTTTTTTCTACTATATAGCCCACATCGAATGACATATGACTTGTGTTTTTTTCATCTGGAAAATATTTTTGCCTTGTATAATCACTAGACAAACCTAGATTCCATGATATTTTTACAAGATTTTCACCCTGTGTGATACAAATTTTGGTTTCTAAGAGTTTACATTCTAATACCATGTTAAATATTGAACCTAACACTCAAAAATTAGTTCCTAGAAAATTATTAATGATCTAGAAAGTAAAATAAAAACTAGTTTCTTAACACAATTATTTAGTGGAAGCAGAAATATTAACCAATCTCAATCACATGTGACACATAAAAATTCTACCCAATGAATATTTCTTCATTAAATTATTAATATAAGCCTAGTTGGGCTCTCATATTTAGATATTGGCCCAACTGAGGAAAATACATTTATAACATACCATGGATCTAATCTAGCTAATCAAGCCATATATATATCTTTTATATGCTTAGTTCTTTTGTATCTCTAATGTTGTACCCATACACATTCCTCATACCCAACAAACTTGATATCTCACTCCTCACTTGAGAAAATATCTTTCTCAATATTTTGTGCCATTGTGTGGTGTTTTGTCTTCTCCCTTTGCCTCTCCCTTCTCTCATAAGCTTGAGTTATGATTGAATCCACAACCTTTATCTCCAAATTGATTTATGGCTAAGATTAGATCTTGATTCACTTAATATTGATAGTTGAGATTCATATAACTCCCTAATGCATCTAACCTTTTCATTATAAAATATTAAATTCACTTTTTCCTTATAAAATAATTTATTTATTTTTTAGGAAAAAAAAACACCTGTAATTTTATTCATAAAAAAGGAATAACAAAATTACATTATGAATATGATGAAAGAATTCTGATAAGACGTTACTTACGAAAAATGATATAAAGAGAAATAAATTATAAAATATTACAAAAAACTAAGTGTGATAATAATCATTTAACTTCTCCTTCCTACATTTCTTTTCTTGCACTTTTTGTCATCCCTCTAAATTTGGTTCAACAAGGACCATTGCCAATTATATTCCTATTTCCTTTAGTAGGAATTATTTTTCTAATTTTTGAGCTCTCATAAACATGTGCATCCCACTTTCTATTTGTGCCGCATAATTTTGTGGTTCTAATGTCTCAGAGTCTAAGCCATCAAGTAATTCGCATGTGATATAAATATATATATATATATATATATATATATATATATATATATATATATATATATATATATATATATATATATATATTGTGCATCCTCTTCTACTTGGGTTGGAGGATTCCCCATGGTTTCTTCTCCTTCATATTTAGAGAAATGGGGATTTTACAGTTTCCATCCTTTTTATTTATGGGTATGTCACTTTTTCTTTTTATGGGAATTATTTTAGTGTGGACATGTGTTATATAGATGACTCATTTGGTAGCATCTGCAACATTGAAATGTCATGTTCTCATAATCTAATTCTTGATTCCACTAAACTTTTTTATGCTTCAATTAAATGTGATCAAGTAGGCCTTTGCTAAGATCTATTTTTACACAAATTATAGCAAATGAAAATAGACCTTTGTTTGTTCGTTCAATGTCCATATTTATGAATTTTCCAAGAGAGTTTCCAATTTCCTATAGAAACTTATGATGCTAGAAAGGGAGAGGATGGTTTGGTAGCCTCACCCAAACTGGAATATTAAAACCACCATTTAGTGGTATTGAATTATAGAAACCAAGGGGTGATAAAGAGCCCAAATATTCCCAAAAACCAATGCCCCTCATGAAATACTTTATCCAAATCATATTGAGTATCAAATTGGATAATAAATAAACCTTTAGAGTATAAATATATATCATAGTTTGTGGTACAGAAAGAAAAGACCCACTGATGTAAAGAATCCGATTTAGGCCAAAAGCCATTGAATCTAAATATTAGCCTTGGATTGAAGAGCAGAAAAAGACGGTTTACCTTAGGGAGGTTTACCTCCATAGAAGGAACTTGATTCATTTGTTAAACAATATAGGGTCTTGAGTTGTTTTCAGGTTGTTTTGTAGGGATCAAAGCCTTTCCTTGAACCATATCCTTGTAAGAAATTGATCTATTAGATGTCCTAGGTCTTGGAGCTCCTCCACACATCAAAGAATTAAATATTGTGGTTGAGTTCCTTATGATACAATAAACTTTAATCTGGGAAGATTCCTAAAGAAACTTCCCTTGATATAGCAAGATTTGATTTTTTTTGGTATGCCCCACATATTCTCTATGATTTTATTCAAATTATTGATAGGATCTAAGCTCTGTGTCCAGAAAAGGTAGGACTTCCCACTTATATTCTTGATGAAACTCTGGAAATAATTATGTACCAACTCTTCCTCTAGTTCATACTCCTCAAACGAGTTAGAACATATGAGCGCACTTTGAGAAAAATAATCCCATTTGAGCTTGGGTAATGGATCAATTGTCAACATCAATGCCCATGATGCAAAGTAAATAGGTGATATCAAAAGAAAGTATGGAGGGAAATAGTAAAGTAGCCAAGTTGGGTCGCTCACCGTGTTCATCTCAAAAGAAACACAAAAAACCAATAAAAATAGTTTCAAGATCCTTTGTTTGACATCAAAGCTTGAAATTGGGCACATAGAAAACCCAGGAATATGAGGATACTACATAGTTTTTCCCTCTCATGTACATGAAAAAATTAAGCAAGAACTTGTGCATCCAATAGTCAACACCTAGGATAGTGTCAGGGTCTGATTTTACTGAAAAAAATTAAAAAATAAATAAATAAAATAAATACATAAAATTAAAAAAATAAGAAATAAAGAATAAAGAATAAAAATAAAATAAAAAAAATCAAAATTCTTAAGAAATATGAAACACGGAAGCATGAATTCAGATTCCTAGGATAGTTTCTATAGAAATTATACAAACACATGTATATCAATAGATTCAATCTGATCAAGAAATGTGCTAAAGCTAGATACTTAATCCTTCTACAAATTATTTGCGGAAAATAAACACGGTCACCAATCACAACAAGTAAAGAAAGAAGCAAATCAAACCACAACACATATATTTTACCAGGGAAATCTTGCTACTTAAAACCCCTCTATCTTCTATTGTATATTCACCATGGAATCATGAAACAATTACAATGCAATCTTCTCACAAGAGTCTCCTGCACTCTCACAACTGTCTCACACCGACCCGGACAAAGTCAACCAAAACTTAGCTAATTCTCAGACTCTAATCAGCCTGACTTTCTTGCACAATTCATGTGGAATTCAAACCATATTCTTTAGGAATTTCAGCCTTCCAAAACTACACAAGGATCATGGGAAATCCAATGGATTTCTGGTTGCATGCAGGCAACCTACTAATCACACAACTTATAGTTAACATCCCTTTAACCTTTATCTCAAATAGGTCTCCATTGGAACTGACATGCATGCAGTTATTAATAGTAAATCATCAGTTGCATGGAAGATCACTCATTGTGAATTAAATATGATTTAATTTACTTTATCTCTCACTAGTGCAACAAACAACTACAACTATTCCAACTGAATTTAACTCACCTAACTGAGTTAACTGATTACTAATGCATTAAACTAATGCACCAACTGCAATTCGAACTCCATAGCTAATATAATCACTCTGCATGCATCACCAACCACCCTCAACTCAAAATGCATGAGATAACTGCGCTTATCACACTCAGTTAACTATTACAAGTGATTATGAGATAAGATTACATTTTATTGTCCAATTTAGTTAAGGGATAATTAAATTAGACACTGCACCAATTTATTAAATTAAATTGGTCATCACACTAATGTATCACTAGGACCTGTGGTCCCACACTAGTGTGTGTGTTGCAATTTCTTGTTGACCTTCAAAAATGTCGAGCTATGTAGCTCCAAGTCATGGCATGCCTATGAAACGAAACACAATCCCTTGACCCATGGTAACAAAAGGGTGAAATTCACAGCAAGAAACATTAGAGGAATTTTGAGGTCTAAAATGGGCCTTCTAAGAAAAATGTACAATCAAAATTCACTTTATGAGTACCAATCATATTTTAGGGGATGACATCATTCCTAATGGTTGAGGTGGCATTGCTTGAGTTAAAGGTATTTACTTGTCACATTCTCAATGGTGGATAAAAACTCATGGTTAACCATGGTAGTGCTTTAAGTACTTTTAAAGTCAAAATAAAGTACTCATAATAAATGTCATTTCACACTTTTTGAATAAAAATATATTATTGTCATTTCATATTTCTCGAAAGAAACAATGCATATCCCTATACATTTATTATATTATATTATATTATTTTTATATAGTATATTAATTACATATTATTATAAAATTTAAATAGTACAAATTTTAATTAATAGCATATAATATAATTAAGAATTTATAAATTTATATTTATATTTTATTTTAAGTTATTTAAGTACAAAGGACAAATGCATTAGTTGTTCAATGATAATGACTTTTTCTTGAAAAGATCATTCTTATTTATAGTCACATCAATACAATTTTTTATTAATTTTTATTTTGGTACAATTTTTGAATTGAATTTAACTATGGTTACATGGATTGTGGTGCAAAAAGTGAATTGTAAATTCATAAATATTATTTTATTGGTTTAGCTATTATTTTATTATTTCCTTAGGAGGCCCATTTTAGACCTCAAAATTCCCCTAATGAAACCCTAAAACTCAGCATGAACTCCATCCTCCTCATCCTTATAAAATAAATTAATTTAGTTACTAAAATAATCACTAAGGTACAAGTGTCCATTAGGTGAATTATATACACCCAAACACTAAGGACTATGCAGAAGTAACTACCCAAGCTAAAACATCAACAAAAAACCCAACTTCTTGTTTGTTATCTACTACCAATAGGCTTATAGAGTATTCTAAATTGCTTGACCTAGAGTTTGATTTTTTCCTAGTATGAAAACATATTAGTGAGATGGAATTTTCTAACCTAAACAAGAATTTATGTAGAACATATACAAAATACATTATAGGGTAGATTCCTCCTTTGATGCATAGGTGGGGCCAGTGTCTCTTTAGACAAGTTCGCTCTTCAAAAATATCTTACTATAAATAGGTGGGGTTGATCCAATGAAAATGTCAATGGGTGGGTTTCTTCTCTATAAAATCTCATCAGAGTTAAGTGGAATTGATTAGTGCAAATTTCATAATGTTTGGAAGTGAGTTTATTTGTATGGGTCATGGGTTTGGTGCCAAAGTTTTTTTATGTTTGCATTCTTTCTTAAATTCTTGTTTATTTTTAATTTTTTTAATCTTTTATTAATATTTGTATTTATATTTAATATGTGTTATGTAGTTATATATAACCCACTCATCCATAAAACCTCCATAACCCTCTCAGCCTTAAACCCCCTAATTCCTCAATCCATAACTCCTAAACACTGACCCTAAACCCAATAACCTCTAACCTGAATATCATACTCATAATATTTAGTATTTAAGGGGTTAATATTTGTCCTTAAGCCACGTCCAAAAACCCATAAAAATGTTCTATATATTAAACCATGTAATGGCTGACATATGACACTTACATCTCAAAGATTCCATTTAGGGCATGGTTAGTGGTTTTGGAGCATACATATGGTCCACAAGTCCCAAAAGCATATTTTAGGACCTAAGATTATGGTTTTCCTCCTAGAATAATAGTCACAACCTTAAAAATCCCTAGTAGTCAAAGAGGTCATGCCTTAGGGGTTAGTGTCAATATGGGTCCAATAAGTCATGGAGAGAATAGGGATTTACCTAAATATGGTTAAGGGTAATTTAGATATAAATATGTGATGTTCAAAGGTTAGTGTGATAAATAAGATGAAAGATGGTGAATATGGTCTATATATACACTGCTAAATATTGAGCTAATTTTCGGCAACTCTTTGTCTTTCTTGCAATGACCATTCATAGCTATAACGACGAAAGGACATTTTCATGAAATGTCATTTATTTTCCAATTGTATTTTCAGCGTCTCCTTGATCTTTAGAATTTCAACGTAAATGTTCGATGCAACTCGCGGGGTCAGAATTTCTACGGAAATCATCAGCACATATTATTGGAAGACAACCTATTTGTGTTGTGAAAATAAGTGTCGAAATACTGACGTAAAATTAACATAGTTGTGTCATTTAGGCGTGGGAATTACAACATTTTTTTCAAAGGAATTTCCACGTTTATGTGTGGTAAAGGCCATTGCAAGTCGTGTCTCAATTCCGAACCAGTCATGCAATGTTTAGGTGTGGGAAGTGTGATATTTTGGCATGGGCATTGCAACATTTTAGGTGAGGGAAGTGCGAAATTTAGGCATGGGAAAGTATATTGCAAGTCACGTGTAAATTACGATGGCAAGTTGTGCAACGTTTAAGCATGGAAAGTGCGACATTTTAACGTGGGAATTACGACATTTTAGGTGAGGGAATTGTGACCTTAGGCATAGGAAGAAAAATAACCCTAGGTAGTGCAACAGTTATACAAGTGTCATGATAATGACGGAGTTGGATTTTTTTTTTTTAAATATCACCTCCCAAACATGTAAAATGCAAGCTTCCCATTATGATGGATCACACGATATGTAAGTACTTGACAGTTGGATACTTGACATGGACCTTGGTTTTATTATATTATGATATTGGAAGATAACAAGGTTTTCTCAAGGAATTAATTTCTTGAATATTAGAATATTATTTCCTTTACTTGTTCTCTTTTGCATGATAACTTATATTCCCTTTTCCATTTTATGATGTCTCTAATTTTTTGGAGCCATGAGAGCTTCGATGCATTTTCCTCCCCACTATTATGGTGTGGAATGTTCAACATGGATATCCTTGGAATATGAATCATATTTGGAAATTATTTCACCATCAATTCATTCTTTAATATTTTGTGATGTCTCTTACCAAATCATTGCTTGGGTTGCCTCTTTTCCCCTTGCTTTTCTAGCATATTAGTGCCTTATTAAAAGTTGTGTTAAATTCGTCTATGGCCAGGTGATAATATGTTCCAATGTTGAAAATTATAATAATATCACAATATATGGCTGAGATGCTCATTGTTTCATTTTTTTAGCAAACTTCTGGTTGGCTAGGTTCAAAACCTTCACATTGAAGAAATTGATGATAATAAAAGTTATCTCTTGATACAAATAGTATTGTGATTCCTATTAATCTATGGGAGTGTCTCCTTATAGGTATTTCATCTACCATCTAGTTCAAAAAAATGTTTGTTTTGTTAATGAAGTAATTAGTGGAAATATGATTGAATTAGTTGAATCTTATCAATCCTTTTGTCTCTCAATAATTATTTCTTATGAAGGAAAATCATTCCTAAGAAAGACAACCAATCATTGTTACCTTGAGAAAGAGTTTTTGTAAAATATTCAATTTCAACCTTTTTAGTATTGAGATCTTATATACTCTGAGAAACATGAGACAAAAACCATAGGTAAGATATTGTTAGTTTCTTGAATTCTTACAAATTTTGCGTCTTCCAAACAGATTATTGAATGGTCAATTGAATTTCCATTAATGAGTATGGGAGATTATTAAAAGACATGGAGTCAATTTTAGAAAAAAATATGAATGCATGAATAATAAATTGTTTATTTCCCATGTTTTAAGGTCACAGTTATAGGGCATGAAAGTACAAAACTAAAAATTATTGAAATAAGGGAAACCATAAAAATGGATATGGATCAACAATACTATTTGTTGACGCAAAACCATTTCTTGAGAATGGAACTATTCCAGTAACTTTGAACTCACTTGCATTCTCTAGGATAGTTGTTGATGGGCCTACAACCTTCTTATGGGCAGAGGTACCTAAATATAGTTCACAAGAAAGGATAGTAAGACTTATTTATAGAATTATTGCATTATTTTTTCATGTGATACGATTCTCGTCTACTCACATGAAAGCACTAATGGACTTTGTTAACCATGATTGGTTATTCAGGCCTTTTAGAGAATACAATAAGGTGGTATCAACTTTTAAGAAAGAAAAATATCCAAGTCCTTCCATGAGACAGTGAAAAACTCCCGAATACCTAAATTATGTATTATCTAGAAGGAATGAGATGTTATTACCACAAGCACTACACAACCCCATTCCTTCTAGTTTTGATGGTGCATAAGATGCAGAGAAAAAACATGATATGATAGCTTCATCATTTCTCATAGAAAGACTCTTTCTAGGTTGTTGTCGTAAAACAAAACCTACAAGGCATTGCACTGGATTGTTCCATCCATCTGTTGCCATATGGCCTATATCGAAAGACTTCATTCCCCAGAAAAAGTTCAAGCTCAAGTCTCGTTTCTTGTTACACATTCTCTTGTTCACAACAATGACAACGTCATATGAATCAGCATGGTTACAATACTATTCCACCATTATATCCTTCATGGAATAGTTCTTAAAAGAAATGTATCCTATGCATGAATCAAGGGAGATCAAGATTACTTCCTTATTTTGTATTGCTTCCATATAGTCAAAACTCATATTCCTCTTTACAATGCAATGTAGAAATTATTTTTAAGTCATATTCATTCAGTACAAAACAAAGTTTCTTATTGAGTGAAATGAGCATCTTTAATCAAAATTTAATCAAAATGGGAAAAAAATAGATAAAGGTCATAGTTGTTGATGGGCCTGCAACCTCCTTGTGGGCAAAGGTATCTATTGATAGTTCACAAGAAAGGTTAGTAAGACTTATTTAAAGAATTATTGCATTAATTTTTCATGTGATACGATTCTCGTCTACTCACATGAAATCACTGATGGACTTTGCTAACCATGATTGGTTATTTAGACCTTCTAGAGAATACAATAAGGTAGTATCAACTTTCAAGAAAGAAAAATATTTACATGAGAAAGTGAAAATCTCCCGAATACCCAAAGTATGTATTATCTAGAAGGAATGATATTTTATTACCACAAGCACTACACAACCCACTTCCTTCTACTTTTGATGGTGCATAAGATGTAGAGAAAAAACTTGATCTGATAGCCTCATCATTTCTCACTGAAGGCTCTTTCCGGGATACTGTCGTAAAACAAAACTTACAAGGCATAGCATTAGATAGTTCCATACAACTATTGCCATATATTCTATATGTAAATACTTCATGTCCCATAAATTGTCCTAGCTCAAGTCACATTTTTTCTTACACATTCTCTTGCTCAAAACAATGACAACATCATATGAATCAACATGGTTACAATAGTCTTCCACCATTATATCCTTCATGGAATAATTCTTAAAATAAATGTATCCTAGGCATGAATCAAGGGAGATTGCGACTTATTCCTTATTTTTTATTGATTCCATATAGTCAAAACTCATATTCCCCTTTACAATGCAATGTATAAATGTTATTTAAGTCACATTGACTCGATACAAAACAAAATTTCTTATTGAGTTAAGTGAATATCTTCAATCAAACTAGAAACCATTTATATAAAGGACATACCACTTCCAACTGTAATCATCCACTGGACTCAAAATACCTATATACTATTGGAAGTTCACAAACTCGTCCCGTACTGCACACATTTCACAACCTTAGACCCAGCTTCTTCAGGTAGCTTTGTACTTGGATCAATTTCTTCAAGTAGCTCTATAGTTGAATTAGTGTTTTCAGTTGTTGGTTTAGGTGTTGAGGAGTTCTCATTTGTAGGTGGAGTGATTGCAAGAAGCTATGGGGAAGGAGAAAGTGCATCTCTTTAAGTGGATATCAGAGAAGGCGCATATGATTTTGAATCAATGTTTCTTTACACAACATGCAAACACATATAAAAAGAAACTACATGCTTACTTTTGATTCAGAACAACAATAATTCATCAATTACAACGATTATAATGTAAAAATTAAAATTTAATATACCTTCTATTTACCTAAAAATGTCATAGGGAATATCATAAAGTTCCCACTTCCTTTATACAACCCGCTTCTTGATTTCTTTTGCATGCTTGTGCTTTGAGTTTCGTTGGTGTATGGTTATGCTCCCAACTCTAAACCTATATTAGAAGGATGAATGCTTGTTTTTTCACTACAATTTCTATCATTTTCAAGATACATTAGTATTTTCCTTAAAGCCTTAACAAGCCCCATGGCATCTGCCAAAATCCTAAAAGAAAAGAAAAGTCACATTTTGAGGTGAAAAAATTTAGGTCAAATTAAGAAAAAGGGTTCAACATATTCAACAAAGAAAAAGCTCAAGACTAGAAATATAAAATACCCCTCCTCTTCCCAGTTGCCATGCATTGGGAAACTTAGTTGTTGTATTTTTCTTTGCAACCCCACTTCATCCAAGATGACAAATACACAAGCCATTGCAACAATTATGCTTTCTGCAAGGGTTGTGGAATTTTCCAACATAACCACATTATTAGCCAATAATGTTAATGATATTTTTGTTAGAAATCCACTTCCAAAACATGCAAAATGAAAGCTCCCCATTGTGATGGATCTCATTATTTGTAAGTACTTAATAATTGGATGTTTTACATGGACCTTGGTTTTATTATATTATGATCCTAGAAGATGAGAATATTTATGTGCATATTTGATATAAAATTAAGAAAAGCATTGGAAATATGTGTACATGGCATGAAATAATATTTAAACATTACAATCGATTGTGAGAATATAAAGCTTTGATACAAAACAACTCTATATGCCCACTATATTGAATAATTAGATGTGAAAAACACATAGCACATGTTCTTGTGCAAATTGATATAAAAATAAAATAATTGTTGGTAATACGTATACAACCACCAAAAACATGATCCGCAATTTGGGTATAAGTTGTAACATACTAGAATCCACGATAATCCTTTGTTTCATTGATGGTATTTCAAACTAAAAAACAATCCATGTGTCCTTGAAATTTTTGATCAAAAGGTTTTAGTACAAAATCCTAGTGATAGTAATTCAGAAATGAACACGTGACCCCCTAAGAAACACCTATTCCATTAAAATTTAGACACATGAAGTATTGATAAAGGAACAAAAACATGGAAACCATATCACTACACAAACAAATGATTTGTGCAAAAAATGATTGGCAAGGAAGATGGAAAAAATGAGATCTATAATCTCTCTCCTATAGGAACAAATTCAAGTATGAAATAATAAATCTAATATGAGAAACAATATCATAAATATATGGAAAAAAATCCACAAACATAGGTTTTGACTTCCCAACAAAAGGGCATGACATATAATTTTAGAATATTAGCATGTAAAAAGACCCACATATCATAGGATAAAGTACATTAAAAATATTTCAATTCATCATTTACTACCCATAGGAAGTCAAAAACATTCAGTAGACCAATTATGCAACGAAAAATACCAGTTCTCAATGGACAAAATCCACAAATCTAGTATGCAAAGTGATTAATGGACAAAATTAGATATTTCCTCACTTGAGATCGATGGTTGAGATTCATCTAATTCACTGCTGCAAATAACCTTTCTCTTAGATTATATAAAATTCATTCCTTTTTATAAAATAAATTACTTTAATTATTAAAGGAATTAATAAGGTTCAAGTGTCCATTAGGAAACAATTTCACTACTAGAAACTAAGGCCTATGCAAAAGTACCTCCATAAGATACAAACATCAACAATGCATCTTAGTGATGGAGGTACTTTGGTCACCTTTAACTAGCTTCAATTCTAAAACACCATCCACTGCCATGGTTTCTTCCTTTGAATTGGAAGCCTTCCCTGCCACCCACTTCATAATTATCCATGAAGACCTGCCTCCTTTGGAATTTCTCTTAGAAGCCTCCTACTCCTAAATATCCTATACGATCATCTCATACCATGATTGCCTCTTGACAGACTTGGAAGGATATGTTAACTGATCCTCCCCACTTGAACCTGAAGGTTGACTCTATCTGAACTACTTAACCTTCCAGAACCTCCCACTCCTTATTATCTATCATTGTTATGCTTCTTGGCCCCTTTCCCACATGAAATTTTTTTTACAACCCTGTGTTGTATGGGGATTATTGCACTCTACATATCGTGGGTAGACAATGCATTAGATTACTATCTCTTATATAGCATTGCAACTTGGCCACAACTATTTTTATATGGTGGTTGGTCATTTGGCCCCGCCTCAAGCTCCAACCTAACACTACTACTAGGTCCTTATCTATTAGTCCATTTTCCTTGGCTCACGCATGATGGGCACCCAATATAAACTTTCCTTCATATCTTGGTTGCAATATCTATTCCCACACAACTGTAAAATGCTCAATATGCATGTCCTAGTAGCCCATGTCTAGTATTACCCCATGTGGCACAACCTCATGTTATGGTTTATTCCCCTAAGCCCAACTACACTCTAAGAACATATATTTGTGTGGCTTAATGGAATTTATGTTTTACTTGGCCTGTCATGCTATATTACTTAGCCATGACTTGGTATGTTGATGTCAATTATATCCATGGTTGTCTACCTATTACTCCAATGAATGAACCCTCTAGTGGGATTCCTAACACACCTATGCACTTATAAAGAATCCCTACAACTACCACAAATTTGTCTCATTTATTAGATCCTTTTGGTGGCGATGTGAGTGATGAATGGTTGGGTAATGACTGGTACAAAAATTGTTGGTCACCATAGTTTTCATATCCCCTTTTTCAATTTTAATTTTTATCTGTTGTCTTTTATCCAACTAGATACAACCTCTATTTTTCTTAGCCAAATTTTTTTCTACTAAATATCCCACATCGAATGACATATGGCTTGCATATTTTTTCATCTTGCAAATATTTGTGCCTTGTATAATCACTAGACGAACCAAGATTCCACGATATGTGTACAAAATTTGCACGCTGTGTGATATAAATTTTGGTTTCTAAGAGTTTACATTCTAATACCATGTTAAATATTGAACCTAAAACTCAAAAATTAGTTCCTAGAAAATTATTAATGATTTACCAAGTAAAATAAAAACTAGGTTCTTAATTTAGTGGAAGAAGAAATATTAACCAATCTCAATCTCACGTGACACATAAATATTCTACCCAAGGAACAGTTCTTCATTAAATTATTAATATAAGCCTAGTTGGGCTCTCATATTTAGATTTAGATAATGGCCCAACTGAGGAAAATATATTTGTAACATACCATGGATCTAATCTAATTAATAAAGTCGTAGATCTATATTTGATCTGCTTGGTTGTTTTGGATCTCTAATGTTTTTCCCCTACACATTCCTCATACCCAACACACTTGATTATCTCCCTCCTCACTTGAGAAAATATCTTTCTCAATAACTTGTGCCATTGTGTGGTGTTGTGTCTTCCCTCTTTTCCTATCCCTTCTCTTATAATCTTGAGTTATGATTGAATCCACAACCTTTATCTCCAAAGTGATTAATGGCTAAGATTAGATCTTACTTCACATAATATTGATAGTTGAGATTTATATAATTCACTAATGTAGATAACCTTTGCATTATAAAATATTAAATTCACTTTTTCCTTATAAAATAAATTATTTATTTTTTCGGGAAAAAACAATCGTAACTTTATTCACAAAAAAAGGAAGAACAAAATTACATTATGCATATGATAAAAGCATTATGATAAGATGTTCATTAAGAAAAATGATATAAAGACAACTAAACTATAAAATATTACCAAAAACTAAGTTAATTGTGATAATAATCACTTAACTTCTCCTTCTTGCATTCCCTTTTTTGCACTTTTGTCATCCCTATGAATTTTTTTCAACAAGGACCATTTCCAATTATATGCCTATTTCCTTTAGTGGGAATTATTTTTCTAAGTTTGAGATCTCATAAAAATGTTCTCTTTTTGTGCCCCCCCATCCCACTTTCTATTTTTGCCTCATCATTTTGTGGTTCTAATGTTTGTATCTCAAGAACTTCAGGGAGGTTTATCTCCATAGAAGTCACTTGATTCATTTGTTCAACAATATAGGGTCTTGAGTTGTTTTGAGGTTTTTTTGCAAGGAGGAAATCCTTTCCTTGAGCCATATCCTTGTAAGAAATTGATACATTAGATGTCCTAGGTTTTGGAGCTCCTCCACACAGCAAAGAATTCAAGATTGTGGTTGAGTTCCTTATGTTACAATAATCTTTAATCTAGGAAGAGTCCTAAAGCAACTTACCTTGATATAACAAGCTTTGATTTTTTGCAGGGATGCCCCACATACTCTCTATGATTTTCTTCAAATAATTGATAGGATCTAAGCTCCTTTTCCAGAAAAGGTAAGACTTCCCACTTACATTCTTGATGAAACTATGGAAATAATTATGTCCCAACTCTTCATGTGGTTCATACTCCTCAAACGAGTTAGAACATATGAGTGCACTTTGAGAAAAAGAATCCCATTTGAGCTTGGGTAATGGATCAATCATTAGAATCAATGCCCATGATGCAGAGTAAATAGGTAGTATCAAAACAAAGTAAGGAGGGAAATCATAAAGCGGCCATGTGTAATATTCCAATTTTTTCCTGCAATAAATTGGAATATTAACTTTTTCTATTTTCACTTAGGAGTTAAACAATTGGGTGAGAAGGCCCATTCATAATAAAAACATGGATAAAATCCCTCTAGTATGGAAAGGGATCAGGCTTTGAACTAGATTTCACACCCTCATGTGTGAAAGGAGACATTTTGCAAAGAGGCTAGGTCAAATTTGACCAAGTCAAACATCGCAGAGGTATGAGGTGTAAATCACCCTATGGGATAGCGCAGAGAAAGAGGAGGGAATATTCCTTTAAGGAGGAAACCCTAATAGAGTGGGACCCATGGAGAAGGAGCTCTCATGTGTTTAAAAGGAGGGCAAGGAAACCATTTTTTCTCATGCATATGATTATAGATTTGTTGTCTGTATAGAATATTGGCATTCTCCAGCTGTTCAGCTGAGTTTCTATGCTTATTAGCACAAGGATCTCCTGCTTAGGAATCCTTCTCCTTTCTTGAGAAGCCTCTTGAAGGAGTTGTACAGATTTGCCTCACATCTAGGCTTGAGGCCAAGCATCCTCCTCTAGGACAGCGTTATTTCTACAGCAACATAATTCTATGTTGCAGGGTGTTGCAGAGAGGGATCACAACACCTCTTCCATCACTTTTTTTTCAAAAGGAGGAGTCTTTTTTTCCTTTGGAGGATCATTTTGGAAGCTATCAGAGCTTATTGCAGATCTTGGCACTCAACCAAATCATTCTATTCCACCTACAGCACAGTTTCCCTCTTAGACTGCGTTATTTTCAGTATGCACTTGCAGTGATGGCTTGCAGTGTTGATTGGAGGGTGAGATCTCAAGTGTAAGGATCAGCCTTCCACTTAGGAGATGCATTGGAGGAGGACTAATTTATATTGTTCATCATCTTCAGCCTTCTCTATTTAGTTCCAGATTTTAGTTGCAACTGCTACCCAGCAACTCCGACATTTTTTCCATTTTGTATATTTCAGCCAATCCTTCGGAGGATTGTTGTATTATTGTTTCCAGGGGTTGAGAGCTTGCTCCCCCTTATTTCTTGAGCCATATATTGTCATATATTTCTGTTATTATGTAATATGTAGCAGTGCCTCTTATAAACTGTGCCCTCTTAGTCTACAGAAATGCATGTGTAGCAGTGTTCTTCTATTTTCATGTACATGTCCCTTTTTGAGGCTGCATTGCTTGCTTGAGTGATTCTTTCCTCAAGGATTTGTATGTCATTTCTGCTATAATACATATTTTTTGGCTATCTGCATCTTTATGTTCTCAAGTTTAGTAAAATAACACTATTGTTCCAGCTCTTGTGCCTACATTGTTGCAGCCCATTCACTAGGCACTTTCTGAGGACATCTAAGTGTGGGAGATATGTTTAACCCACTTATAAGGATTTCTTTGGAGCCTCCTCTTGGATTCAGCACTTAGATACATCGATATAAGGGATCCAGGTCTTGGTTTCAATTCCTGTAGCAGCCATTACTGGAAAATGTGTTTTCCAATCATGCATTACTAGCTATTCCATATTTGGAATATTACAGTGGTATCAAAGCAACTTTCTTGGATTAGCTTGTGAATATTAGCCCAAGAAGATCATAATGATGAAGAAGATGAGATTTCTCTCATCAATTTTTAGATCCAGAGAGAACCTCTCCAAGGAGGTCAAGAATATTGAAGAAATAGAAGAGGAAGGACCATGCACTTCCTATTCTCATCAAGAAGAAGACATTGAGCATGGAAGACACTTGGATTATCAGATTCTAATTGATTACCTTTTTGAGTACAAATATCAACCTATAGCCTTCAAGGAGACTCTATATTTTCCTCATTTCATCCAGTTGAAGGAAGAGAAGAGACCCTACAACAGAAGAGAAATCAGAGGCAATAGATTTCTGTTATCTACTTTTGATGGGTTATCTACAGTAAGAACTTGGGTGAGAAAGCTGGAAGCCTTTTTGCTGCTACATCCTGAAGTAGAGGAAGAAGCTATTGAAATATCAACGCTACACATGGAGGGTGAGGCCTATGTTTGGTGGTTTAGCCACTTGAGCTATGCAAGGGTAAAAACTTTTTCAAGGTTCACTCAAAGGTTGATCCAAAACTTTGATGGAGAAAGAACAAAGGAAGAGAAGTTCACACCACTTGAGGAGCTTTGTCCTAACGCTGTCACACTCATGGAGGAGTAGCCATATGCATCAACAGTTGGGGTAGCCAACACTTTGGAGGAAGGAAATCTTGCAGCTCTACAAGAAGTTCCAAAATATCATCAAGGTATGAAAATATTTCCACATTCTATTGTTGCAGCAAATTCTTTTGATCAATGTGGAGATTTACTTTTACATGAATAAGGGTCAAATCACATTGCTACCATAGAGAAGCTTGGTTTCATTGCGCTGTGCAACATGAAAATATTCAAGGAGGAACCAAACCATCATTCTCATGAGCCATTGTTGGATTGTACATCACATATGAGGTTGGGGTTTGAATACTTGAAGGAAGATAGTAGACATCTTGGAGTGAGAAACCCTTTCTCCTTTCAAGATGACACTTTCTCAATGAGCTCCTCTCAGCTCAAAGAGGAACTTCTACTTTCAGCAGATCCAAGACCTCATTGGTTTTGGAAGACTATTGTTGAGAGGGAGGTCTCAAGGAGAGATCTCATTAGAGGTGCACTTCAACACACCATGGAGTGCAATGATTTTCTTCCTTTCTCACAGGAGCAGATATAATATGGAGGACATCTTTGGATGGATAACATCTCTCATGCTTGTGTTGGACATCCCTTGAGCCATACACATCATGATGGGAGGTTTTTTCCTACCACCTATTTTGGTCCTTATAGGGTCTCATTGATCCTTGAGAAGGTTGCATTTCAAAATCCCATGAAGTGCAAAGACAGAGATTTGGTTTGGGAGGACGGTAGCCCTCATGGGAGGAGTACCAAGATGAAGAGAAGGAGAAATAATCCATTACTGATTGAGTGGATGTGGTTGATGAGAAAAGGTATGAGGGCTACTTTCATATCTATATTCTTAGGGCGAGAAGGAGGGTTGAGCTTCGTTGGTTACTCTTAAAAGATTTTGGCCATCACTTGGCATACTCTTCTAATATGTGGGAGGTGTTAGCGCTCAAATCTACCTTAGGCTGAAATAAGGTAAAACTCAAGGCTACATCAAACCACGCTCAGCCTCGTAGCTAGCCCTACGAGGACAGGAGAGGGCTCTCTCCGGGTCTATCTCGATAAATTGAGCAATAGGGTGCGAGATGACTTATAATTGGTACTGATTTTAGGCTAGTAAAGAGATAGGAAAGTTTGATTTTGATTTTTTGGGTTTTTTGTTGAAAAAATGGGAAAAACAATTTTGGGTCCGGGGATAAGGCCAGATCTTTGCAGAATTCGAGTTGGGGCGAGGTAGGCAATAGTCTTGATGCTTTTGATCGAGTATATGGATGGATCAGAATGACAAGGAGCTGAAGAGGGCAAGGGTGAACATGGATCCTCTTCAAACAGGCGAAAACATGTAAAAATAAACAAATTCAAAGGCAGAGCACTGAAATCAATGGATTCAACCTCATTTACTCATTCATTTAGTTTCAGAAGCATAAGAAGGGAATGGAATACATTAAACATGAAAGAAATTACAATAAACTGAGAGAAAAAACCATCAAGAACTGAAAGCCACAACAATCCCAACAGGTGCTGCAAAACCTATGATCTTTCCTTAGCCAAAACGTGGAAAATATGTACAATAGTGTGCCAAAATCTTCCCAAGAGTCCAACTTGTAGAATGTCTCAAAAATTACATCATATAGACCTCCTAACCCCTTCCCACACCTCTAGGGGTCGAATTCCTCCTTCTAGGAGCAGTTCCAACTAATTCTAAACAAGGAGCTAGAATATAGGCACCCAAACAACTTGCCTCTAAAAGGAAGGAAACTGATTCTTACATTTGATTTTTACTTTTTTAGGAGTGAATCATCTAGAATAGGTAAAATTGAGTCCAAGTTACATGCCAACCATAAAATTACATCAAGATAACTCAAAAATTACATCCACAAGCAAAACTGGTCCAACTGGCCGAAATCCTGAGCTGGAAGGTGAAAAATTGACCAAAAATCTATATGCGTAGCGCGCCTGAGCCATATGCGTAGCGCGTCTTTCAGCCTACTTTTGGGGCACTTCCTGGCATCAAAATTGAGCTCATGATAGCTCGTTAGAAAGCCCTGGATGTTGGCTATCCAACCCAAGTGGAATTTCCCAATTTGGAGCTCATTTTCCCCTCCAAAACTTCATTCTCCCAGAAGTACTTTCTGCTGGTGCAAAAGGTGGCAGAAAGGTGGTTTTCATGGTGTTTTTGGGCCCTTTGATCATCCAAAACTTGATGAAATGCTTCGGCCATACTGGAGCATGCATAAATTACCATGAAAAACCCAAAAATATAAATTTTTCCTCCAGCAAATGTCCCAATCATAAGCGAGCGCGTCGACCCGCTACTCGTATGGCTGAAAAATCTGTTTTGAGACCAAAATATTTCAAAATGACAAAAATTTCTCTGAATTTGCTCAAATTCGGAGCAAAGACCCTCCATCATGTATCATGCCCAGCCAACGAAGCCTCGGCCAAAATCCGGAGTGGATCAGGCCTCTTCCGCCGTTTTAGTGCACTGCTCAACCTCCTCTTTAGAATCTTCATTTTTGCCTTGCAGACGTGCATGCGGGCCCAATAATGACCTTTCATGTGACGAAGCATGTCTTTGTCTCTATTGGCCTTTTCCAACAATTTCTCCAGATGAATGTTAACATGCGTGAGGCAAGAATCTCGATCAGCCGGTGTCATATCACCAGGTCTCTTCCGGGCCAATTGTCGATCCTCACGGATTCGCCGCAACTCTAAAAGTGTGTGCTCATCCTCTAGCTGTTTGTTACGCTGCTCCAGGTAGTTTATCACCCACTGAGCCCTCTGCAATTTCTCTTTCAGCGTGTCATTCTCGGCCTTTTGCTCCTGGATGATCTCTTTCAATTTCGAGCTAGGAGAGCTCGCATCAACATCGATGAACGTGAAATCAGTGTCCCGGCCTCCTGAAGGGCCCTCATCATGCATGGGCCTCTTGCCCCTGTCCTGAAACTGTACCTATGCTGAAGAAGAAGGCGAGACCCCTTCCACATCATGTGGAGATAATACTCGCTCTGCTGATGGAGTCAACGAGACCCCTTCCACCCCGGGTGGAGATAGTACTCGTCGTGTAGCTGCAAATAAGGCCCTGTGGCCTCGCTGGTATGTCACATACAATGGAGCACTGATATGCTCGATCTCAGGAATGTCAGGCTGGTGTGAAGACTCTCTCTCATCATGAACTACCTCGGGAGGCGGCTGTGGCGCTGTGAAGAAGTCACGGGAGATGAAATCCTCCCAAGTAATGCCCTGTTGTGTCAACTGGTGTACCACTACGATCTTGATCAGCGCGTAATGATATATACTTCTATGCTGCTGTGATGGGGTCTTCTTCTATACAAAAATCATCATCCTCTCTATGTTGCGATACATGAAGTATGGAATGTTCATCATACGTACCCTCGTGAAATGCATCAACAAACGGACATGGTACGCATAGAGACGCGAGAATCTGCCCTCGCAACTGAAATACCGAATGATGAGTTTCATCAATGGTGCAAACTCATCCTTCAAGAATCTGAAAGGAAAAACCCTGCTCAGGTGCCTCATAAACCCAAGTTTGATGTATGGCTCATAGTGGAATTTCTCTAACTGCTGACGTTTGTTCCATTCCTCTCCTATATTTGGTATCCCGGTGGCCTGAGCAATAGTCTCTGGTGACAGAATGAAATCTAATCCGGCGAGGTTTACACGGCCATCATGTAAATGTAGAACAAATAGACGATCTAGTTCACGATGATGCTGGGTTTGTGAAATCATCTCACAGTATTGGAAACATGACTGACGCTGAAAAAAATCCATTGCAAGCGGGCAAGCCTACAATTGAGCCAAAGAAGTAGGCTCCTCCCTGAGATGCTTACCACCTTTTCCACTTTTGTGAGACCTCTGTGGCACATTACCCTCTGCTGTGGAATCACTGTCATACTCCTGCTCATAAACTGAATCCGTCTCTGACATGGCTTTTAAAACAAGATGTCTGCAATATGTATGTTGATATAGGTGTAGTGAAGACAAAAGTTTCAATGTATGCTCAAAACCCAAATATGTCACATATGTATCAAAGTATCATAGGAAAACAAGCCACAGTGGTAATGGCTTTGTCAAGTGGATTGGCATAAAAACAGTCACTGCTTTGATCACAAGGGAATTTGACAAATGAGTAAAAAAAGTGTAATGTAGTGTACAGCCTTTGCAATGCTGGCTAAGATTTGTCAAAGGGAAAATGAGTATGGGACTGTGTTTTGTCAATGGAGAATGGGAAACAATGTGAAAATGACCATAGTAAAACAATAGCAATGACAGTGGTAATATAATGGCGATGACAGCAGTGATGAAATGGGAAACTGAGAGTGTGAGGGCCGTGACACTTTGACAGTAGATGTATAAACATATATATCAACAACACAAGCTTGGAAATCCTTCACAAGACCATCAACATGTCTTTCAAAACCCCAAGAAATGAATTTTCAAAGAACCTAGGGTTTACACATTTCTCCTCATCAAATACTTGTTTCCCCACTTTTAAAATACCACAATCATGTTCAAAAATCACTTAACAATCGTGAAGAACTTACTTGCAAGTCGATTGAGGCGTTTTCCATGAAACTGGACGCAAGGGCAAAAAATTTGGCTCTGAGACTATATGTGTAGCGCTCTTACCCAGTGCGTAGCACGCTGCATGTGCGTAGCGCACTTGTAAATTTACACAGGCTGGGGAGGCTATATGCGTAACGCGCTTTATATGAGTAGCGTGCCTCCTCTGTGAGTAGCGTGCCTCTTACACCTCCGGTCTTCAGTTTTGAAAACGAGCTTTCGCCCTTCTAACCTGCAATTCGACCTTTGCTTTGGGAATCTATGCAAATGGGTTGTCTCCAATGCTTTATATGGATTGCAAAATATCTCATAAAAATCAACTTTGATTTAAATTTGCTCCATAACCCACTTTAATAATGTTTGGCACTTTGTCATTTGATCACTTAATACAATGCTGTCCTTTGGCTTTTATTATTTTTCTGAGTTTTGGACTGATGATACTTGGTTGTTTTTGCAGGGATTTGGCATTTGGCTTTGGCAAAGATCAGAGGCTACCTTCAAACTTATTATGATGAAAGAAATACACAATTATTACAAAAAATGAAATTTGACAATTTCTAGTTCCAAAACAGAGTTTTGGACTAGAAATGTCTTCAAATGTTTTCTGAGAATAAAAATATGAAACAAGAATCTTTTGAAACCAACCTCATGGCCTGCGGGCTTTTATTACATGTATGCAAAGGACTGAAAACCCTAGACTCTAGGACTAAAGACTCTTTTTAACGAAACTAATCATTTATGACCATGAATGAAATGACCATGAACTTCAGTGATTTTTGAGGAATTTTAATTAGCCCTGCAGGTACAAATAATCCATTACTGATTGAGTGGATGTGGTTGATGAGCAAGGAGTTGGGAGGCTACTTGCATATCTATGACACCGGGCAGTAGGAGGGTTGGCTGCGCTGGTTACTCTTGAAAGAGTTTGGCCATCACTTGGCATACACTCTTCCTAAGAGTAGGAGGAAGGAGGATAGATGGAAGGATACTTGAATTATTGGGAAACATAGAGTATGTATACATGGTGTTGATATGATACTCATATCATTCATTGTGTCTTCATCACATGAGTTGTATGATGGAAGTATGGGGAGGCAGCAAAATATTTTGTTGCTTTTCTTGTTCTTGGGAGAGCAAGAGCAGATTTTCTCTCACACTTTGCATGATGTTGCAAGAGGAAGAGATAGAATTTTCTCCATGGATTTTGATGATAGAGAGGTACTTCCACTTTGGGAGGGACTTCTTATATATTGCAACATTATGGGAGATATCTTTGACAAGAAGCATGTCAAATAATAGAGCTTGGTATTGACAAGAGCTTATTTGCATGAGCTCACAGCGCTGTCACTTTGGAGCAGATATTTATGGATGGAGTGTCCCTAGGATCACTTCACTTTGGATGCACTTGGTGAAAAAGGAGGAGGTGATGATGATAGAGTAGTGGATAGAGAAATCTATCACTACGACATATTCTTCTTGACTTGGATTTCCAAGCATGAGGAGGATTATCTTCTTGCAGCATATGGACCATTCTTCTTCATAAAATGCCAAAACATTATGGAGGACTCTCTCATGGATCCATGTACCATCTTACTTCTAGAATATGGTAAGAAGTTTGTTTATACATTCACTGATTTGCATACTCTTACCATTACTATTCAGTGCATTGCTTCACAAGAGGGCAAGCTTGTCACATTGCTCCATGATCATTGTTGGGCCAATCTATATGATGGAGGCAGCCATATTTTATGTGGCCTTAGGAAAAATTTTTATCATCACATGTATGTTCAACTGTTGTACCCAAACACTTATCATATAATGACATACATGGGTAACTATGTAACAAGAAACATTTTTCCTTGTACTTTTCTGAAGCAGCAGTTTGGGAAACTGCATTGTCACCATTGGGAAAGTTGTTGGTACCTTCTTTCACCATATGAAACCTTTATAATTTTCCTCGTTTTAATTCTGATCATGATTTAATTTTCTGATATGGATATAATTTGTATCGAGAGCATGATTGGGAGGCTAACACATGAGTTGGATGTGTCCTTGAGGGGAGAAAACTCCCACATTCTTTGCACTACAGGTTCTAATGGGAGCATGGGATGAGATGTGGCCACCACAACCACATGTTTTTTCTCTTTTGAGGTGGGCCATGAGCTTGAAATTCATCCATTGTATAAACATGGGCAAGCATTTGATCATGTATTGATAACACATTCAGCCATTTACTATTCATTAGTAGATGAGATGATTCTTGTATGCTACTTGCCATACTATTTTCTGAAGTTGCAATGTATGAGACTGCGCTATGTCCTTTTGAGAAATTGTTTGTATCATGTACCATCATGTAAAACCTTTAGAAAAAATCTCATTAGGATGTTATATGATGATCATGTCCTATTCATTATGGATGGAACATTTTGGGCCAGCTTGTTCTTCAATGTTGGAGGAGAACTCTTTGGAGGATTGTTCTTCACTTTGCCATTTGAGAAAAATACTTTTGCAGCCCAGGATCAAAACACACTCTACACTTATCATAAGTGGAGAGAAGAATAGCATGGGGTGAGCTATGATGCTTACCATATTCATATTTTCATCCCACCTTCATTTCCGGAGCTTGAGGTGGAAGGAGATTCTCAGGAGTTGCCATGTTGGGAGGTGACTCATTTTGTTTGGATGATTGCTTGGGGATGGAGGATCCACATGGGGAAGATGTTTCTCATCCTATTTCAGACTCCATGCCTTTGGTGGATACTTTCCAGTTCTATCCTTGCAGTTTCTTGAGGACAAGCAACATTTGGGAGTGGAGGACTACAATATTCCAAAATTTTCCCGCAATAAATTGGAATATTAACTTTTGCTATTTTCATTTAGGAGTTAAATAATTAGGTGAGAAGGCCCATTCATAATAAAAACATGGATCAGCCTTGGAACTATATTTCACACCCTCATGTGTGAAAGGAAACATTTTGCAAAGAGGCTAGGTCAAATTCGACCAAGTCAAACATCGTAGAGGTATGAGGTGGAAAACACCCTATGGGACAGCACAGAGAAAGAGGAGGGAATATTCCTTGAAGGAGGAAACCCTAATAGAGTGGGACCCATGGAGAAGGAGATCTCATGTGTTTAAAAGGAGGGCAAGGCAACCATTGTTTCTCATGCATATGATTATATATTTCTTGTCTGTTTTGACTATTGGCATTCTCCAGCTATTCAGCTGAGTTGTTGTGTTGCTTAGCACAAGAATCTCCTGCTTAGGAATCCTTATCCTTTATTAAGAAGCCTATTGAAGGAGTTGTAAATATTTTCCTCACATCTAGGCTTGAGGCCAAGCATCCTCCTCCAGGACAACTTTATTGTTGTAGCAACACAATTATGTGTTGCAGGGTGTTGCAGTGAGGGATCACAACACCTCTTCCATCACTTGTTTTTCAGAGGAGGAGTCTTACTTTCTTTTGTGGGATCATTTTGGAAGCTATCAGAGCTTATTAAAGATCTTGTCACTTGGCCAAATCATTCTATTCCACCTACAGCGTAGTTACCTTCTTAGACTGCGTTATTTTCAGTATGCACTTGCAGTGATGGCTTGCAGTGTTGATTGGAGGGTGAGATCTCAAGTGTAAGGATCAACCTTCCACTTAGGAGATCCATTGGAGGAGGACTACTTCAGATTTTTCATCATCTTCAACCTTCTCTATTTAGTTCTAGATTTGATTTGCAGCTGCTACCCAACAACTCTGGCATTTTTTCCATTTTGTATATTTCAGCCAATCCTTCGGAGGATTGTTGTATTATTGTTTCCAAGGTTTGAGAGCTTTCTCCCCCTTATTTCTTGAGCCATATATTGTCATATATTTCTGTTATTATGTAATATGGAGTAGTGCCTCTTATAAACTGCGTCCACTTAGCCTGCAAAACTCCATGTATAGTAGTGTTCTTCTATTTTCATGTGCATCTTTGTTACATGACAAATGACCTCCTCATTAGCTCAGAGGATAAGGTAATATGGAACAAAGAAAGTGACATAGACAAAACCTATTTTTTCCAAGGTAACGCACCCCAGGAACTACAAAGCTGCGTTATAACACTTCTGATCCATGTAAAGGTCGCGTTAGTGACTAGGGAAATGCTCTAGTTGGCCCAGAGGGCAGCGTTACCCATGTTTAAACATAAAACAAGAAGAATCTCATGGACAATAATTAGCAAACCCAGATTTTTCTCATGGAGAGTCAATACAAAATAGAAAATGAAAGGCACTAACCTCTTATTAGGCCTTAATAAAAGAAACTAGACTCTCAAAGAAGGCAAAAGCATGTAAAGCTAAGGAAACATCTTGGTTTTTTTCTTTTTAGACTGGTTGAAAGAGTTGGGCAAGATCTGCCCTCTCCATCTCCTATAAAAAGGAGTTGTGGGTTACTAGTCCAAGGTCGAAGGTTTTTTTAATACATGTGGATCAGAGTTACGTTGTTACTATATGGTAGTTGAGGTCCAGTGAAGTGAAATTAAGAGCTTGCCACCTTGATCACCATCACATACAAGGAAATAGAGAGAGATATTGGAAGACTGAGGAGAGCTTGGTCGAACTGACGGCTGTAATCCTCCTTTTTATAAATCAATAGAAATGTATCTGTTTTTTCCATTCTATGCTTTGATATTGTCATTATTTTCGAATTTTTAATATATCATGAGATGAATGGCTTAGATATGTGTTATTTTATGTTTATTATATGCTGATTTGAGTTAATAAATAGTATATTGTTGTAGAGATTACACGAGTGCTTTGTTTGATCGCAGGACCCGAATTTGGAACTAGTGAAGGAAGATCCATGCTTCGCTGCTCAGATTTTTCCAAAGGATCCGGAATTAGAAAAGTGGTAATCTCTCATCTCGTTTTACTAATTGATATAAATCAGCTTGAACATGTATGCAGTATCTTTGTGAACTATACAACTAATCTGACTATCTTCCTCGGGCACCGGAAAGCCTAGAGAGGGATATTCGATAACCACTACCCAAGCATATTACCCTATAGAAAAATTGGTGACTCCACTGGGGAGTAAACCCCAAGTTTCCGGACTATTCCTATCACTCTCATTTTTTATTTCCTTCTGTTCACATATCCTTCTCACCAATTTATATGCTCAGTAGACATATTAAAAGCTCACAGAGTTCAGATCAGACCCTGCTTAGCCATCTGAAAAATTTTACCCTGACTAACGCTGCCATTGTTAGTCTTCTAGTGCATTATAACGAGGTCTAGGCTTAGAATCATTGCATTAGTCCCTGCATTAACGTGGTCTAGGCTTAGATACAGTGTGTTAACCAGCCAAAAAAAATTTGTTCACACCTATGTTGTGTTTCCTTTTTGGTGGTAAAGTTATTGGTCATCAGGATACCTTCTCTTACTGGATCCCTGTGCTTGTTTACCAGCTATAATTTCTATCTTTTACTCTCATTTGAAAGGTTAATGTCAAATGCATCTACATTTTGAAGAGAAATTTTTATTTATTTATTATTTTTCTGAACGTATCTGAATTCATTCTGAACATTTTTGGTTAAAATACTGCTAAGACGAGATCAATAGATTTCTGAATCTTTAAGGTTGAACTCTTCTATTTGAATGTTTGGTGCATGGATGTTGAAAAGAAACCTCTCCTTGTAGAAATAATCTTCATCGAATTGAATATTTAGAGCATATTTTGCATGGTTTTTTGAGTCAAAGTCTCATCACATTCCATACGTCCACTCCCCCTATGCAAGACTAATAATCAAAGTACACTAAGAATCAAGTGATAATAAAATCAATCATATAAATTTTTATGAGCTCACACCAATAGTAGTTTAGGCTAGGATCTTGGGGTAGGAAAAGTGAGAAAATCACCCAAGATCTCCAAAGTTGAAACTAGAGTAATTAATGAGAAAAATCCTACTGCACTCATATTATCAGGACCACTCCATTACTGGAGCTAAGCACGAGACAAAACTCGAGTGCATGCGAAGGTAGCCCACCTTCAAGTGAATTCAGTGGGAATTCTATATATTGGGGTTCCCTTCGGGGATGTCGAAACTAGATTGGGGATCTAGGTGTTCTGCCCATATAGCGTGCTATCTACGACCGTGACCCCCCTGATGATGTCTATGATTTGAGGTATCCTTAGTGGCCAAACGTTTTAGGGACTTACAGAAGGTGACTAGGACGGGCTGTCCTGGTACCTAAAATAGATGGACCTACTGTCTTTGGTCTTTAGGAGGGTACTTGTCTCCACGAGAGTACTTACACCTATCGTTTGTGGTTTGGGCGAAGCTCTAGAGTAACTGTAACTGTACTTACGACCAACCCTCTCTGTATGCTATTGTGATATTGGGTTTCATCTCTAGCAAACAGTAGTACTCAGACAGGGCAACCTATTTTGGCTGCTTGTTGATTGATCTTTAGAGAGTCCTTTTTTCTCTTTTATTTTTTAGGTGTGTGGTTACTGTCACTAAGACTTTATAATACATCACAAATCATTAAAATTTGCTTAAAATAAACAAGTCACCATGGCATCTTCCAACCATCGCCGTCTATCTTGACAACAACAAGGTCTCCCTCTTCTGACACTAGAGGAAGAATTGAGTCTTGGTGAACCCGTGCCTTCCACGGAAGAGCAGTCTCCATTAACAAACCCTGATTTTCACATAGCCTTGTATCAAATGGAATTTCCAGAGGAACCTTTTATAGAAGGCGTCGTACCTCCTTACAATCCTCCACTCACTAATCCGTTGGCACCTATGATAGTTCAGATTGCACCACAAGAAATATCTTCAGCCACACCAACTTCCATTTCATAATTGGCACCTATGGGGTTGGTACCAATGGCAACCAACCCAGGTTCGCCACCACCCTCCCCACCGGTAGTAAGTTCTATACCAATAATCGGTAACCCCAGTAGTCAACCTCTACCTAGTCCCAACCCTACAGTCATCGCAACTGTCAGTGGATCCTTTATTCCTTCAGGATCTACTCCTATGGTGACCATAATGGGACCCACGGTTCCCCCTCCCACGAGTGGGACTACTTTGGTTCCTTTTAGCAACCCTTTCAGTTGGAATCCTTTGCTGAGTTCAAACCCCTTGGCCTCCATACCAGGGGGCAATGTCACCACCATGCAAATAATGGGGAACATTTTACTACCCCTACAATCGTTAGGATAAACCAGACAACCTATTTTTAACACTATTCCCTTAAGTGGTCTAAATCTCGATGTAGGATCCATGTTGTTGCTTAATTATGCACATAGCAGCATGCCTCCAGCTGCCTCTATTGTGTCCATATGGGCCAATCCACCCCAACATCCATCTAGAAAAGGGGGGCACTTTTATCCTGGGGAAAACCAACCGTTCACCCCACAATACAATATACCCTACGGACAACAACCATATATCCCTACACCTCCACCCATAGGAAATTTTTATCAACAAAGTCCTACTTATCCTACTGGTAACACATTGATGGCTGGACCCTATGGTCCAAATAGTCAGCCAATACTTCCTTGGCTAGATAAGGGGGAAACACACAATGGCCATTTTTAGAAGCTCTAGACATCCCCAAAATCTATAAACTGACTAATGATCCCATCAATCACAACCCGCTCTGGCCTCCAGTTCCGCACAAGATTCCATCTAACATCCCAAAATTTGACGGGAAGCAAGGGGAGGATCCGGCTTCACACATCACCACCTTTCATCTACGGTTTGTATCTAATTCCATGGTGGATGATAGTATCCGGCTTCGGTTGTTCCCCCGCACTATCACTGGCAATGCTGCCACGTGGTATATCGAATTACCACGTGCTGCCATCAAAACTTTTGGTGCCTTAGCTATGGAATTTCTAAAAAAAATTCGATTACCTATCAGATTTGAAACCGGTACAGAACTTTTTAACCTCGTTGCACCAAGACACCGCCACCAACATCTCCGATCACATTCATGAATGGAGGCGTAGGAGGAGGCTGGTGAAAGCGCCAATCCCAGATCATCTCCTAGCTAGTTGGTTTTGTAAATCTCTCTTACCAACCCTAGCTAAAGACATTGGCCTATCCGATGCGATCACAGAAGATCAATCTATTCTTCATGCCCAGCATTTAGATTTAATCTATTCACAATCTGGCACGCTATATAATTTACTCCCCCATGCCCTTGGTAATCCAATCTCTCCCGCTACTTAGAAACCCAGAGTCCACATCGACAGTCTCATTGCACAATCTCTGGAGTAGCCACAAAACAGTCTCGGGGGCAAACCTCCCAACCATCTTTGGCTACTACTGCCCCTAACCAATCAACTACCCTTCCTACCACTAAGGTAAATTCTGTGCAAACTTCACAAAAACCTAGTGGAAAGAATAAGAAGAACAAGAAAAAGACATCTTCTTCGGAAGAGCAGCCGGACCATCAGAATAATCCCAATAAAAAAAAAAACTGTGAAAAACGACAAAGGGAAGGAAAAACCCATGAACTTTCCTTGCAAAATCTGTGCAGAGGACCACTTGACATAAAAATTCCCTTGGCTATAGGAATGCACATATTTTATCGCAAACAAGGACACTAGGAGGACACCTGCCATCCTACATAATCCCTTCCCTAATCCACAGTGGCAACAACAACACATGGTTGCAAACCCGCCACAACCCCCGCAAAGGGGCAATGGTGGTTCACATTCTTCCAGTGAAGGATCATCTGCCATTTATGGCATAGAAAGTGTTGAACTTCAAACACGAGCCAAACTTTATGGAAATCCTATCATAGATACTAAGGGAACTTGGTTCCAGTTCAAATCCATCGCCGCCCAACAATTTGCATATCGAACGGCCTACTGCTAATGCCGTGATTTGTCCTGAAAGGGACACTTCGATGCATGACTCATAACACCTCTGCACGTGCCGCCAAAAAATTACAACATTGTAGAAGATTTGGTGCAGGCACCATTAGCCATGCCTGCTCTCGAAGTATTGCAAACTTGAAAGCCTTGCTTTCGGCCATTGGTGGGATTGACCCCCAGGATTCTACACTAGCTATTTTTGACATTGAGAAATATAAGCCTCACCTCTCACACCAACTTGCATTCCAAATACAAGTTGTGTCGAAAGGGAGACCAATCCATCGTACTATTATTGATGAAGGTGCTTCAACCTGCGTTATGTCAACTACTTGCTGGCTCGCTTTAGGTTCTCCCACTTTGTCTCCACCGTCGAATTCCATCAAAGCTTTTGATGGCCACACTTTCCTCTCAAAAGGCTACCTTGCTAGCTTTCCCATTACACTTAGTGGGAAAACAATAACAGTGGACGTTGAAGTCGTAGATCATCATCTTGACTATAATCTATTGTTGGGTTGCAGTTGGTCATATGCAATGACTGCCATTGTTTCTTCCGTTTTCTGACTCATCCTCTTTCCGTTGGATGGGAAAATAGTCATAGTGGATTAGTTATCCTTTTTCACCCCTGATTATGCCACATTACCAAGTAGCACTGTAACCCTAATAGGAGGTGTTCCTGACTGATACGTCAGTATTGGTACCGGTCTTTTGAAGGCATCTTCCCTAATGGGTTGTTTTCCTCTCCTGTCACCTGAGGTTCCAAATACAGTTGCAATTATATCCACCACATTGGATGGCTCTATCGACCCATGGATCCTACCAGCACCTTCAGACCTTGATTCCTATGGAGATCAGATGCCGCTCTCACCAGCCGAGTTGGTTTACCAAACCATCCAAATTACATCTGAACCCTCCATGGTTATGGTTTCGACCAATGGTACGAACTCCCCACCCATCATGGTTCCTTCTAAAGTTATCCTCAATGAAATCCTACCTATAGATGAAGCTATTTAAGAGATCATGTCTCTAGAAGAACGACCTTGGGGAGAATTCCACCATCGCTCTTTGATGTTTGATTCAGATGTGATAACTACTCAAATCCCATCCTTTGACCCACCTGAGATATTCCCTTCCATTTACACGACTGTTCAAACCATCGATTCGGAAGGGAATTTCCAAGACAATGTTCATAGACATCTCACTCAAAACGGGTATCATGGAAAACGTTCAGATTGGAGAAAATTGCAATCCCAAGGAAATTGCACACCTCACATCCCTCTTTAAATAATTCCATGATGTTTTTTCTTGGTCTTATGATGAAATGCCCAGCATAGATCCGTCTATAGTCGAGCATGAAATCAAAGTTTATGACAATGCTAAACCCATTCGATAATGACTTCGACCTTTCCACCCACGTAAAGAGGCCGCCATCAAAACTGAAGCAGAAAAAATTTTGAATGCTGGTTTCATCTATCCCGTTCCTTTGACAAAATGGGTTTCCAATCCGATCCTCGTAGACAAAAAACAAGGCACCATCTGAGTTTGTGTTGATTATCGTGATCTGAATGCTGCTTGTCCCAAAGACAATTATCCTATGCAGTTCATAGATCAGATCCTTGATGATTGCATCATATGTGAGTCTTTTTATTTTATGGATGGTCTCTCGGGGTATAACCAGATTGCGATTAAAAAAGACGACCAACATAAAACTTCTTTCATCTTTCCTCGGGCCACATTTGCGTATCGCAAACTCCCATTTGGTCTAAAGAATGTTGGAGCAACTTTTCAAAGGGCTATGGACTACACTTTTCACGACATTAGGCATATTGTACAAGCATACTTGGATGACCTCCCGGCTCACTCTAAGAAGCGATCCCATCACCTCGCGCACCTAAAACAAATCTTCGCTCAGTGTAGGTTCTATAATATATGTCTAAATCCACATAAGTGCATATTTTTTGTTGAGTCTGGACGTATTCTAGGTTTTATTGTCTCCAAACACAAGATTAGGGTTGATCCCGATAAAGTTAAGGCAATCGTTGAATTTTCCGCACCACAATCCATCCTGCAACTCCAAGGTTTGCAAGGGAAGGCAAACTTTTTACGTCGTTTCATCGTGAACTATGCCGAGATGATGAAAGGCTTTATGCGATTATTAAAGAAGGGAACACTATACTTATGGGATGACCAAGCTCAACAGTCATTTGACGCCTTGAAACGAGCACTCGTTTCCGCCCCACTTCTTAGTGCCCCCGATTACTCACGCGACTTTCTCCTCTACCTGGCAGCCTCACCATCCTCACTTGGCATGGTTCTGGTTCAAGTTCACAATGAAGATAGTGAACATGTGATATATTACTTGTAAAAATGTCTCATTGGACCCGAACTACGATACTTACATGTGGAAAAACTCGCCCTCGCAGTGGTATTCGCTACCACTCGACTTTGACACTATATATTACTACGACAGACTATTGTTATTGCTTTGGAGAATCCCATGCAACACATTTTGTCTCGCCAAGTTATCAGAGGAAAATATTCCAAATGGATAGTGATCCTCCAACAATTTGACATGGTTTTCACTACTGCCAAAGAAAAGAAATCTCTAGTCTTTGCCGAATTACTGTCGGATCTTCCTAGAATTGACCCAGGAGATGTAGCCCATGATCCATTTCCTGATGAATCCGCCTTCTTAGTGGATTATTATGATCCTTGGTATTGAGACATTTTGGTCTACCTCCAAACTCAATGCTTCCACCCAACTCTCACATCGGACGACTGCCGTCGTATTCGCCACCAAGAAAAACACTACCTCGTACTCAACGATACTCTATATCGTCGTGGTTTCGATACTATTCTTTGGCGTTGTCTCACCTTTGATGAAGTGGAACGCGTTTTAAATGACTGTCATGTAGGGGCATGCGGAAGTCATCTTTTTGGCATAGCTACTACCCAGAAAATCTTGACCTCGAGCTTTCTTCTTCAGGCTCGTTAAAACTAACATGAAGAAGCAACGAGCTTTCTTTTTAGGAACTTTTTTCTATCTCGTCAAACCGAAAAAATCCCGAGTTTTTTTTGTCGGGCTTGTTATAATACCATGATAGAAGACTATGAGCCATTATTTTCATCTTTTTCAAAGCTCTTTAAATAGAAAAAGGGACCGAGTTTGTCTCCGAGTCACTTGTTAAAACTTCACGGAGAGCATCGAGTTTTCCTCCGCATGACTCGTTAAAAATTCATGGAAAGCATCGAGTTTTTCTCTGTTGGACTCGTTAAAATTTCACAAATAATGTTGAGTTTACTTCATCTCCTCATACTCATAACAAAATGAAGTAGACGTCCATCAAACATAGATTTCTCATTTTTCCGTCTTCGATGGACTAACTCATGGAAAATGAACCATTTCGGGCTTACTATTCTCCCTTTGTGGTGCCCGGTATCAAGACATGACAAAGGTAACCCCTGGAGTTGTCTTTTACAACATTTTTCAGACTCTCTAAATATAAAAAATTCACCAAGTTTACCCATCTGGACTCGTTAAACTTAATCAGACAGGGAAAAAATTTGGACAAAATGGATACTACTTTTGTTACATTTAAGAAAGGATGATTTGGCAGCAAATATCTTGAACATGGCACTTCCTAGACAACTATTTTGCATTTAGCTGAACCCTACCATCCATGAGTTTAGCCTTTTTCATTCAGTATTCTTACACTAGTCAAAAATCTGAAATACTCTTTGGTGTTCATTAAGCCTAAGATGCCTAGTACCATGTTAGAGTGCCTTCTATTGTTCAAGCAGATCTCACTATCTACTGCTCCTCATATCAACCAAACCGATCATCATGCTAGAAATTATTTTTCATCGGCTATTCCCATTTTCTCTTCATATTCTCCATTAAAAACAACATCATCTTTTCCCGTTTCGTGTTGACTGATGTAGGACACCTCAGTGCCTACCTTTTGACAGGTCTCTTCCTATCGACTGCATCATCTTATCTAGGAAATGGACCTAGAAACACATCAGTACCCAAATACTTGCAAACATCAGTGGCAGGTCATCTTGTATTTTATTAGGGGTCTTCATTATTGGCTCCCGATCGAATGACTCTACGAGTGTTCGACATCAACTCCTTTTATTCACACTCACTAGATTGTACTGTGCATCTTGGGGACCATCATCATTATTGGTGGTCACCCTCACGTCTGTTAAAAATTTTCATTACTGACTGGTAATCATACGATTCCCCACATGTTCGACAACAGATCCTCTATTCACATGTATAGTTTAAGTGAAGCGGCAACCAAGACCTTGGTGCAAAGGTTACATCATTACAGCTGTGTTTCCTTCCCCAAGTTGCGATATTGTTTATGGAGACAAATTTTTAGTATTTATCCTATTCTGATAGATACTTCCACGTTACGCTTATTAGTGGACACACTGTTCATATCTATGTTTTAGAGAAATCATGTCGATTAGCTATTGAGCATGGGAATGCCTGACTCAAGATAGATACTATATTTTCTGACATATGTTGTTGTTTCAGGTTTTCCTCAGTCCTCCTATCTCTCTAGTTCTTCTACACATATTATAAAGTATTTTGGCCATCGTCTTCATCTCTGACCTCACACTTTAGGGGGAATTCGTTATAGGAAAAATGACCTCCTCATCAGCTCAGAGGACAAGGTAATATGGAAGAAAGAAAGTGACCTAGACAAAAACTATTTCTGCCAAGGTAACGCACCCCATGAACTACTAAGCTACGTTATAACGCTTCTGATCCATGTAAAGGTCACGTTAGTGACAAGGGAAACGCTCTAGTTGGCCTAGAGGGCAGCGTTACTCTTTTTTAAACATAAAACAAGAAGAATCTCACGGACAATGATTAGCAAACCCAACTTTTTCTCATGGACAGCTAGTACAAAATAGAAACTGAAAGGCACTAACCTCTTATTAAGCCTTACTAAAAGCAAATAGACTCTTAAAGAAGGAAAAAACACGTAAAGCTAAGGAAAGATCTTGGTTTTTTCCTTTTCAAATTGGTTGAAAGAGTTGGGCAAGATCTGCCCTCTCCATCTCCTATAAAATCGAGCTGTGGGTTACTAGTCCAAGGTCAAAGGTTTTTTGAATACATGTGGAGTAGAGTTACGTTGTTACTATATGGTAGTTGAGGTCTGGTGAAGTGACATTGAGAGATTTCCACCTTGAACACCATCACATACAAGGAAAGAGAGAGAGAGATTGGAAGACTGAGGAGATCTTGGTCCAATCGATGGGTGTAATCCTCCTTTTTATAAATCAATAGAACTTTATATGTTTTTCCCATTCTGTTGATCAGTAGTTGTCATTGATGTCAACACAAGCAGCACTAGGGGCTAACCCAATATTGCATGGGATTCTTTACCTACCAAATAATATATTTTGGGTCAATAATGTTTTTGATGGTTTCTACTTGTTGAGATGTTTCCGTTGATATATGGCACGCCATGTAATTCTTCATGGTTTGAGAGATATTCATGTTTGAAGTTTGTACCCCTAGTTAGTGGGCTAAAACCCCATGGGGTTGGGGCATGGGTGATTGAAAAGTCATAATTAATATTTTTTAAGCTCCTAAAATCCCTCCCACATTCACTTGTTGAAGCCCCTCTCAACTTAAGCATTTATATAAATTGTGATCTTCATTTCCTCCTTAGGCAAGGGATTTCGCCATCTGAAACAGGTCATCGTGGCATTTTCAGTCTAATTTTTTTTTTCTACGAAGGTTCAGAAGCTGAAATTTTTATGAGGTGAATCCAAAATCTTGAGGAAGCTGCTGTAAAAATTTTAGGTCAAGGTGCGCAATATTTTTGGAGATATAATCTGTGGAAGTCAGGGTTTTTGCAGGCTCCTGAAATTCATCTCAAAGAAGTGACCTTGGTAAAATCATCGTAACTCTCTCTCTAAGTATCGGATTGGAATTCTGCAAAAAGTGGTAGATAGTGAATTTTCTTTAGTTTTCTCTTTATCAATTTCAAAGCCAAATGAAGAAAAAATGACACGTGGAACTCCATACAAGTGCGCTCTGTTGAAACAATCCATAATTAGGGCATTGTGAGAGATTGGGTATAACTCTCTCTTGAAGAATCAAAATTGGGTCAGACCTATGGCATTGGAAAGATGACTCAGAGGACTACTAAAATACTAAAAATTAGATATTGAGGATCTAAAATAACAAAGATACACTAGATTCAATATCGAGCTCCTAGAAGGAAAGAAAAAGCTAGATCATGTGTTGTCAAGGGTTGCAAAGGACCAGACTTTCTACGGCAGCAAAGAAAAGCAAGGTGCAGCAGAGGGTAGTATGATAAGATCAACAACCAAGGTGCATAACAGCAACAAGAAGTTCATCATATGAAGTCTTCAAGTGGGCAACACTGAATACAATCATTGTAAAGGTATCATTGTACTTATTCATTGTAAATACATTATTGTACAAATTGTACTAGTACCTATCTACCAAGGGTTGAAGAGGTAATGTTGGGAGGTCTAGGATCATCATTAGGTGGTTGTGTCAAAGTTGGGCTTATGGTCTAGTATATATTCTTCTTCTACATCATTCTATATCATTGTAAAGTGGACCATTTTTCCTGGTATGGGAGTCCATTCTTCTTTTATTCTTCTATAGGGTGGTAGGGTGGCATTAGGGTGAGTTGTAGCTCATTGGGTGTTGGGGCATCCATTCAGTTGACTACTAAAGAATCTCGAGTGTTGGAGTGTCCATCCAGTGGGAGATGGAGAAGAATTCTTTTCTATATTCTAGGAAGTTGGAGCTTTATTTTCAATTGGAGTTGAATATTAAAGAATTATTAGAAAAGCATTAGGTGGTTTTTGTCCTAGAGTGGGTTTCCACCTTAAAAACTGTGTGCATTTTTTTTCCTCTTTTTTTCTGCTATCATTGTACAAACACGAATAATAATTGAAGATTAACTAATGCTCTAATTGAAAGGAATACTAATTCACCCCCCCCCCCCTCTCAGTATTTTCAACAATTGGTATCAGAGTTTGGTTCCTTCAATAGTAGTTTAATAGCTGGAAGGAGGTCATGGAGCATACCAAGAATGGTGTACCTCTATTCAATGAAAATAATTATGCTCTTTGGAAAGGAATAATGGAGGTCTATCTCTTGGTGCAAGGTTACGAAGTATGGGACACTTTTTAAACTGGATTTACATCAACCGCAGATGAACAAGGTAAGAAGAATTTGGTAAATGATGCAAAAGCAAAGAATATTATTGTCAGTGGACTTATTGAATCTGCTTATCATAAGGTGTTGGGTTGTAAAACCACCAAAAATGTATGGGACAAGCTTGAGAATATATATGTAGGTGACTCAAATGTCAAAGAAGAAAAGCTTCAAATCTATAGAGAAAAATTTGAGCAACTTAGAATGAAAGAAGATTGCAACATTACTGCATACTTCCAATACGTTGATGAAATAACCAATACTCTGCAAAGATTGGGAGAAACAGTTGACGAGAAGACTATTATATGGAAGATTCTTAGAATGTTACCAGGGAGATTCAACCCAAAGGTATCGGTCTCAGAATACAGTGCAAATCTGGACAAACTCAGCAAGGAAGAATTACATGGAGTTCTTATAGCATATGAAATGAGGCTTGATGAAGAAAAGGGTACTTCAAATCTAGAAACTGCATTCGTTGCATCTAAGCAAACCAATAAGGACAAACAAACTTCAATTGAAATGACATGCACCTGCAAGTGTGAAGAAAAGGGAGATGATGGAGAAGGTATTTCAGATGAAGAATATGCTTACTTTACGAGAAAACTAAAACCTGGTAAGGGAAAATTCAAAGGTAAACTTCCATTGATATGTTTCGGTTGTGGTGAGGTTGGGCATTTCGTAGTAAAATGTCTGAACAAAAGTAATGGCAACTCAAAAGGAAAGAAAGGCTTTAAGAAATTCAACAAGCAAGGCAAAAAGAAAGGATCCAAAAGGAACTTTCTCTCTAAACAAGATAGCTCATCATCCAATGAAGAAAGTGATAGCAAAGAAGAAGCCAATGAGAAATTATTGTTTATGGCCAAGCACAATAAAAAAGAAGTATCAAACAATGAAGAAGAAGGGTTGACCATAGAATAATTTTATGAGGAGTCAATCAAGTTGATAAAAGAGCTCAATGCTGAGAAGCTACGTTCCAATACTCTTGAAGAACAAGTTAAAGGTCTCAAAATTGAGGTTGAAGAACACAAATGTATTGAAGAGTCACTTCAAAACAGGTTGGAAGAAAGCAACCAAGAAAGGGAAGCATTAGAAGCTGAAGTAGTCTCGCTGCGTAAGGAAGTGAAGAAGGGAAAAAGTTTCCAAGACTATGCTAAAAACTCAAGGGCATTGGAAGAACTCATCAACAATCAACGATCTTACAATGACAGAACTGGTCTCAGTTACAAAGAAGAAGAATCAGGACCTTCTACAACAAAATACAATGAACCTATGAGATCTGACATACATGAAGACTTCCTTGGACAAGATTCGCAAGCACATCCTTGGAGGACGATTCCTCAACAAATATTTTCATCCAGGTACCAACATATTTTTCATGGCTATTGTTATTCATGTGGAAAATTTGGTCATAAATCTGTAGAATGTCGCACGTACCCTAGGAACCAATACAATCCCAAGAGATTCTTCAAATATGAACCTCCCAGGGCTCAACGAAACATCAATAGATTTGAACATTTAAGAAATAATATGGAATGTTACAAATGTCAGAACTTTGGACACATAGCCAGAGACTGCAGACTTGAAAATCTTCCAAAAGAATCTTCAAAGCCACAGAATGAACGAACATGGAAGAAGAAGAAGACTAATAATTGTGCTCTCGCTCTCAAGGCTAAAAAAAATAAAGATGTGTGGTGTGTTGACAGCGGTTGCTCAATGCATATGACTGGAGATAGAAGGAAATTTGTATCTCTGAAAGAGAAGAAGGATGGAACCATATCCTTTGGAAATGATGGATCTTCAATTGTTATAGGATCAGGTACCACCACTCTCAGAAGCAAAGATGTTATATCCAAGAATGTTCTATTGGTCGAAAAAATGAATCACAATCTGCTCAGTGTTGGACAAATGTGTGATCAAGGACACAAAATGCTATTCAACTCCAAAAAATGTGAAATAAGGAAAGGCAGGTATGGTAAAATTGTGGCTACAGTAAGTCGAGCTCCAAACGACATATATGTTCTAGATGAAGCAATGAAATCATGTCTACTAGCTAAAGAAGATGAAAGTTGGTTATGGCAGAAACGAATGGGTCACATAAACTTTGACAATATTGTCAGGATAAGCAAAAAGGAAGCAATACGAGAAATGTCGAAAATCCCAAAACCTTCCAACACACTATGTGAGGCATGTTGGCATGGCAAGTAGACAAAATTCCAATTTAAAACAAAAGAACACTTTGCATCACATCCATTGGAATTGATACATATTGATCTATGTGGTCCTGTGAGAAGAAAAGGCTTAGACGGAGAATTATATTTCATGTTAATGATAGATGACTATACCAGGATGACAGCCATAAGTTTCCTAAAGAAAAAATCTGAAGCATTTGAGTGCTTTATGATCTACAAGGAGTTGGTTGAAAATGAAACTGATTTGAAAACAAATTGTTTAAGATCATATAATGGTGGAGAATTCACTTTCAAATTATTTCAGCAATACTGTGACGAAAATGGAATAAAAAGGAAATTTTCAACAGCACGAACACCTCAGAAAAATGGAGTTGTTGAAAGAAAGAATAGAACCGTATAGGAAATGGGTAGAACAATGTTGAAGGACTCAAAATTGGATGAAAAATTATGTGTTCAAGCAATTGATACGATAGTCTTCATTATCAACCGAAGTCTTCTGAGAAACAATTGCAACAAGACTCCATATGAATTATGGAAAGGAAAACCAGCTAATGTAAAATATTTCAGAATCTTCGGAAGCAAATGTTATATCAAAAGAGAAGATCAAAATTTGAGTAAGTTTGAATCACGTGTTGATGAAGGTATCTTTGTTGGTTACTGACGCAAAATAAAGGCCTATAAATGCTATAATCTAAGACAAAAACATATAGTGGAGAGAATAAATGTTACATTTGACGAAGATGGTGTTCTAGCGAGTAATGATGAGGATCTAGAATCTCTTAAACTTGAGACAGAGGCTGAAAAAGACATAGATAAAATTGTAGAACAAGAAGCAACTATCAACGAGGAAGAATTAAACAATGATCATCAAGATATACCAGAACAAAAACAAGAAGCTCCTCCAAGGAGAACAAAAGAGTGGATTCAAAAGAACCATCCATCAAATCAAATCATTGGTGACATAAATGAAGGTCAACAACTTCTTTCATCACAACAAGTTCATGTTGCTTTTCTAGCAACCTTTAAGCCTAGTAGTTTTGAGGAAGCCAGCCAGAATGAACGTTGGGTAGCAGCTATGAATGAAGAATTGGATCAAATTGAGAAGAATAACACCTGGGAAATAGTTCCATGACCAAAAGATAAAAATGTCATTGGGACTAAATGGGTGTTTAGGAAAAAATTGAATTAAGATGGGCGGGTTACCAGAAACAAAGCAAGATTGGTTTGCAAAGGCTATGCACAAGTGGAAGGAATTGATTTCAATGAAACATTTGCACCAGTTGCCAGAATGGAAGCCATCCGAATGTTTCTCGCCTATGCATGTTCAAGAAAAATCAAAGTCTACCAAATGGATGTTAAGTCAGCATTTCTGAACGGAGAATTAGAAGAAGAAGCTTACATCAAACAACCTGTAGGTTTTCTACTATCACAAAAAGAAGACTATGTCTGCAGGTTAAAGAAGGCTCTATATGGTCTCAAGCAGGCTCCCAGAACATGGTATGCTTGTCTTGATGGATATCTACGTCAACAAGGGTTCAAGAAAGGTACTGTTGATAGCAATATTTATGTACAAATAGATGAAGATAATTTAACAATCGTTGAGGTATATGTGGATGATATAATAGTTGGTAGCAATGATGATCGACTAAGTAAGAACTTTTCTACAAAGATGCAAAGTGAGTTTGAGATGTCTTTACTTGGTGAGCTGACATACTTCTTAGGGCTTCAAATATCTCAGCAAAAGAAAGGAATATTTATATGTCAAGCCAAGTACATCAAGGAAATGCTCAAGAAATTCAAAATGGAAGATTGCAAACCCGTCTTTACTTCGATGGTAACAGGTTGGAAATTGAGCATAGACGACTCATATAAGGATGTGGATTAGAGGTTTTACATATCTATGATTGGTAGTCTTCGATATGTAACAGCCTCTCGGCCTGATGTTATGCAAGCAGTTGGACAAATAGCAAGATTCCAAGCAGCACCAAAAGAATCACATATTATTGCTGTCAAAAGAATTCTTCAATATCTAAAGGGCACAGAAGAATATTGCTTGTGGTATCCCAAGGGTAACAACCTCATTATTCAAGCCTTTACAGATGCAGATTGGGTAGGAAGCATTGATGATCGTAAGAGTACTAGTGGAGCAACATTCTATCTAGGTGGTTGTCTCGTATCATGGTTGAGAAAAAAGCAAACTTCAATCTCGTTATCTATAGCAGAAGCAAAATACATTGTAGCAGCATCATGTTGTACTCAAGTCCTTTGGATGAAACAAAATTTGTAAGATCTTCAAGTACAATTCTGTGAGCCTATTCCCATATTCTGTGACAACACTAGTGCCATCAGCATCTCCAAGAATCCTATCATGCATTCAAAAACAAAACACATTCCAATCAAATATCATTTTGTTAGAGAACAAGTCGCTGAAAAGAATATCAAACTTGATTATGTTTGTACAAAAGAACAAATTGCTGATATCTTCACTAAAACTTTACCTCGTGAAGCATTTGGATATCTTCATCAAAAGCTTGGGATTCTCCCAAGTTCTCATTAGATTACAGGTCTGCAGGACGGTTGTGTGTCAGGGGGAGTGGAAGTGTGTACAGGTCCATAGGATGGTTGTGTGTCAGGGGGAGTGTAAGTGTGTACAGGTCCGCAGGATGGTTTTGTTTTAATTGGAGTTACCCTTTGCCATTGATGTCAAAGGGGGAGAGAATGTTGTAGGAAGAGGTGTCATGATCGCAGGGGGAGTACTTGTGTTGCCATCAATGCCAAAGGGGAATATTGTTGATCAGCGGTTGTCATTGATGTCAACCTAAGTAGCACCAAGGTCTAACCTAATATTGCATGGGATTTTTGACCTACCAAATTAATATATTCTGGGTCAATAATGATTTTTATGGTTTCTAATTGTTGAGATGTTTTCGTTGATATATGGAACACCATGTAATTCTTCACGGTTTGAGATATATTCATGTTTGAAGTTTGTACCCCCAGTTAGTGGGCTAAAACCCCATAGGGTTGGGGCATGGGTCATTGAAAAGTCATAATTAATATTTTTTAAGCTCCTAAAATCCCTCCCACGTTCACTTGTTGAAGCCCCTCTCATCTTAAGCATTTATATAAATTGGGATCTTCATTTCCTCCTTAGGCAAGGGATTTCACCATCTGAAACAGGTCATCGTGGAATTTTCGCTCTAACATTATTTTCTACGAAGGTTCAGAAGTTGAAATTATTATGAGGCAAAGCCGAAATCTTGAGGAAGTTGCTATAAAAATTTCAGATCAAGATGTGCAATATTTTTGGAGATATGATCTGTGGAATTCAGGGTTTTTGTAGGCTCCTGAAATTCATCTCAAAGAAGTGACCTTGGTAAAATTGTCATAAATCTCTCTCTGAGTATTGGATTGGAATTTTGTAAAAAGTGGCAGATAGTGCATAGTATGTAGTTTTTTCTCTATCAATTTTAGAGCCAAATGAAGAAACTGTAACACACCGTACAAGTGCGCTCTACTGAAACAGTCCATAATTAGGGCATTGTGAGAGATTGGGTATAACTCTTTCTTGAAGAATCAAAATTGGGTCAGACCTATGGCATTGGAAGGATGACTTAGAGGACTACTACAGGACCAAATATTAGATATTGAGGATCTGAAATAACAGAGATACACTAGATTCAATATCGAGCTCCTAGAAGGCAAGAAAAAGCTAGATCATGTGTTGTCAAGGGTTGCAAAGGGCTAGACTTTCTATGGCAGCAAAGCAAAGCAAGGTGCAACAGAGGGTATCATGACAAGAGCAGCAACCAAGGTGCATAAAAACAGCAATAATTTCATCATATGAAGTCTTCAAGTGGGTAGCATTGCATACAATCATTGTAAAGGTATCATTGTACTTAGTCATTGTAAATACATTATTGTACAAATTGTACTAGTATCTATCTGCCAAGGGTTGAAGAGGCAGTGTTGGGAGGTCTAGGATCATCATTAGGTGGTTGTGTCAAAGTTGGGGTTATGATCTAGTATATATTCTTCTTCTACATCATTATATATCATTTTAAAGTGGACCATTTTCCCTGGTACGAGAGTCCATTTTTCTTTTATTCTTCTATAGGGTGGTAGGGTGGTACTAGGGTGAGTTGTAGCTCATTGGGTGTTGGGGCATCTGTTCAGTTGACTACTGAAGAATCTCAAGCGTTGGAGCGTCCATCTAGTGGGAGGTGGAGAAGAATGCTTTTCTATATTCTAGGAAGTTGGAGCTTTATTTTCAGTTGGAGTTGAATATTAAAGAATTATTAGAAAAGCATTAGGTGGTTTTTGTCCCGGAGTGGGTTTCCACCTTAAAAACTGTGTGCATTTGTGTTCCTCTTGTTCGCTGCTATCATTTTACAAACAATAATAATAATTGAAGATTAACTAATGCTCTAATTGAAAGGAATACTGATTCACCCCCCCTCTCAGTATTTCCAACACATTCTATGCTTTGATATTGTCATTATTTTCCAATTGTTAATATAGCATGAGATGAATGGCTTAGATATGTGTTATTTTATGTTTATTATATGTTGATTTGAGTTAATAAATAGTATATTGTTGTAGAGATTACACGAGTGCTTTGTTTTATCGCAGGACCCAAATTTGGAACTAATGAAGGAAGATCCCTGCTTTGCTGCTCAGATTTTGCCAAAAGATCTAGAATCAGAAAAGAGGTAATCTCTCATCTCGTTTTACTAATTGATATAAATCAGCTTAAGCATGTATGCAGTATCTTTGTGAACTATACAGCTAATCTGACTGTCTGCCTCGGGCACCGGAAAGCCTAGAGAGGGATTTTCGATAACCACTACCCAAGCATATTACCCTATAGCAATGTCCCTTTTTGAGGCTGCATTGCTTGCTTGAGTGATTCTTTCCTCAAGGATTTGTATGTCATTGCTGCTATAATACATATTTGTTGGCTATCTACATATTTATGTGCTCAGGCTTAGTAAAATAACGTTGTTGTTCTAGCTCTTGTGCTTACATTGTTGCATCCCCTTCACCGGGCACTTTCTGAGGACATCTAAGTGTGGGAGATATGTTTAACCCACTTAGAAGGATTTCTTTGGAGCCTCCTCTTGGATTCAGCACTTAGATACATTGACCTAAGGGATCCAGGTCTTGGTTTCAATTCTTGTAGCAGCCATTACTAGAAAATGCGTTTTCCAGTCATGCCTTGCTAGCTTTTCCAGATTTGGAATATTACACCATGTTGGGCCGCTCACCGTGTTCGTCTCAAAATAAACACAAAAAAACCAATAAAAACAATTTCAAGATCCTTTGTTTAACATCAAAGCTTGAAATTGGGCACATAGAAAACCCAGGCATATGAGGATATAATTCAGTTTCCCCTCTCATTTCCATGACTAAATTAAGCTAGAACTTTTGCATCCAATATTCAACACCTAGGATAGTGTTAGGGTCTGATTTTACCAATAAATAAATAATAAATAAAATAAAATAGATAAATAAAAATAAAATAATAAAATAAAAATAAAATAAATAAAAATCTTAAAAAAATATGAAACACAGAAGCATGAATTCGAAGGCTTGGGATAGTGTCGAGGTATGTAGCTCTGATTCATGGCATGCCTATGAAATGAAACACAAGCCCTTGACCCACCATAACAGAAGGGTGAAAATCACAGCAAGAAAAAACCCTAAAACTCAACATGAACTCCATCATCTTCATCCTTATAAAATAAGTTAATTTACTTATTAAAGTAATTACAAAGGCACAAGAGTCCATTAGGTGACTTATGTACACCCAAGCACTAAGGCCTATGTAGAAGTAGCTACCCAAGCTACAAACATCAAATAAAAATCCAACTTCTTCTTTGTTCGCTACTAGCAATAGGATTATAGAATATTCTAAATTTATTGACCTAGAGTTTGATGTTTTCCTAGTATGAAAACATATGAGTGAGGTGGAATTTCATAACCTAAACAAGAAATTATGCAAAACATATACAAAATACATTATAAGGTAGATTCCTCTTTTGATGCATAGGTGGGGCGAGTGTCTCTTTAGAAAAATCTGCTCTTTAAAAATATCTTGCGATAGGTAGGTGGGGTTGATCCAATGAAAATGTCAGTGGGTGTGTCTCTTCTCTATAAAATCTCATCACAGTTAAGTGGGATTGATTAATGCAAAGTTCAACATGTTTGTAAGTGAGTTTATTTGTATGGGTCACAAGTTTGGTGCCAAAGTTTTTTTCATGTTTACATTTTTTTAGTTCTTGTTTATTTTTATATAATATTTGTTATATAGTTATATGGAACCCACTCAAACCTAAAACCTCCATAACCCTATGACCCTTAAACCCCCTAATCCCTAAATCCATAACTCATAACACTAACCCTAGACCCAATAACCCCTAACCCCTAACCTCAATATCATACTGATAAAAGAATATTTAGGTATTTAAGGTGTTAATATTTATCCTTAAGCCACATCCAAAAACCCACACAAATATTCTATATATTAAACCATTTAATGGTTGATATATGACACCTACACCTCAAAGATTCCATTTAGGGCATGGCTAGTGGTTTTGGAGCATACATATGGTCCACAAGTCAAAAAAGCATATTTCAGGACCTAAGATTATGGTGTTCCTCCTAGAATAATAGCCACAACCTCAAGAAAAATCCCTAGTAGTCAAAGAGGTCATGCATTAGGGGTTAGTGTCAATATGGGTCCAATAAGTCATGCCTAAATATGGTTAAGGGTTATTGAGCTATAAAGATGTAATGTTCAAAGGTCATTGCGATAAATAAGATGAAAGATGGTGAATATGGTATATATATATACACTGCTAAATATTGAGCTAATTTTCGATGACTCTTTGTATTTCTTTCAATGACCATTCGTAGCTATAACAATTAAAATGTATTTTCATGAAATTTCATTTAATTTCAAATTGTATTTTCAACGTATCCTTGATCTTTAGAATATCAACGGAAATGTTCGATGCAATTCGTGGGGTTGGAATTTCTACGGAAATAATCATCGCATATTATTTGAAGACAACCTATTTGTGTCGAAATACCAACATAAAATTAACATACTTGTGACATTTAGGCGGGGGAATTGCAATATTTTTTTGCAAAGTAATTTCCACGTTTAGGCGTGGTAAAGGCCATCGCAAGTCGTGTCTCAATTCCAAACCAGTCGTGCAATGTTCAGGTGTGGGAAGTGTGAAATTTTGGCATGGGCATTACAACATTCTAGGCGAGGGAGGTACGATGTTTAGGCATGGGAAAGGATATCTCAAGTCGTGTGTTAATTATGATGGCCAATCGTTAAGCATGGGAAGTGAAATATTTTGACGTGGGAATTGCGACATTTTAGGTGAGGGAATTGAATATTTATGTGAGAAAATTGTGACTCTTAGGCATAGGAAGAACAACAAACCTAGGTAGTGCAACAATTATACAAGTGTCACAATAACGTCGGAGTTGGAAATTTTTTAATAGATATCACCTCCCAAACATGAAAAATGCAAGCTTCCCATTATGATGGATCCGACAATCTATAATTACTTGGGAGGGATACTATATTATGATACTGGAAGATAAGAAGGTTTCCTCAAGGAATTAATTTATTTAATATTAGAAGATTATTTCCTTTACTTATTCTCTTCTACATGATAACTTATATGCCCTTTTCCATTTTATGATGTCTCTAATTTTTTGGATCCATGAGAGCTTTGATGCAATTTCCTCTCCACTATTACTTCAAGGAATGTTCAATATGGATATCCTTGGAATATGAAACATATTTGGAAGTTATTTCACCATAAATCCATTCTTTAATATTTTGTGATGTCTCTTACCAAATTATTACTTCGATTGCCTCCTTTTCTCCTTGCTTTTCCAGTACATTAGTGCCTTATCAAAAATTTTATTATATTTTTCTATGGCCAGGTGATAATATGTACCAATATTGGCAATTATAATAATATTGCAAGATATGGTTGAGATTCTCATTGTTTCTTTTTTTAATCAAACTTCTTATTGGTTAGGTTCAAAACCCTCACATTGAAGAAATTGATGACAATAAAATGATCTCTTGATACAAATTGTATTTTGATTCCTATTAATCTATTAGAGTGTCTCCTTATAGGTATTTACTCTTCCATCTAGTTTGTTATTAAACCAGCTCCAAAAATAGAAGAAAAGAGAGATCAACGCCTTAGAAATAAGCCACTTCGAGGGGGCAACCTCCTTTAAATTACATAAATGAAAAATTATTGGATGATACAAATGATAAAATCTCCTTCTATATATAGGAGCCCATGGGGTCACAATATAATCCTAGTCGACCTAACAATAATAATGTAAGGGCATAATAATAACAATATTGGGGTTACAGGGGTACAACAATAACAATAAGAGGGCTACACTAACAACAATAAGGGACTACACTAGTAATATAGGGACCTAACATAGTTCAACAAAATGTTTGTTTGTTAATGAAATAATTAGTGGAAATATGATTGAATTAGTTGAATCTTGTCAATCCTTTTATTTCTCAATAATTATTTCTTATCAAGGAAAATCATTCCTAAGAAATACAACCACTCATTGTTACCTTGAGGAAGAGGTTCTGCAAAATATTCAGTGTCAACCTTTCCAGTATTGAGATCTTCTATACTCTGAGAAACATGAGCCAAAAATACTAGGTAAGATATTGTTAATTTCTTGGCTTCTTGCAAACTTTTTTTGTTGTAAACAAATTATTGAATGATCAATTGCATTTCCATTAATGAGTATTGGCAATTATTAAAAGACATGAAGTCTATTTTAGCAAAACTATGTATGCATGAAGAATATAATTTTTTATTTCCAATATTTTAAGGTCGCAGTTATAGGGCATGAAAGTACAAAACTAAAAATTCTTGAAATAAGGGAAACCATAGAAAGGTATATGGATCGGCAATACTAGTTCTTGAGAAAGGAACTATTCCAGTAAATTTGAACTCACTTGCATTCTCTAGGATATTTGTTGATGGGCCTGCAACGTCCTTGTAGGCAGAGGCACCTAAATATAGTTCACAAGAAAGGCTAGTAAGACTTATTTATAGAATTATTGCATTATTTTTTCATGTGATATGATTCTCGTCTACTCACATGAAAGCACTGATGGATTTTGCTAACCATGATTGGTTATTCAGACCTTTTAGAGAATACAATAAGGTAGTATCAAATTTTAAGAAAGAAAATATCCAAGTCCTTCCATGAGACAGTGAAAAACTCCCGAATTCCCAAAGTATGTATTATCTAGAAGGAATGAGATGTTATTAGCACAAGCACTACACAACCCCATTCCTTCTAGTTTTGATGGTGCATAAGATGCAGAGAAAAAACTTGATATGATAGCTTCATCATTTCTCATAGAAAGACTCTTTCCAGGCTGCTATCGTAAAACAAAACTTACAAGGCACTGCACTAGATAGTTCCATCCAGCTGTTGCCATATGGCCTATATCGAAAGACTTCATGCCCCATAAATTGTTCAAGCTCAAGTCTTGTTTCTCGTTACACATTCTCTTGTTCACAAAAATGACAACATCATATGAATCAACATGGTTATATCCTTCATGGAATAGTTCTTAAAAGAAATGTATCCTAGGCATGAATCAAGGGAGATCAAGATTAATTCCTTATTTTTTATTGCTTCCATATAGTCAAAACTCATATTCCTATTTACAATGCAATGTAGAAATTATTTTTAAGTCATATTCATTTAGTACAAAACAAAGTTTCTTGTTGAGTGAAATGAGCATCTTTAATCAAACTGGAAAAAATTTAGATAAAGGTCATACCACTTCCAACTATAATAATCCATTGGACTCAAAATACTTATATGCTATTGGTAGTTCACAAACTCATCTTGTATTGCACACATTTCACATCCTTATACCTAGCTTCATCAGGTAGCTTTGTACTTGGATCAATTTCTTCAGGTAGCTCTGTAGTTGGATCAATGTTTTTAGTTGTTGGTTCAGGTGTTTAGGAGTTCTCACTTGTAGGTGAAGTGATTGCAAGAGGTTATGGGGAAGGATAAATTCCATCTCTTGAAGTGTATCCCAGAGAAGGTGCATATGCTTTTGAATCAATTTTTATTTACACAACATGCAATCGCATATCAAAATAAAATACATGCTTACTTCAGATTCAAAACAACAATAATTCATTAATTACAAAGATTAAAATGTCCAAATGAAAATGTGATATACCTTTTATTGACCTAACAATTTCATATGGAATACCATAAGTTTCCCACCTCCTTTATACAACCTTCTTCTTGATTTCTTTCGCATCATTGTGCTTTGAGTTTCGTTGGTGTATGATTATGATCCCAACTCTACACCTATATTAGAAGGATGAATGATTGTTTTTTCACTACAATTTTTCACACTAAAGGGTTCCAAAATATCCATACAACTAAAGCCACATTTTCTAGAATTTTCAAGCAATAGTGGTATTTTCCTAAAATCCTTACCAAGCCCCATGGCATCTGCCAAAATCCTAAAAGAAAATAAAAGTCACATTTTGAGGTGAAAAAATTCAAGTCAAACAAACAAAAAAGGGTACAACACCTTCAACAAAGAAAAATCTCAGGACTAGAAATATAAAATACCCCTCCTCTGCCCAGTTTCCATGCGCTGGGAAACTCAGTTGTTGTATTTTTCTTTGCAATCCCCCATGCATCCAAGATGACAACCACACAAGCCATTGCAACAATTATGCTTTGTGAAATGGTTGTGGAATTTTCCAACATAACCACATTATTAGCCAATAATGTTAATGTTATATTTGTTAGAAATCCACCTCCAAAACATGCAAAATGAAAGCTCCCCATTATGATGGATCCCATGATCTATAATTACTTGATAATTAGATGTTTTACATGGACCTTGGTTTGATTATATTATGATCCTATAATATGAGAATATTTATGTGCATATTTGATATAAAATTAAGAAAAGCATTGTAAAGATGTGTACATGGCATGAAATAATATCCAAACATTACAATCGAATGTGAGAATATAAATCTTGGAGACAAAAAATCTCTATAGTCCCACTATATTGAATAATTAGAGATGAAAGCCACATAGCACAAGTTCCTATGAAAATTTGATATAAAAATAAAATAAATGTTGGAAATATGTCTACAAACACCAAAAACCTGATCCTCAATTTGGGTATAAGTTGTAACATACTATAATCCACGATAATCCTTTGTTTCATTGATGGTATTTGAAACTAAAAAAAAATCCATGTGTCCTTGAAAATTTTGATCAAAAGGTTGTAGTACAAAATCATAATGATAGCAATTAATAAATGAACATCTCACCCCCCGAGAAACACGTATTCCATTAAAATTTCGACATATGAATTATTGATAAAGGGAAAAAAACATGGAAACCATATCATTATAGAAATGACTGATTTGTGCAAAAAATAATTGTCAAGGAAGATGGAAAAAATAAGATCTATGATCTCTCCCCTATAGGCACAAATTCAAGTATGAAATAATAAATCTAATATGGCAACTAGTAACATAAATATCTGGAAACAAATCCACACACATAGTTTTTCACTTCCCAACAAAAGGGCATGGCATAGAATTTAGAATATTAGCATGGAAAAAGACCCACATATCATAGGATAAAGTACATTAAAAAGATTTCAATTCATCATTTAATACCATAGGAAGTAAAAAACATTCAGTAGAACAATTATGCAAGGAAAAATACCAATTTTAGATGGACAAGGAAATCAATATATCTATCCTATATTAAAAACTTCAACCCTTCATAAACTAACACTTCAACTCCCTATACTAGAGTACCTAAAGATATATTGATCTAACAAAAGGCTACAACAAAATTAAAACACATTCTAAGCGTATGTTAGTGTCAGTTTGTTCAACCTATCATCAGTGATTAAATGTGCTCTTACCATGTCTTGTTAGGTTCTCAATATCAATTTTTTGTCATTCCATTAGGTCTTCAAATAAAAATTTGGTCACTAGATAGTGTGTCTAGGCTATTTCAACTCCTTTTAAAATTTTTATATGTCAGTCCTTGTCATCACTCAGTTGAGTGTAACATCATTGAAATATCATCATCATCATTTCAGTCAACACCATCATGGTTTTCATTCATCTCAGTGTCACCATTAGGTCATTAGGGTTAACGTCACCAAAATTTGTCATTCCATGCATAAAATCTGACAAATGAGGAGTGATAATAGGTAAAGTTGTTCTATAAATTTGGTTTCAAAATGTAATTTATGTTTCAAATATGTAATAAGTTCCTATTGTTCCTAAAGTTTCATAATAAAGTTTCAAATCTACATAAGTTTTCAAAGAAAAATGAAAATACATGTAGTGGGCCATCCCACTACTATGAATAAAATGACTTCAAACAAGCTATGAAAGACCAATTAATTCATTCTTTCTCATTCATCTCATTGTTAAAGAGCTCCTACAAGTTAGTAAGCACCTCAATAACACTTCCAAGGTCGTAGCACACTTCATAAGTTGATTCAAAGGCAGCCAACTACCTTGTCTAGCCCCTACACCAAACTATTATTCCTACGATGTGTTTTTTGGAAGCCTAGGGTTTGGACCTGTGTAAAAATTATCTAACCCTATTATTACATCCTTTTAACCTCCCTACACTTACATAAGATCCCTAACATACTTCCATACTTCCTCAATTTTTCCTACACTCATCCTTACTCCATAAGCCTCCGTCCTATCATCTCAAGTTACCAAATTCCCATCTCCTGCCCCCTAGAAAACTTTGTTTTCCCTCTTCTTGTACACTAGGGTTTGCTTGCCAATTGATACTAATGAAAGGTGATAAGAAGCCCTATAAAAAGGGAGGAAAGGTGTCTAGGTTTGAACCTCTAGATACCAAAGATTTGATGTCACCACCTTATGGAAAACAATGCTTCCAAAGAGTGAATTGTTTAGGGTTTTGTGAGAAAGTTGAACAGGTCACATATCATGCTAAATTGAATAGTTTGTTTTCCACTCACCTTAAAAAGGACAAGTTCATGATTCCAGGGGTTACATTCACTATATCTACTAATGTAGTAGTAGAGGCCACAGGGATACCCAACCAAGGTGAGAAATGGTTCAAGAACCAAGACCTAGAGATTCAAAACTACAAACCTTAATCAAGCAGAAAGAGAAGGGTAAGTTGGATTTTCATATTGATGCTTCCCTCATAGCATAGAATAGCATATCAGGTCTCCATGAAGCAATTCTAGAGTAATTTTGAGGAAATTTAGAGAAACTGTGGGAAATTTGAAAAAATATTTGAAGGCACATTTGCTAGAAATGTCCTGTTTAGCCATCTTTTTGTAGAACATACTGTGGCCAAAAAAAGATGAATTTTGGGAAACTCGAGGTGGTTTTTGTTCCAAAGATACCATAGTAGAATAAAATACTTAATATTTTACACAATTATTACATAATGAGAGATCCATTCACATCTTCACAACCTATTTTTTTTTACTGTGCAATGTCCTGTTTAAGTCACATTTTTACAGATAATATTTTGGACAATCAGAGAAGAATATTGGGAAACAAGAGGAGGTGTGGGTTCCTAAAATTACAAAGAAAAAAAAACTCAGTTTTGTAAAATGTTTCATGGTTAGAGATATATTTCTCCATCTCTGAGGCCTATGTTTACAAAAAACCCATAACTTTTTCACAGTTTTGGTCCAAAAGTGCAGCGTCGGCCACGTTGCAATTTTGATGGGGAGGTCTGATGGCCGCATTATCTATCTTGATGGATTCCTCTTGATTTTTAATTCAATCCTAGTCAGCAATGGAGCCATTCCAACCACTTTTGGAGGGTCAAAATTCCCAAAAACTTAAAAAAAATAACCTTTCTGCCCACTTTTTGGAGGCCATGCTGCACTTTCTGATTACTCCTAGGAGAATGAAGTTTTGGAGGGATAGAAGTCACTTTTTTTAGTGTTGGAACATCCTATCATGCAGCATACATCCAGGGCTTCCATAGCAACTTTTATATCAGAATTTGGACACCCGTAAGCCTTCAAATTGTCTTTTTCCCTAGCACATCGTGCTTTCTCCAGGCACCTTGCACTTTCTCCAGAATTCACTGTGCTTTCTCCAATGGGCATTTTTCAGAGGAAGTTTGACCTAGTTTGAATTTTTACATGTGTAATTGATGAATGATGATGATTTTTTGATGTCATGAATTGTAATTGAGCTGGTAAATAGTGAAATAGTGTAGATACATGCTTGTTGATGTATTTTTTGGTTAAATGTATCTAGTTTCCTATGATGAGGTGAATTGGTTGACCTTCCCTAGACATTAGGGTTTTGTTGAGAATATCATGTAATCAACCCCACAATTGATGGATTCAACCCTTGAGAGAGGGGATAGGATTTTTTGGCCTATATCTATCATTTCAGATTCATTTGACTAGTTGGACATCAGAGGATTGTAACTCTTGTAGCTTGTACTTTCACTTTCATATTCATAAATCAAAGGATGTAGTTGCAACTATTATCTAGGAATTCATGTGCAATGATTTTATGATAATGTATTTTCTCTTTTATAGTCTTTGATGAATGATATATATCTCATCTTCTCATATCTTGTATCTTCAGTGGATTTCCTTACAGTTCATAGGCACAATTCTATTAATTTATCTTTATTTATATGGAAATGTCATTTTATGTTTCATGCTTCCATTTTAATGAATTCATGATTGAACATGCTCATTAAATCCCTCTGATTTTCATAACCTCCACCATACTTACAAAACCATAAATCCATCATAGATCCACTACTACCTTGCTCCTTTATATATTTGCAGATGTAAACCCTTTGATACCTAGACCTAGCTACTTGGTTTCATCCTTGATCCAACATCAAACAGTAAAACACTCAAAACCTACCTGAGCCTATCATGTCTAGCCTAATATCCTTCATATCATAGTAAATCTTTGACTTTGATCTTAGAGAGAGAGAGCCCTCTCAGCTTGGTAGGGATAACTACTAGGGCAAAGTGGTTTGTGGTTACCTTTGTTAGTCTCCTTTTCAGCCTTCAGAGAACTAGTGGGGTGCTAAAATTATTGCGTTGTTGCCAGGATCTTCCCTGGGAAATATATACAAGGATTAGATATGATTTCTAATGGTGAACAATGATTAGGCACATGAAGGTTGTGCATCATTCACCTGGCGACTCCAGTGTTGAAGAATCCAAAGGTTCATAATTTTCATGGTGATTCCACTGTTCAAAAGCCGGTAGTTTGAATAAATTCCTAGTGACCTCACTGTTTTCAAGATGGATTCAACTGCTTGAAGGTATTTCCCTATGAATCGATCTCATATTCCTGGCTTTTCGAACCATATTCCTTGTATAGATTTCTAAATATGGTTGCAAAAGTTTAAAGGTCAAGATGGAGAAGATGCTAGTTTGCATTTGGTCAAATTTCATTTTCATATTCATAGACTAAATATTGAGTTTCCTGAAGATTGTCTGATGAAAATTTTCATGGCTACCTTGGAGGAAAAAGCGAGATCATGGTATGAAGGTCTACCATCTGCTAGTTTATATTCTCTAAAGGAATTTCATTCAGTTTTATTTCAACATTATCAAAGCTCTAATTCTTCCTTGTCGATGATTGATAGTTGTTGTGAGATTTCTGAAAAATTCATTCAGTTTCTTGAAAATTTGTATGGGGATGAAGAGTGTCTAGATATTGATATCATAGTAGCCCTTTATGATTTTTCCTCCTAACAAGAATCAATAGCTTCCTCCTTGGATGAAATAGACTGGGACCTGTTAGCCCCAACAATCTCCCAGGCTGAGGAGGAAATCGAATGAGGTAACCTCAGACCTCTTTTGGCTTGGTATCTGGCCCTACCAAGCTTGGAGAGGGCTCTCTCCAGTGAAAACTCTCAATCAAAAGAGATGATTGGAGTATGAAATGTATCTTAAGCTAGGTATGATAGGATTTAGGGTCTCTATTTAGGGTTTCTGGGTCAAAATAGCAAGAGAGAAAGTACCGTTGGGAAATGGAGTCAAGGATGGTTTCTTTCTATAGATTTAAGGCAAAGTAGGCACTATTTTCAGCCAGCTAAATTATATGAAATGAGATGTGGAAAGGAGAAGAAATCCCACTACACTACAGAAATATATCAATGGATGAATCTCCAGTGAAACTTTAGAAGAAATAACACAAATATAGGTTACAAAACAAAGCATCAAACATGGATGAATTCTGTAAAGATAAACATTAACACATAACAAGCATCATCAGTGTGAAAGGAGCATATAACATGAATGAATTTTTATCACTTACTCTTAGACAATACTAGAAGAAAAACATAATCATGAAAATGATATACAAGAACACATACTAAACATAAACACCGTGATGAATCTCAAAACAAAGAATAAATAAATTCTTGCATTTAATTAGATAAAAATATTCAAGGAAAAATACACAATCCAACAACCTCTCACTCTGCTGAAATCGAACCCCTCAACTATTACAATGTATCGAATATATAAAAAATTACAAACTTCCAACAAACACTATCTTTCTGGGAAAACAAAATTCAATAAAATGATAAAAAGAACTAAAATCTAATTAAATGTTAAATATTTTTCACAGTGTCTCAAATAATTGGATTTGTTGTAGTCAAATTTTGTTACAACATAAATTCTCTGCCACCTCATATTTTGACCATTGATCCTCTTCCTTAGAATTTGAAATTGCCTCCAAAAAATCTTCCACTAAAATCGTCCTCCACTCTCACAAAATTCCTCAACGGATGCTTGGCCACTATTACTTGCATGGAGCTACTTTTCTGGAAATAAAATAAAATCAAATAAAATTTAATTTAGAAACAGGTTTCAAAGCCTCGAGTTTCTAAACGCTGATGGTGTCATTGGTCAAATTTTTTTGGATTCCAAATTTTGGAGTTGCCATCTTCTAGTTGTGCTATGTGGATACCCTTTCATCAAGCCGCTAGAGGAGGAGATCAGTGATAAGAATGTTAATAGTACCTTCCTTTACTCCATGAGCAAGTTTCTTTATTTGGAATGTCTGCATGAGGGTATTCAACACATATTTACAGGTCCTTGAAGAAGCACCGAAAAGACTTAAATCAAATGTTTTAGCTACCTTCGTTGAGAAAGACAACACAAGTCGATCTGAATAATTCACACACTATGAGTTTGAAATTCCAAGATCTAAATCAGACAATGGATAATGCTTCATAAAAGTAAGTTCCAAATCCTTTGTTATGGCTAGAAATAAATGATCATAGCTAAACTATGCAAATTCAAAACCTCGTTCACATTCCACTCGAGAGTCGAAACTCTCTCTTCAATAGGAATACTTTCAAAAAGGTCTGCACCACGAGTTGCGCTACTCATAGCCACACACAGAGAAATCATGGAGAAAATTTCCAAGTGTTTCATCTCGGGTGTTTCTTTTTATGTTTTCTTAATTTTTAATGAATTCTCATGATACCTATTATATTAGGGCAATCAAATTATAATAGGGTCATGGAAAGTACCATGGGAATGAATGTGCTTGTGTCGGGATTGTATAACACTCACAGTATGAATGGTTGTGAATAATGGACGTACATAAGCAAGTGGTGGAAACATACAACAGTAAAAAATCAACTCTATCCAGATTTAGTTTTCGAAATATAGCATTGTACAACATTGTCTAGTCCAACCACAAGATCTCGGAGTAGATATGAATGTTGATATAACGACCATTCAAAGAAAGCATTCAGTGTTTCTTCAACAATCCTTAAAACTTCAACTATTGAGGGTGCATATTTCTCCTTGTTTTCCATTGGAGTCCAATCACCTTGTTGCAATTTCTTGTCCATCAATTCACAAAGTCTCTCTAGTATTTCTTTGATCTATGTTGTTGAAAAGTATTCCAGGACAAAGTTAACCTCATACAGGGGAATTTCCCTTATGACCCCCTTTCCTCCATCTTCATAGTCCACTGAATCTTAAACAAAAATCTTCACAAGGTCCTTCTCTAACTTGTCTACAACTTCCAACACCTGAAAATTTTCGGGTGTCAATGCTATGACACCTGACAAGAACTACTTTAGTTCTATTCCATAGCAAGCATGAAGAGTTGCAATAGCCACACCTTTCGCAAAGGGTACCACCTTTTAAATATGGGACTAAATTTTTCCTTTTCATTTCTTGAAAGATCACCAATTTCCTTTGTTAGAGCTGGAGGAGGGTTTTACTCTCTTGAATCCACATGTTCCATCATTTGTGCAAAAACAGTGCGAAGTGAGGAACAAATATACATATCAATCTTGTTTTGAGATACATCCATTTATTATTTTCTCTTGCATCTATAGTCATGTGAAATGTCATCAACCAAAACTTTTGCAGCTGCTACAGCTACAGAAAGAACATTATTCATAAATCCAACACTTCTGTACTGAAATGTCTCATGATAAGCAAGAATCCTCTTTTATGCCCAACCTTGAATTGCACTTGGGTTAGTTCTTAGTACCTTGACATGCAATGGGTCCTTGACTGTCTTGGAATCCTTGGCAACCTTAACCAATTAGTTTTATGTTGCTCTAAGAAAATCAGTTTCAATTTTCGCTGTCATCAAAGTTTTTTGGAATATAACTCATGTGAAGCAAATCTTGTGAAGAATTGATTAATGCCCAACAAAGCCCAAGTTTTCTTCATCATCTCCATCAATTCATCAATTCCATCAATAATAGTTGTTTCTTCTCCACTATCAAAGTAGGCTCCAAGAAGCATTTGATATAGCCAGATTGTAATATTCCCAATTTTCCATCAGTTAATTGGAATATTAGAGTTCTTAATTTTCTCAATTAATTAAGTAAATAAAAGGGTGGAGGGACCCATAAACCCCATAGATGAATAAATCCACTTTTTTTTGTGAATGTGGGTTAGTAGATAGTACATCAACATCATGGAGTAGTGGAGCAACTCATTAATCAAGGAAGAGTGGAGATTATAGAGAGATAATGAGGAAGTATGGAGAGATAATGAGGAAGATGATAAAGATCATGGAGGAATAAAAGTAAAATCATAGAGCATTAATGATGCAGTGATGGAGGAAGTGGTGCATTAAATGCACACATGATGGAGGGAGTGGAGTGTTGGGTGCAAGAATTGCACTTAAGCAAACTCCTCAACACTTAATTGTCAACTCGGGGGATTCGTAAACTTAGAGACGAAGCACAGGAAATGCCAGAGATGGTATGAATTTTCCTGATAGAAATTCCTACTTTAAATAAAATCTTGCAGAAAATATAACTGAATCATCAAAGTAATCTAGTGCTAGAACAAGAAAGAATGCATTTGCAAAGGAATCAAAATAAAAAGGCAATCACTCCAATTGATCAATTTTTAATTACTGAGTATTTTTTATGTTTTTCTTTAGCAGAGGCACTTGGCAGTCTCATAGAATGGGCCCTTAAACCTGCTTATTTAGAGATTTCCTTCTTGCACTAATCTGTCTTGCACTATCGTAGTCTGCTTGCACTAGTGCAGGATCAAAGGTTTATGTAGGAGGTATAAATGGTGTCTTTACCAAAATATTTTTACTTCATGCAAGGGCTTGAGATTTTCCAGGTTCAAAGCACTCAGATCTTGTGGCAAGAAACTAGTTCTTGCACCAGATCAAAGTTTCTTGCACTTAGCATTTAATTCTTGAAATAAGTGTTTAATTATTGCAAGTGTTATTATACTAGGAAATCAAATTGCACACATAAAAATGAATGTTTCTGATTTTAACAGAGTGTAGAAATAAAGAAACAATCCATATCATTTATCCTATCATAAAGTGTTTAATGAAAGCAAGAAAATTACAGGAAGTAAACTAGAAAGACTTGCTGAAATGAATAGCACACCAACATGCACTGGTGCAGGTTTATTTCTTCTGCTTGGACCAGGCGGGGAAACCAAATCAAACAGAACTGCAGAAAGTGAATAGCACACCAACATGCACTGGTGCAGGGTTATTTCTCTTGCTTGGACCAGGCGGGGAAACCAAATCAAACACAATTGTAGAAAGTGAATAGCACACCAACGTGCGCTGGCGCAGGGTTATTTATCCTGCTTGGACCAAGCGGGGAAAACCAATCCAAAATCAGATGTAGGAAAATAAATTCTAACTACTTCACACTACGGATTTGCTTTCACTCAAACAAGAATACATGTGCTGTAAACTAAATCACACTTGGCAGTATAAACATAAATTACAAGAACATAAAATAGGGTAAACGTGCTGGGTTGGCTGGGCCCTAGCCAACTAGCGCATTTTCCTTTCAAATAGAAACGCTACTCAGTAACTCAGATCAAACTCATTTGTTTAAAGGAATGAATAAGATTTGAAAAGCATGAGGTGGAGCTCCTTCTTCCTATTAATTCACAAAGGCAAATTACATTATGAAATATAGAGTCCAGCCCAGATTTGGGCGATACCAGCAAAACAAAGTTACAACAACACTGCTGTGGCGTCACTCCTCCACCCCCCCTTTCTACGTGCATCATTCCTCCTTTTATAATCTTTCATAATGATTAAAACAAGTTGTTCCTTTGCAAGGAATATGGGGATTGAATCCTAACCAATTCTAATTGCATAGTATAACAGTACAACTGTTCCCCTATTAAAATAATAGAGATTTAATATGAATTTTCCAATTCTGGGATTTTTCTAGAATTCTGGAAAATTTGGTAATTTTAACAAACTGCCTCTAGAGCACCCTTCATATGTCTTCAACCATTAGGTATTTTGGAAAACAGCCCATGTAATACTCAATTTCCTATACTGGGAAAAAAACCCATGTCGCGAAATTTCTTTATTTACCTTCATATGCACAAAAACCAAAGCGAAAGTTGGCAACTTGTTGACTGTGTTTTCTAGAATTCTGGAAAAAACAGTCTTTTTTTATAAAAGTGCTTCAAAGACCTGTTCGTAACTTTTGGAATACTTTGAATCTCAGGAAACGGTTTCGGTTATGGGTAATTGGTTATATTTTTGAAAAACCCATTTTCTCGGATTTCCATAATTCACCTCCATTTGCATAAAAACCGAGGTCAAACTTGGCCATTTGGAAATTTTTCGGATTTTGAGCAGACTTGTTAATTTGCAATGCTGGTGTAGGAATGTGTTCTGCATGAACTCTACCGGTACTAGTGCAAGAATGTGTGGTGCAGGAACGTAGCCTCTATTAGAATAGGCATATAACCAACTTTGTAAACCTGCAAACACACAAACTATTATTAAATATGCCTTTAATGTTTAAATCTCATTAAAACAAAGGAATAGCAAATACCTACTTATTATCTCCGAGAATGCACAAAACCATGACAATGAATATTCAAGCTAAACAAAAGCATCAGTGATTTTGAGTAAAAGGTGATATAAAGCAATGCAAAACAGAGGCTCAACATCCCCCCATGCTGACCTTCTTGCATGTCCTCATGCAAGGAAATCAATTGTCGTGTTGTTGCTCCCTTGCAAAAGGAAAGATTAAAAACATTTATGGGCATTCGTAATGATGTTTCCTGCAATTCTATGTGATCACATTTCCTGCGCTAGATAAAGCTTGTTTCAAGAACAGAGTATTTGCTGGACTCTTTGATTATTTATACTAATTTCAAGAAAATTTATCACAAAAAATACCAAATTTCAAGGATGGTGCATGCTTGCACTGATCTGCTTACACCACCTAAACTGCGCTACTTTACTGCTAAAAAAAAGTAGGGAATTTTGGTAAAACCTGGGCTGCACTTTAGCATGACTTCCTCAATCATACAGAAGGTTTGCTTTGCCATTTCTTTAATTCTTCTGAGCATATCCTTTTGCTCTTTCTCCATTAGATCTAGTTAGCTTGTCTCGAATGAATTCCTTGTTTTGTTTCTAGATTATGCAGCGCATATTTAGAGGCAATCACCATCAATACACATTGCTGCCAACCAACATCTTGTAAGAAGTCATCATTGAGTAATTCATCACTCTAAATACTATGAAAGTCAAAATGAGTTATGATATTAATTAGCAACCTCTTTATTGAACACTCTAAATTCCGTTGTCATCCGGATTCAAACTAAACTTCCTCTTAATATACCACAAAGAATAACCTTTACTAAGGGTACCACATCCTTAAATATTCTTGATTTTTGAAATATATAACTCAAAGCATCATGTTCAAATTGTCTTTAAAACCATTGTCCAAGAGAAAAAAGAATAATTTTAGGGGAAGAGAAAGATAGCCAAGAAAATCATAGTATGCAATTAACTTTAATACCACAGACATAGCCTTGCTGCCCGCAGGTGTCCATAACCTCGGCAGGGGTGTATTTTGACCCATCGAAATGTCTGTGTCCCACTTACTAGGCATGGATTCAAAGTTATCTTATTTTAATTTTATATGAAGGCCACTGCTTTGGCTTGGTAACCAACTAATGGCAGTGCCACTCACAAGAAGTAACATGGATGAATAGGTCGACTCGTGATGAGAACTCCTGTCTTCCAACTTTTCAGTTGAAAGCCATTACTCTGGATTGGTGACCAGAAGCAGTAATGTCATTCCTGCTAGGTCTCATGAACGTGGTAAGTCGGCTCATCACGAGACCTCCTATCCTCCCCTAAATATTTTGTATACTCTGATTATGATCAACCTAAAAGGTTACTTAATAAGTGGGGAGCTTTATCTACTCCTTAACAGTACGGGATGGCGTGAAAAATTTTTAATGGCTAATCATTACTGACTAGCTCCCATGCCCCAAAGACTTATTAAAGATATCCTAGATAATGACTAAAAGACTCCTTGAATTAAGAATGCTAGTGTCCTCATGAATAGCTTAATATGATCTTAACAAGAGTGGTCCTCCATAGGGGGTTTCCAAGAGTACCTTCTAAGGGAAACTAAAATTATATATATCAGATGACAACTTCTTAGAGTGATTAGTCATGGTTACTTTGAAAAATCATGAGGTATTAGAGTGAATCATACTCAACAAGATGTGTCACAGATGTGTGTGTTAACAACTAATGCAGATCAAAAGTAGTTTTAGTGACTACACTTTAAAAATAAAAAACCCTAATAGCATTTTATTCACCTACCCTACTTTACCTAAGAGGCAGAAGACTTCCTTTTATGTATAGGAGTACTTCCAATGAAGCCATGTGCAGATAAGGTGAAAATATATATTCATGCTCAAATTTATCATACAAACTTGAAAGTGTACATGAGCATGAAGAACCAACCAATGTACTTGATATGAAAACAAGATTTTTAAAAGAGAAGAATACTCCCTCGCTTGAGTCATTGTTCAGAACCAATGTTCGATATGATCATGGTATTCTTGGTCCATTTCTTAATTTGGCCCATGCTGCTCATCCTCTTCTTCCATGTCATGTTGATTGTTCTCCATAGGGTGATTAGTCTCTTGATTACATTCTAGATCTGCTGATAGACATTTCAAGAACTCCTCGATCTCAGGTTCCAGTGGATGTTCTCCATTGATTATAGTGCATGATTCATTTGTCTCCTTATATGACTGGTCAGGGAAATCAAAAGAGACTTCCAAATCCTCTTGTGGTAGTGGAGAAATTGAAAAGTTCTTGAATATTGTCAAAAAGTTCTCTTCTTGAGAGGTAGAGGTAAAGATCCCAGTAGCTCCTAGGGCTTATGAGAGGTCCTTCATATTTATCATCTTCAAGTCCATCTGGTTGATTGATAGTCCCTGTCTCCACACACATATTAGTAACAGGGGTTCTTACAAAACCCCAAAATGATATAACGTTAAAGATTAGGATCTGAAGATAATTGATTTTAAAAGTTACTGGCTGAAATAAAGCTCACCACACTTGCATAAAAAAATACAAAAAGATAAAGGCAGACTTACCCCTATTACCTCAAAAAAAATTCTTAACAAATCAAATTGCCTCCCCGGCAACGGCGCCAAAATGTTGGGTGCAGGAATTGCACTTAAGCAAACTCCTCAACACTTAATTGTCAACCCGGGGGATTCGTAAACTTAGAGATGAAGCACAGGCAATGCCAAATATGGTATAAATTTTCCTGATAGAAATTCCTACTTTAAAGAAAAGCTTGCAGAAAAGATAACTGAATCATCAAAGTAATCTAGTGCTAGAACAAGAAAGAAAGCATTTGCAAAGGAAACAAAATAAAAAGGCAATCACTCCAATTGATCAATTTTTAATTACTGAGTATGTGTTATATTTTTCTTTAGCAGAGGCACTTGGCAATCTTGTAGAATGGGCCCTTAAACCTACTTCTTTAGAGATTTGCACTAATATGTCCTGCATTATCGCAGTCTGCTTGCACTAGTGCAGGAACAGAGGTTTATGCAGGAGGTATAAATGGTGTCTTACCAAAGGCTTTTTATTACATGCAAGGGCTTGAGCTTTTCCAGGTGAAAAGCACTCAGATCCCGTGGTAAGAAAGTAGTTCTTGCACTAGATCAGAGTTTCTTGCACTTAGCATTTAATTCTTGAAATAAGTGTTTAATTACTGCAAGTGTTATTATACTAGGAAATCAAATTGCACACATAAAAATGAATGTTTCTGATTTTAACAAAGTGTAGAAATAAAGAAACAATCCATATCATTTATCCTGTCATAAATTGTTTAATGAAAGAAAGAAAAATGTGGGAAGTAAACTAGAAAGGCTTGCTGAAATGAATAGCACACCAACGTGCACTGGTGCAGGTTTATTTATTCTACTTGGACTTGGGGAAACCAAATCAAACAAAACTGTAAAAAGTGAATAGCACACCAATGTGCACTAGTGTAGGGTTATTTCTCCTACTTGGACTAGGCGGGGAAACCAAATCAAACAGAACTGCAGAAAGTGAATAGCACACCAATGTGCACTGGTGCCGGGTTATTTCTCCTGCTTGGACCAGGCGGGGAAAACCAATCCAAAATCAGATGCAGGAAAATGAATTCTAACTACTTCACACTGCGGATCTGCTTTCACTCAAATAGGAATACATGTGCTGTAAACTAAATCACACTTGGCAGTATAAACATAAATTACAAGAACAGAAAATAGGGTAAATGTGCTGGGTTGGCTGGGCCCTAGCCAACTAGTGCATTTCCCTTTCAAATAGAAACACTACTCAGTAACTCAGATTAGACTCATTTGTTTAAAGGAACAAATAATATTTGAAAAGAATGAGGTGGAGCTCCTTCTTCCTATTAATTCACAAAGGCAATGTACATCATGAAATGTAAAGTCCAACCTAGATTTGGGCGATACCAGCAAAACAAAGTTACAACAACACTGTTGTAGTGTCGCTCCTCCACCCCCCCCCCTTTCTATGTGCATCATTCCTCCTTTTATAATCTTTCATAATGATTAAAACAAGTTGTTCCTTTGCAAGGAATATGGGGATTAAATCCCAACCAATTCTAATTGCATAGTATAACAGTACAACCATTCCCCTATTAAAAGAATAGAGAATTAATACGAATTTTCCAATTTTGGGATTTTTCTAGAATTCTGGAAAATTTGGTAATTTTAACAAACTACCTCCAGAGTTCCCTTCGTATCTCTTCAACCATTACATATTTTGGAAAATGGCCCGCGAAATACTCAATTTCCTATATTTGGAAAAAAACCCATGTCGCAGAATTTATTTATTTACCTTCATCTACACAAAAACCGAGGCGTAAGTTGGCAGTCTGGAAACTTTTTTACTGTGTTTTCTAGAATTCTGGAAAAAACAGTCTTTTTTATAAAAGTGCTTCAAAGACTTGTTCGTAACTTTTGGAATACTTTGAATCTCAGGAAATGGTTTTGGTTATGGGTAATTGGTTATATTTTTGAAAAAACCATTTGCTCGGATTTCCATAATTCACCTCCATTTGCCTAAAAACCAAGGTCAAACTTGGCCATTTAGAAATTATGTGGATTTTGAGCAAACTTATTAATTTGCAATGCTAGTGCAGGAATGTGTTATGCAGGAACTCTACCAGTACTAGTGTAAGAATGTGTGGTGCGGGAACTTCGCCTCTATCAGAATAGGCATATAACCAACTTTGTAAACCTACAAACACACAAACTATTATTCAATATGCCTTTAACATTTAAATCTCATTAAAACAAAGGAATAGAAAATACTTACTTATTATCTCCGAGAATGCACAAAACCATGACAATGACTATTCAAGCTAAACAAAAGCATGAGTGATTTCGAGTAAAAGGTGATATAAAGCAAGGAAAAACAGAGGCCCAACATGGAGATTAATTGTAGAGATCATGGAGAGACATCGCAACCTTCATGGAGACTAGTGGCCACATGTGTAGCGCAGTTATGAGGTGGGCCAAGGCTAGGGAAGGCTCACAAACATATAAGGAGGATGAGGGAAGAAAATAAAATCAATATGGAATTTGATATTGTATATTGTTGCTTGACATTTCTTTGCACGCTTTAGCTGTTTGAGTATGTTTGTTGTGTTGTTTAGCACATGGGTGCTCCTAAGTGGGAATCCCACCCTTACCCATAGGGGACTTCAAGTGCCTAATCTGGGAAATTTATTTTTAGCAACCATTCATCATCCGTAATTCATGCCACATTCAGTCCCTCTCTTATGTATATACAAATTTAGGAATTACGCATTCCTGTCTTAGGGTTTGAGAGGAGGAAGGTAGTTTCTAGCATTCTAGTTAGGAAACTAGTGGAGAATTCATCCTTTCACCTTGCACTTATGTTTCAGTCTTCCAGGAGAAACATTGTGATATCCAGAATCAGGCCATCATATTACACCTCCATGCAACAACGATTCCTTTAGGAATTGTGTAATCCAGTCAGGCAGATCTAAGGGAGGAAGGAAGTTCTAAGTATTTCAACTTGGAATCCTATAAGGGGTCTTTCCCTCACTTTGGTGAGATTATTCATATTAGCTGTGATATATATTTCAACATTGAGTAGTAGGTTACAAATTCAGCCTCCTTGACAATGCAATCCATTCTAGCAGTTGTGTAGTTTGCAGTTGCAACTTTAGTCAAGGAAGGAGGAGCTAGATCTAAAGTTTCTAGATTGAGGATCTAGAGAAGGGGTCAACCCTTCATGTATTGAGATGATTAGGTGATATTGCAGTAGATATATCATCAATTCAGCCCCATCTCAGCAGTTACCCAGGAGGTGTGCGTAAGTCAACCAGAAGGGGTGCAGTTGGCAACCCAAAAAGGGTTGAAAATCCAAAGTTAAAATATGGCCAAACCATTTCTCGATTTTTCTGGGTTTTTTAAGTAGAATTCGTGGTTAAAGTCCCAGATATTTCTAAGCACTCCAGGAGCCTCCCTCACATGGTTCTTCTTCCCAGTGGCAGCAGTTTCCAGCAACAGTAGTAGCAACACAACATTCCTAGTGCTAGTTTTCATTAGTGTGTTTGAGCCACTTCTTGTTGTCTTGAGTGCATATTCTTTGGATCACTGTGTACTTTATGTTTTCTATTGTTTATAATGATATGACTCAACTATTTATGCTCATGATTATAATGTCTTGATGTAATTTCCAATTGTAGCATATTTTTGGCATTTCCCAGATTTTAGTGTTATATCCCTATTTTGCTTATTCGGAATGTTGTAAATTATTACAGTGGTATTAGAGCATGATATTTGGCTCAGCTTGTGAGAACTTTATGACATAATAAGAATAAGAAGAAGAAGCATAAAAAGAAGAAGTCTTCAATGGGGGAAGGATTAAGTTTTTCCACACTTATTTTTGGGTCTATGCAGGATATCTCCGTAGAGATTGAAGAAATGAGAAGGGGAAGGCAAAGAGAAACCTCAAGAGGGTTTAGAATGAGGAAGGTCCAAGCACCTCCTATCAGGAGTAGAAGAAACCGACAATGCATAAAGCTCCACAACAATATACTGTGTCCACTTTCTTTGAAGAGGAAGGTGAACGGCATGGATATGGAGGAAACTTGGAGCATGGGACTCTAAGTAAACATATTGCAGAGTAAAAATCATAGTCTAGAGCATTCAAGGAGAATCTAACTCTCCAATAGTTTTTACAACTAAAAGAAGAAAGGAGATCCTGCAGCAACAATGGAAGAAAAAGGCACAATAGATTCTTCTTTACTACATTTGATGGATCATCCACAAGAACATCAAAGGCTTGGAGGAATAAGTTAGATGCATTCTTCTTGCTACATCTAGTAGCAGAAAGAGAGGTCAGTGAGATTGTAGTGCTACACCTTGAGGGTGGAGCAAAGGATTGGTGGTTCAACCATATAAAAAATGCAAGAGTGACTTCTTATGCAGACTTCACTCAAACACTGATTAAGAAGTTTGATAGAAGGAAACTGGAGGTACTTTCCATAGAGACATTTCCCAACATTGATGAGATAGCACATGAAGAACAAAGGGAGGATGTCAACACTATCACTCTAGAAGAGGAGGAACTTCCACCACCACTAGCTGCAGAAGTACTTGCATCAGATGAAGGAGAACTTGCATCTTGCAAGGTGGTCTTGAGAACTTGACATTGAGAGTCCCATGCATGATTCAGGAGATGCATGAGGAGGAGGAGGCAGATACCGGCGTTGGTGGAGCAGTAGAGGAGCAGGCATCACCATCACCAACGGTTGGAGAAGCTATTGCACTAGTTGGAGGAACTCTTGTAGCCTTACAAGATGTCACCAAGTATCAGCTTATCCAAGGTTTGCAAACATTTCCATCCCATATTATTTCAGCACCTTAGTTTGAGATTTGTGGGGTCATTTTGTCATGGAAATTGCATAACCAAAGGTTAGAGAACCTTGCTGATTTGGAGCAGCAAACTATCATTGCGGAGAGGACCCTTGACTTTCTCAAGGAGGAGATGTATAGCCATCCTTGTTGTTTAGTGTTGAGCTACACACAACACTTTGTGTTGAAGTGTGGAGTTTCGGAATATAGGATGAGCATAGTCCTAATCAGTACAATGTCAGGCTATGAGCTCAACATTGTGTATGGCCATGAGACAATAGATGCATCATCATGGAGATCAATAGCGCTGTCACTGAGGAGCAGTGATGAGTTGGGGGGGAAACTATTCTTGGAGCATTCTGATGACCGCTTCAATCATGAAGAATTGGATAGACAAATGATAGTTGGTAGAAATCTTATGATGGATCACATTCTCCATTATTAGGATGAAGTCTTATTGATGAGAATCTCACATCTCAAAGAGAAGTTTCTACCTACAACATATTCAGAATATTATGGATTCTATTGGGTCATCGAGGAGAGGTTCTCATGGAGTAACCTCAAGGAGGATGCACTTCAACATATCATGGAGTGCAAAGATCATCAGATTGGGGAGGATGGTATTCTCCATTAGGTGGATACCAAGTTGGGGCATTATATGAGTCATCACCCACAGTTGGATGGATGGGTGAGGATGATGAGCAAGTGGTTGGTGAGCTACTTGCAGATCTATGACACGAGGCAACAGGAAATATGAATGCGCTGGTTTCTTTTGGGTGTGCATGGTTACTACCCATCATCTCACCTTTTTATGATCCATGCCTTGTATATTACTGGTGTGATGCAGTAGCATGAGACATGGCTATGCTGGTTACTCTTGAGAGAGTTTGGCCATCACATGACATATCCTATGTCAATGGGTGTGTTATTGTTTGGGACATTTCATAGCAGTCACATGATGTAGTAGTAGGGAGCTTGGTTATGTTGGGTTGATGTTACATGCTACATGTCAATCAGTATGTTGTTGCTCCATGGATTTCATGATGATTATGTGAGGTGGTAGAAAGTCATTGTTGCTTTGGTTTCTCTTGGGAGAGTATGGGTTGAAATTCTCCTATACTTTGCATGATGAAGATGCAGGATTGCAATAGGAGGCCTTACTATTGATCAGCGGTTGTCATTGATGTCAACCCAAGCAGCACCAGGGCTACCCCAATATTGCATCAGAATTTTGACCTACCAAATTAATATATTATGGGTCAAGAATTCTTTTGATATTTTATACTTGTCGAGATGTTTCCGTTGATATATGGCACGCCACGTAATTATTCACAGTTTGAGAGATATTCATTCTTGAAGTTTGTACCCCCAGTTAGTGGGCTAAAACCCCATGGGGTTGTGGCATGGGTCATTGAAAAGTCATAATTAATATTTTTAAATATCTTAAAATCCCTCCCACATTCACTTGTTGAAGCCCCTCTCAACCTAAGAATTTATATAAATTGTGATCCTCATATCCTCCTTATGTAGGGATTTCTCTATCTGAAACAGGTCATCGTGGAATTTTCACTCTAACTTTTTTCTACGAAGGTTAAAAAGCTGAAATTTTTATGAGGAGAAACCAAAATCCTAAGGAAGCTCTTGTAAAAATTTCAGGCTCGTGAAATTCATCTCAAAGAAGTGACCTTGGGAAAATCATCATAACTCTCTCCCTGAGTATCGGATTGGAATCATGTAAAAATTGGCATATAGTCTATGGATTCTAGCTTTCTCTCTATCAATTTTAGAGTTGAATGAAAAAAAAATGACACGTGACACACCATACAAGTTCGCTCTACTGAAACAGTCCATAATTAGGGCATTGTGAGAGATTGGGCATAACTCTCCCTTGAAGAATCCAAATTGGGTCAGACATGTGGCATTTGAAAGAAGACTCAGAGGGCTACTATAGGACCTAAAATCAAATATTGGGGATCTGAAATAACAGATATACACCAGATTCAATATCGATCTCCTAAAAGACAAGAAAAAGCTAGATCATGTGTTGTCAAGGGCTGCAAAGGACTAGAATTTCTAGGGCAGAAAAGCAAAGCAAGGTGCAACAGAGGGTAGCATGACAAGAGTAGCAACCAAGGTGTAGAACAGCAACATGAAGTTCATCACATGAAGTTTTCAAGTGGGAAGCACTGCATACAGTCACTGTAAAGATATCATTGTACTATGTCATTGTAAATACATTATTGTAAAAATTGTACTAGTGTCTATCTCCCAAGAGTTGAAGAGGCAGTGTCGGGAGGTCTAGGATCATCATTAGTTGGTTGTTTCATAGTTGGGGTTATGGTCTAGTGTATCTTCTTCTTCTACATCATTCTATATCATTGTAAAGTGGACAATTTTCCCTGGTATGGGAGTCTATTCTTCTTTTATTCTTCTATAGGGTGGTAGGGTGGTGCTAGGGTGAGTTGTAGCTCATTGGGTGTTTGGGCATCCATTCAGTTGACTACTAAAGAATCTCAGGTGTTGGAGCATCCATCTAGTGGGAGCTGGAGAAGAATGTTTTCTAGATTCTAGGAAGTTGGAGCTTTATTTTCAATTGGAGTTGAATATTAAATAATTATTAGAAAAACATTAGGTGGTTTTTGTCCCAGAGTGGGTTTCCACCTTAAAAAATATGTGCATTTGTGTTCCTTTTGTTTACTGATATAATTGTAAAAATGCTGATAATAATTGAAGATTAACTAATGCTCTAATTGAAAGGAATACTGATTCACCCCACCCCCCCCCAAGTATTCCAACAATTAGTATCAGAGCTTGGTTCCTTCAATAGAAGTTTAACAGCTGGAAGGAGGTCATGGAGAATACCAAGAATGGTGTACCTCTGTTTAATGAAAAAAATTATGCACTCTAGAAAGGAAGAATGGAGGTCTATCTCTTGGCGCAAGGTTCCAAAGTATGGGACACTATTCAAAATGGATTTACATCAACCGCAGATGAACAAGGCAAGAAAAATTTGGTAAATGATGCAAAAGAAAAGAATATTATTATTAGTGGACTTATTGAATCTTCTTATTATAAGGTGTTGGGTTGTAAAACCACCAAAAATGTACGGGACAAGCTTGAGAATATATATGAAGATGAATCAAATGTCAAAGAAGCAAAGCTTCAAATATATAGAGAAAAATTTGAGCAAATCAGAATAAAAGAAGATTGCAACATTGCTACATACTTCCAATACGTTGATGAAATAACCAATACTCTGGAAGAATTGGGAGAGCCAATTGACGAGAAGACTATTATATGAAAGATTCTTAGAACGTTACCAGGGAGATTCAAACTAAAGGTATTTTTCTTAGAATACAATGCAAATCTGGACAAACTCAGCAAAGAGGAATTACATGGAGTTCTCATAGCATATGAAATGAGACTTGATGAAGAAGAGGTTACTTCGCATCTAGAAACTTTCATTGCATCTAAGAAAACCAATAAGGACAAACAACCTTCAATTGAAAAGACATGCACCTGCAAGTGTGAAGAAAAGGGAGATGATGGAGAAGGTCTTTCAGATGAAGAATATGCTTACTTTACAAGAAAAATAAAAATTGGTAAGGGAAAATTCAAAGGTAAAATTTCATTGATATGTTTCAGTTATGGTGAGGTTGGGCATTTCGTAGCAAAATGTCCGAACATAAATGATGAAAACTCAAAAGGAAAGAAAGGCTTTAAGAAATTCAACAAGAAAGGATCCAAAAGGAACTTTCTCTCTAAATAAGATAGCTCATCATTCGATGAAGACAATGACAGTGAAGAAGAAGCCAATGAGAGAGTATTGTTTATGGCCAAGCACAATAAACAAGAGGCATCAAACAATGAAGAAGAAGGATTGACCATAGAAGAATTTTCTAAGGAAGCAATTAAGCTTATAAAAGAGCTCAAGGCAGAGAAGATCCGTTCCAATACTCTTGAAGAACAAGTTCAAGGTCTCAAAATTGAAGTTGAAGAACAAAAATGCATCGAAGAGTCACTTCAAAAGAAGTTGGAAGAAAGCAACCAAGAAAGGGAAGAATTAGAAGCCGAAGTAGTCTCGCTGCATAAGGAAGTGAAGAAAGGAAAAACTATCCAAAACTATGCCAACAGGTCAAGGGCATTGGAATAATTCATCAACAATCAACGATCTTACAACGATAGAACTGGCATCAATTACAAACAAGAAGAAGCAGGACCTTCTACAACAAAATACAATGAACCTATGAGATCTAAAATGCATGTAGACTTCATTGGACAAGATTCACAAGAACAACCTTGGAAGATAATTCCTCGAAGAAAATTTCCATCCAGGTACCAACATATTTTTTATGGCTACTGTTATTCATGTGGAAAATTTGGTCATAAAGCTATAGAATATCGCACGTACCCCAGGAATGAATACAATTCCAGGAGATCTGTCAAATATGAACCTCCCAGGGCTCAGCGAAACATCAATAGATTTGAACATTTAAGAAATAATATTGAATGTTACAAATGTCAAAACTTTGGACACATAGCCAGAGACTGTAGACTTGAATATCCTCTAGAAGAATATTCGAAGCCACAGAATGAATGAACATGGAAGAAGAAGAAGACTGATAATTGTGCTCTCGCTCTCAAGGCTCAAAACAACAAATATGTGTGATATGTTGATAGTGGTTGCTCAACGCATATGACTGGATATAGAAAGAAATTTGTATCTCTGAAAGAGAAGAAGGATGGAACTATGTCCTTTGGAAATGATGGATCTTCAAATGTTATAGGATCAGGTGCCGTCACTCTCGAAAGCAAAGATGTTCTAGCCAAGAATGTTCTATTGGTTGAAAACATGAATCACAATCTTCTCAGTGTTGGACAAATGTGTGATCAAGGACACACAATACTATTCAACACCAAAAAATGTGAAATCAGGAAAGGCAGGTATGGTGAAATTGTGGCTACAACAAGTCGAGCTAAAAATGACATATACATTCTGGATGAAGCAACTAAAGCATGTCTAATAGCTAAAGAGGATGATATAAAATCTGGTAGCAATGGTGATCAACTAAGTAAGAATTTTGCTACAAAGATGCAAAGTGAATTCGAGATGTCTTTACTTGGTGAGCTGGCATACTTCTTATAGCTTCAAATATATCAGCAAGAGAAAATAATATTTATATGTCAAGCTAAGTACATCAAGGAAATGCTCAAGAAATTCAAAATGGAAGATTGCAAACCCATCCTTACTCCTATGGTAACAGGTTGCAAATTGAGCATAGACGACTCATCTAGGGATGTGGATCAAAGTTTTTATAGATCTATGATTGGTAATAGGTAGTCATCTATAAGTAACAACCTCCCGGCCAGATTTTATGCAAGAAATTGGACAAGTAGCAAGATTCCAAGCAACACCAAAAGAATCACATATTATTTCCATCAAAAGAATTCTTCGATATCTAAAGGGAACAACAGATTATGGCTTGTGGTATCCCAAGGGTAACAATTTTATTATTCATGCGTTTACAGATGTAGATTGGGTAGGAAGCATTGATTATCGTGAGAGTACTCATGAAGCATTGGAATATATTTGCCAAAAGCTTCAGATTCTCCCAAGTTCTCATTAGATTTTCCTTATTCATAATATAAAGGAGGAGTGGAAGTGTGTACATGTCCGCAGGATGGTTGTGTGTCAGGGGGAGTTACCCTTTTCCATTGATGTCAAAAGGGGAGAGTATGTTGTAGGAAGAGGTGTCATGATCGCAGGGGGAGTACTTGTGTTGCCATCAATGCCAAAGGTGGAGATTGTTGATTAGCGGTTTCCATTGATGTCAACCCAGGAAGCACCAGGGCTACCCCAATATTGCATGGGAATTTTGACCCACCAGATTAATATATTCTAGGTCAATAATGTTTTTGATAGTTTCTACTTGTCGAGATGTTTCCGTTGATATATGGCATGCCACGTAATTCTTCACGTTTTGAGAGATATTCATGTTTGAAGTTTGTCCCCCTAGTTAGCGGGCTAAAACCCCATGGGGTTGTGGCATGGGTCATTGAAAAGTCATAATTAATATTTTTTAAGCTCCTAAAATCCCTCCCACGTTCACTTGTTGAAGCCCCTCTCAACCTAAGCATTTATATAAATTGTGATCCTCATATCCTCCTTATGTAGGGATTTCGCTATCTAAAACAGGTCATCATGGAATTTTCGCTCTAAATTTATTTCTAATAAGGTTGAAAATATGAAGTTTTTATGAGGAAAAGAAGAAATATTGAGGAAGCTCCTGTAAAAATTTCAGATCAAGGTGTGTAATATTTTCAGATATATGATCTGTGGAAGTCAGTGTTTCTACAGGCTCCTAAAATTCATCTCAAAGAAGTGACCTTGGGAAAATCATCATAACTCTCTCTTTGAGTATCGGTTTGGAATTCTGTAAAATGTGACATATAGTGCACAGACTCTAGTGTCTTCTCTATCAATTGAAAATACGAATGAAGAAACAGTGAAACGTGGCACTCCATACAATTTTGATCTACTGAAATAGTCCATAATTAGGGCATTATGAGAGATTGGGCATAACTCTCCCTTGAAGAATCCAAATTGGGTCAGACCTGTGGCACTAGAAATAAGACTCAGAGGAATAATATAGAACTGAAAATAAGATATTAGGGATTTGAAATAACAGAGATACACTAGATTCAATATCAATCTGCTAGAAGACAAGAAAAAGCTAGATCATGTGTTGTCAAGGGCTGCAAAGGACCATAATTTCTAGGGCAGAATAGTAATGAAAGGTGTAGTAGAGGGTAGCATGACGATAGTAGCAACCAAGGTGTAGAACAACAACAAGAATTTCATCACATGAAGTCTTCAAGTGGGAAGCACTGCATACAGTCAGTGTAAAGGTATCATTGTAATAAGTCATTGTAAATACATTATTGTAAAAATTGTACTAGTGTCTATCTGCCAAGAGTTGAAGAGGCAGTGTCGGGAGGTCTAGAATCATCATTAGGTGGTTGTGTCATAGTTGGGGTTATGGTCTAGTGTGTCTTCTTCTTCTACATCATTCTATATCATTGTAAAATGGACCATTTTCCCTGGTATGGGAGTCTGTTCTTCTTTTATTCTTCTATAGGGTGGTAGGGTGGTGCTAGGGTGAGTTGTAGCTCATTGGGTGTTGGGGCATCCATTCAGTTGACCACTGAAGAATCTTGGGCATTGGAGCGTCCATCTAGTGGGAGCTGGAGAAGAATGTTTTTCTAGATTCTAGGAAGTTGGAGCTTTATTTTCAATTGGAGTTGAATATTAAAGAATTATTAGAAAAGCATTAGGTGGTTTTTGTCCTGGAGTGGGTTTCCACCTTAAAAACTGTGTGCATTTGTGTTCCTTTTGTTTACTGCTATCATTGTAAAAACACTAATAATAATTGAAGATTAACTAATGCTCTAATTGAAAAGAATATTGATTCACCCCCCCTCTCAGTATTCCAACACTTACTGTATTGGCTTATGTTAGGAGAGTATGGCCACCATACTTGGTACGATGATGGGGTGGTATGGTAGCAAGAGGCATTGTTGCGGTCATTGTTATTAAGAGAGTATGAAGCATTGTTGCAATGGTTGTTATTAAGAGAGTATGGTTCGAAATTTCACATTTCAACCCATATGTCTATGTTTCCTATTTTATACAGTGTTGAGATGATGCTTGGAGCAAGTAGGGCCAACAACGCCAATGATGAGAGCATGGAGAGGTACATTCTACTCCATGTAGCATGGGTTGGAGAGATAGTTCAAGATTTGGGACTTTCCTTTGGGGTGAGGAAACACTTCACTTCATATGTCTCATGTAGAGAAGAGGCTCTAGAATATCAGATGGTTGCCACTTGGAGGTTCAGTGATGAGGAGATGTATCTAGCTATATAGTTGGAAGCCTTTCTAGACATTATAGAGAGGTAGCTATGGAGCTGGGCATTCATTACACATTGGAGCAGATGGGGAGACCTTCCATATGAGGATTCCATTTTGAGGGAGGAGGATTTTGTAGCATTCACTTTTGCAGTTGCTTGAGGACAAGAAACATTTTGGCGAGGAGGACTGTAATATTCCTAATTTTCCATCAGTTAATTGGAATATTAGAGTTCTTAATTTTCTCAACTAATTAAGTAAATAAAAGGATGGAGGGACCCATCAACCCCATAGATGAATAAAATCCACTTTTGTTGTATGAATGTGGGTTAGTAGATAATAGATTAGCATCATGGAGTAGTGGAGCAGTTCATTAATAAAGGAAGAGTGGAGATTATGGAGAGATAATGAGGAAGATGATGGAGATAGTGGAGGAATAAAAGTAATATCATATAGAATTAATGATGATGTGATGGAGGAAGTGGTGCATTAAATGCGCACATGATGGAGGGAGTGGAGATTAATTGTAGAGATCATGGAGAGGTAGCGCAGTCTTCATGGAGATTAGTGGCCACATGTGCAGCATAGTTATGAGGTGGGCCAAGGCTAGGGAAGGTTCACAACCATATAAGGAAGATGAGGGTATAAAATCAAATCAGTCCAGAATTTGATATTGTATTGATGTTTGACATTTATTTGCATGCTTTAGTTGTTTAGCTAAGTCTGTTCTCTTTTTTAGCACACGGATGTTCCCGAGCGGGAATCCCACCCTTACCCATGGGGGACTTCGAGTGCCTACTCTAGGAAGGTTATTTTTAGTAGCTATTCAACATCCGGCATTAGTGCCACATTCATCCCTTCTCTTCTGCATATACAGCTTTAGGAATTACACATTCCTATCTTATGGTTTGAGAGGAGGAAGGTAGTTTCTAGCATTTTAGCTAGGAAACCAGTGGAGGATTCATCCTTTCACCTTTCCCATCATATTACACTGCCATGCAACATCAGTTCCTTCAGGAATTGCGCAGTACAGTCAGGCAGATCTAAGGGAGGAAGGAAGTTTCAATTATTTCAGCTTGGAATCCTGTGAGGGGTCTTTCCCTCACTTTAGTGAGATTATTTATATTAATTGTGAGCTATATTTCATCATCCAACAACAAGCTACAACTTCAGCCTCCTTGACAGTGCATTCCATTCTAGCAATTGTGTAGTTTGCAACTACAACTTGAGCCGAGGAAGGAGGAGTTAGACCTCAAGTTTCCAGCTTGAGAATCTAGACAAGGGGTCATCCCTTCATGTATTGAGCTAATTGGGTGCTATTGCAGCAGTTATATAATCATTTTAGCCCCATATCAATAGTTACCCAGGAGGAGTGCATAAGTTAGCCAGCAGGTGTGCAGTTGGCAACCCAAAAACGACTGAAAATCCAAAGTTAAAATCTGGCCAAAAAATTTATGGTTTTTCTAGGTGTTTTGAGTAGAATCCATGGTTAAAATCCAAGATCTTTTTGAGAACTCCAGGAGTCTCCCACACATGGTTCTTCTTCCCAGTAGCAGTAGTTTCCAGCAGCATCAATAGTAGCAGCACAACATTCCTAGTGCTAGTTTTCATTAGTGTGTCTCAGCCACTTCTTGTTGGCTTGATTGCATCTTATTTGGAGCATTGTGTACTATATATTTTTGCTTTTTTTATAATGATATGAGTTAGCTGTTTCTTCTCATGATTATAATGTCTTGATGTAATTTCCAGCTGTAGCATATTTCTGACATTTTCCATATTTTAGTGTTATATCCATGCTCTTCTTATTTGGAATGTTGTAAATGTTCTATATTCCTATCTTTTCCATTTTAGAATATTACATAGATATTTAGTGGAAGCCCATTTGCCCAATAACAGGTCTCCAGTGTGGATCCATCGATTGATCTCCAAGCAAGGCTTCATAACTGAACTACGCAATGATTTCATTTCCTTAGAGTTACTTCCACATTATCTTCCTCCATGAGAGAATAATTTTGAGTCTAAGTTTCTCAATATGAAGGTATCAGAAATTTTCTCAAGGGTTCAATGACGTGGTCAGCAAAATATAAGCATGAGAATGGAAAAAAAAAATTGAGGTGAGTGATAACGGTGCTAAAGGTGAACATATAGTAGAATAAGGTGAGGTAGGCAGGATCTCAAAACCAAGTGCTAACATCGACTCCATCTGGGGAATGCAGCTTCGAAGGAGGTGTCTAGAACCATAGATCTCTGGGTTGCAGATCAATGCCTTATCCATTGGGTTGATCCCAAGCTTGCGATGAGCTAACAACTGAATTCTGTATGGTAAACAAAAAAACTGAAATTTATGCACACTGAAAATCTGAAAACTGCAAATATGCTTACCAAGTAGGCTTATTTATGTAAATATAACTTATGCTAACATCAGATTCTTCATTTCAATAAATATAAAATATCCAATATATCCAATCAAAAATTTGATCCAGTACTTGGGCCCCTTCACTTCTTTTAGCAAAAATTAGAACAAGAGCTTGTAAGGGCACTAGAAACTAATTATAAGTGTGATCTTCACAACAACTAGCTATGAGATCATGAAAAACATGCCAAATAATGGAAATTAATTGGGACTCTGTAGTGAAAAACTCCTTCATATAGAAATAAATGGGATCATGAAATTCATGACCTATCTCTTGATCTCTAAAGTATTTTGTAAATTTTCTTTCTATATCATCATACAGTTGCAGATATGATTCATCAGATTCATTATCAAAACAATCCTCGATTTCAACATCAAAATGCAACACTATTGTTTCTTGTTTGGGAGGAGGGAGGTTTTCCAAGAATTTTTTAGGATCTTGGAAATTATATGATTGGATTTGATCATTTAAAAGCTTAATCTCCTTCTCAAACCTTTCAACAACTAATTCAAAGAAGCTGGTTTTACCTTCAGGAGAAATATTCATATATCTCAGAAAATGAAGCACAACTATTGAAAATACCTCATATATTTGAATATCCACTAACTGATCCCTAACTTCTTTCACAACTTCACAAGATATAGGGTTTGCCACATAGCCAATCATCTTGTTTTAGTACGTGACCTGATCAGTGAGTAGTGGAGGCGTCATGAATGTCTTAATTTCTGGATGGGTTCTGGGATGGGTGACCTCCCGACAAGCCTATCATACTTATCCTAAGATCAAGACATTCATGGCACCTAAAATCTTAGGATATGTATGATAGGCTTTAGGGTTTTGAAGCCTATTTTGAGCCAGAGGATTTCTGGGATGGGTGACATACCGGGAAGTTCTATTTACCGGGTGCAAGCCCTAGATGTGATGATTGACACTATCTGATTCATTTGAATAGTTTCAATCCCATTTATTCACCCCTGTAAGCATCACCTGATGCAATGAGTGCTAAGTGGACTATTCAAAAATCATGAGAAATTAGTCAGTTACGACTACCTCTCATGGAAATGGTCATAGATGAATGACTTACTTAATGCAATTGAATCCCAAAAATGATATTTATTATAATGCATTGAAGAAACCCCTCATACTTAAAAACTAAAATATAATTAAATTTTAAATATGTTTCATAGTGTCTCAAATAATTGGATTTGTTGTAGTCAAATTCTGCTGCAACATAAATTCTCTGCCACCTCATCCGTTGACCATTGATCCTGTGCCTAAGAATTTGGAACTGCCTCCCAAACATCTTCAACTGAAATCATCCTCCACTCTCACAGCATGCCTCAACTGATGCTTGGCCACTATTACCTGCATGGAGCTGCTTTCATAGAAAGAAAATCAAATCAAATAAATTTAATTTAGAAACAGGTTTCAAAGCCTCGAGCTACTAAATGCTGGTGGTGTCATTGGCCAAATCATTTTGGATTCCAAATTTTGGAGCTACCATCTTCCAGTTGTGCTATGTGGATACCATTTCATCAAGCCGCGAAAGGGAGGAGCTCAGTGATAAGAATGTTAAGACTACCTTCCTTTACTCCATGAGAAAGTTTCTTTATTTGGAATTTCTGCATGAGGGTATTCAACACATATTTACAGGCCATTGAAGAAGCACCAACAAGACTTAAATTAAATGTTTTAGCTACCTTTTCTAAAAAATACAACACAAGTTAATCTGAATCCTTCATACACTACGAGTTTTCAATTCCAAGATCTAAATCAGACAATGGATAACGCTTCGTAAAACCAATTTCCAAATCCTTTTCCGTGGATGGAAATCCATGATCATAGCTAAACTGTGCAAATTCAAAACCTCATTCACATTCCACTTGAGAGTCGAAACTCTCTCTTCAGCAACAATACTTTCAGAAAGGTTTGCACCATGATCTGCCCTGCTCGTAGCCGCACGCAGAGAAATCATGGAGAAAACGTCCAAGCATATCATCTCGGGTGTTTCTTTTTACTTTTTCTTATTTTGTTATGAATTCACATGCTACCTACTACATTAGGGCAATCACATTCTAATGGGGTTATGGTGAGTGCCATGGGAATGAATGCGCCTGTGCCGAGATTGTGTAACACCCACAGTATGAATGTTCATGAATAATTGAGGCACATAAGCAAGTGGTGGAACCATACAACAGTCAAACATCAACTCTGTCCAAATTTAGTTTGGGAAATATAGTGATGTAGAGCTCTGTCTAGTCCAACCACAAGATCTGGGAGTAGATATGAATGTTGATATAATGGCCATTCAAGGAAAGCATCCAGTGTTTCTTCAACAATCATTAAGACTTCAACTGTTGAGGGTAAATATTTCTCCTTGTTTTCCACCAGAGTCCAATCTTCTTGTTGCAATTTCCTGTCCATCCATTCACGAAGTCTCTCTAGTATTTCTTTGATCGATGTTATTGAAAATTCTACCAGGATAGAGTTAAACTCATACAGGGGCATTTCCCTTATGATTCCATTTCCTCCATCTTCACAGTCCACTAAATCTTCAACAACAATCTACACAAGGTCCTTATCTAACTTGTCTACATCTTCCAATACCTGAACACGTTCGAGTGTCAATGCTGCGAAAACTGATAAGAACTGCTTCAGCTCTCTTCCATAGCAAGCATGAAGAGTTGCAACAACCACACCTTTCGCAAAGGGTGCCACCTTTTCAAGATGGGACTAAATTTTTCCTTTTCATTTTTTACAAGATCACCAATGTCCTTTATTGGAGTTGGAGGAGGTTTTTACTCCCTTGAATCCACTTGTTCCATCATTTGTGCAAAAGCAGTGCGAAGTGAGGAACAAATATACATATCAATCCTGTTTTGAGCTACATCCATTTATTCTTTTCTCTTGCATCTATACTCATGTGAAATATCATCAACCAAAAATTTTGCAGCTGCTACAAATACAAAAAGAACACTTCATAAATACAAGACTGAAATGTCTCATGATAAGCAAGAAACCTCTTTTTTTCCCAGCCTTGAATTGTACTCAGAGTAGAACTTAGTACCTTGACATACAACTCACCCTTGACTGTCTTGGCATCCTTGGAAGCCTTAACCAATTAATTTTATGTTGCTCCAAGAAGATCAGTTTCAATTTGTCCTGTCATAATTTTTTTTTGGAATATAACTCATGCGAAGCATTTGATTAATGCCAAACAAAGCCCAAGTTTTCTTCATCATCTCCATCAATTCATCAATTCCATCAATAGTTTTTTTTTCTTCTCCATTATCAAATAAATCTCCAAGAAGCATTTGATATAGCTAGATTTTTAGTGGAAACCCATCTGCCCAATAAAAGGTCTCTAGTGTGGATCCATCGATTGATATCTAAGCAAGGCTTCATAACTGCACTACACAATGCTTGCATTGCCTCAGAGTTACTTCCCTATTATTTTCCTCCATGAGAGAATAATTTTGAGTGTAATTTTCTCAATATGCAGGCATCAGAAAATTTCTCAAGGGGTTGATGATGTGGTCAGTGCAATATAAGCACGAGAATGGAAAAAACAAAGTGAGGCCAGTGATAATGGTGGAGCTGTGGTGAATACATAGTAGAATAAGGTGAGGTGGGTGGGATATCGAAACCAAGTGCTAACAGGACCAAAAAAGAGAAATGCTCATTCCCGATCCTGAAAATGAAAATCATCAAGACAATGTTATCTATTATAAAACTGAAGTTTCTCCTTTGTATGAAGGTGAAATAGATTAGCTCTTGAAAATTCATGTTACAACCCAAGGTAATTTAGGTTTCCATTGTTCACATAGTCATGAATATGTTAGTGAAACTTCTTCCATTTTTGAAAATGAAAATCTAAGTTTAAATGATGACAATCATGAGAATGATTAAACTATATAGGAATTTTTTGTGAGTAAGCCAATTTGTGATGATGATTTCTTGTAAAGAGATCAACTAACAGGGACTATTTTCTTTCATGAAGATGATAGGGCTGTCATGTTTAACAATCTTGAAGAATGTTTTATGTTCAAAGATGAATAAGACTATGAATGGAAGGAGAATGAGTCCGAGAAGGATAGTATGCCAAATATATAATTACATTTTCTCATGCTTGAGGAATTTACAACCAACGCTCAGATAGCAGAAATTCATACTTCCATATGCCTTCCTATGGATCAACAACCAAGTATTCTTTCCGATCAAAATGAAGGGAGTACTTGTATTTTTACTGTTGGATCTCAAGACAAGGTAAAATTTTAAGTTACTAAATATCCTTACATTGATTTGATGCAACCAATAGGGATGATGTATTTTCTTGAATTTATGGATCATGAGGAAATTTTCATTGGATACCAAGAGTGGCCTAGTTTTTGTTTTTTCTTCTTGCTCGAGGAAACTGCGAGCATAATTCAAGTAAGTAGTCATCTGCTAGATTGGTACATTAGAAGGACCAATTCACATGATTGTACATATGTCTTCAACAGGCAGGTGTTTGTCATTAGGATTTTAAGCCCTCAAGTCTTAGTGATATGATGCCATCAATATGTTGAAGATTGCAACAAGAAATAATGAAATTAGCATCTGGAAACATCATCCTTGATCCTAGTGAAAAAATAAGCACCTACACTAGGTGGGGCCCACACAGGCTATTTTTAGGTGATATGTCTATTTTTAGAATTTGGATCAAAGTCTATTTTTAGCAATAATATATTTATAGATGGTTGAGAAAATTATATGGATGGATGTTTGTCTAAGTTTGGAATGCATGTGCAATTTTTTTTCGTGGAATGCATGTCTAAAATTAGAATGCATGTCGATTTTAGTTAAGCCCTTAACAAAAATTAGACAACAAATAATTATCTATTTTCAATGAGCACTTGGAACTAGTTAACTAAAGTGGAAAATTAGTTAGCTAAGTGGATTTTGAGTTGAAGTGGTTGGTTGGTGGACCATGCAGTGGACTTTGTTGTAAATGAGTGATACAAATTTGTAACAGAGTTGGATGTGTAGTTATGTGAGTTGTTATTTAGTTTAACCCAGTTAAGTGAGTTAAACTTAGTTGTGCTAGTTGTAACTAGTTGTAACTAAAGATACACTAGTGAGATATCAGTGAATTAAATATAAAATTAATTCAAATGGAGTGATCTCACTTGCAACTAAATGAATACTACTGTTAACTACATGCATGTCAGATCCAGTGGAGACCTAGTTGAGAGATGGGTGAAAGGGCCTGATTGACTATCAGTTGTGACTGTAGTGATGCATTCAATGCATATACACACACATTGGAGATGCTTATGAGGATTGTGCAGTCAAGGATGGCCATATCGAAACCATTCAGAGGTTCTTGACCATCAAGGATTGCACAGTGGAGGTAGGTTGTTAGGAGGCAGTAAATTGGTGCATGTGTGAACCAATTTTTGTATGACAGTGTGAGATGATTGTATATTGTATTGAGAGCTCTTGTATTAGATATTTTTATGAGATTGTTTCATGATCAATGATATACATAATATATGATAATTGGCATTTTTAGCTTTAAGGTTTCCCGATAAAAACATCTTGTTATGTGCAATTGGTGATTTAATTTCCGGAAAGAATTAAGTAGAAGGAATATGTATTTAATAGTGGATTTGATTGTTAGATCAGGAGAGTCCGGTAATACATCACAATATTGTTTAAATTTCTACATGGTATCAGAGTAGTGTTAATCATTGAATATTGCAATATTGAGGCAGTAGTTGAGTTTTGTTGGTGGAATAATTCGAATTTGCTCCAAGAATTTTTTGGTGCGACAGTTGAGTAAACATCGAAATGGCTTTCAATGGTTTGCGGTTAGAGTATGCACTTGAGGGCAGCTCAAAATACATTACATGGAAGGATAGGATGGAGTTGGTGCTTGACGATAATGGCTTGAATTAATTCATCGATAGAGATGTTCCTAAGCCTACTTCGACAGATGTTGTAGTACTTGATGCATGTTAAAAGAAAGTAGCAAGGGCGAGGAGGATTCTGTTGGAAGGTGTGAGAGAAAAAATTGTCTCAAGCCTTCATGGGAAAGCCACTCCATTTTCAATTTGGAAGGCTTTGAAAAATATTTTCGAAAGCAGCAGTGACCATAGGAAGTTGGCGCTGAAGGATAAACTTAGAAAAATCAAGATGGAGAAGAACGACACTATTTTGGTATAGTTAACAAAGTTTTTCCAATGTAGGGATGAGCTTGGGAGTGTAGGAGTAAGTGTTTTTGATGATGATTTGGTGATATTGGATCTCTTGGGACTTCCTAAGATTTGGCACTGTTATCAAGACTCTGTCAACGGATGGGAAAAACTGTCGGATTGAGAATGACTGTGTCGGATCTAGTGCGGGAGGAGTTCAGGCGGAACACCAGAGATGGCTCTTCATCAATGCATGATGATTAAGAGGATTGTGCTTTGGCTGCCAAGGTGAAGAAGAAGAAGGGGAAGAAATTCTATTCTAAATCTAAGGCCGGTGAAGATGGCGAGGATCACAACATGTCCAAAGTGAAGTGTTTTCACTATCACGAGTATGGATATATTGCCACAAATTGTCCACATAAGAAGAAGAACAAGATGGTTGTTGGAGCTGCAGCTTCTGAGGCTCTTACCTCACAATTTGAGCTTGAATTCTCATTGATCGCATGCATAGTGTCTAGTGCATTGGGATTGGGGTTGTACTTTGATAGTGGTGCTTCCTTTCACATGACAGGAGATGAGAAAATTTTCAGTGACTTGGAGGAGAAAGATCTCCAGATGCATATTGAGTTGGGCAACGATGAATGATATAGTGCGACCAGTGTTGGTATCATTACCTTTCAGAGGACATCAGGTAAAATTTTTCATTTAAAAGATGTTATGCATGTTCCTGGTTTGAAGACAAATTTAATCTCAGTCACAATATTAGAGGATAGAGGCTATGATGTTGTCTTTAGTGAAATAAAAGTTTTCCTGCGACACAAAGAAACATGGCAAACCAAGAAGGTTGGGATTCAAGTTAAGAATCTCTATAGACTTGAAGTAGATGGGATTTCTACTGAGCTTCCTACTATTGGGAAGTGTGAGAAAGCCATGCAATTGACACTTGAGAGGGAGCAAGATTTGCATGCAGCTAAGAGTAAACCTTGGGATGTGGAGCAACCATAATATGAGGATCATGGAGTGGGAGCAACCACTCATGCAAAGAAATTTCTATCCAGATTGGTAGAGGGAGTGCATGTGGATATACCACCAGGTGAGAGGTGGGGCGACATGCATGAGTAATCCCAAGAAGATATTTTTGGGCAGGAATCATTGAGATGGTGTGGATCTCATAAAATGAACTTGGATATGAGGATCCCACAGAGCAGCAGTAGCAGGATCAGTTGGATTTATGCAGTTAGATCAAAGTGACAGTGTCAGATACTAGAGCACGGATCAGAGTTGGTAGTAAGTGCAGAGTGCATGGGTGCAGAGTTCAACAATGCAGTGGTTCCTAAAGACATGTGAAATAGCTAAGAAGAAGTGAGAAGACTTTGATGAAAAATGCATTATACTGATTCAGTTGTTTGGAGGCTATTCAGTTTCGGAAGTGTTGCATGCAAAGGTTGCAGGGAAAATGCATAGAGTTGCATGTCGCATGCAAAGACATTCCTTTCTTGTTGATAGGGAGTGTTGAAGATTGCAACAAGAAATGGTGAAATTGGCATCCGAAAACATCATCCTTGATCATAAGTACCTACACTAGGTGGGGCCCACATAGGCTATTATTAGGTTGTATGTCTATTTTTAAAATTTGGATCAAAGTCTATTTTTAGCAGTAATCTATTTATAGATGGTTGAGAAAATTATATGGATGGATGGGTGTCTAAGTTTGGAATGCATGTGCGAAGTTGTTTCGTGGAATGCATGTCCAAAATTAGAATGCATGTCGATTTTTTTTAAGCCCTTAACAAAAATTAGACAATAAATAATTATCTATTTTCAATGAACACTTGGAACTAGTTAAATGAAGTGGAAAATAAGTTAGCTAAGTGGATTTCGAGTTGAAGTGGTTGGTTGGTGGACCATGCAGTGGAATTCGTTGTAACTAAGTGAAACAAAGTTGTAACAAAGTTGGATGTGTAGTTATGTGATTTGTTATTTAGTTTAACTCAGTTAAGTGAGTTAAACTCAGTTGTGCTAGTTGTAACTAGTTGTAACTAAAGATACACTAGTGAGATATCAGTGAATTAAATATTAAATTAATTCACATGGAGTGATCTCACTTGGAAGATCCAGTTGAGAGATAGGTGAAAGGGCCTGGTTGAATATCAATTGTGACTATAGTGTTGCATTCAATGCATCTACACACACATTGGAGATGCTTATGAGGATTGTGCAATCAAGGCTGGCCATTTCGAAATAATTCGGAGGTTCTTAACCATTAGGGATTGTGTTGTGGAGGTACGCTGTTAGGAGGCAGTAAATTGGTGCATGTGTGAACCAATTTTTGTATGACAGTGTGAGACGATTGTATATTGTACTAAGAGCTCTTGGATTAGAGCTTTGTAAGAGATTGTTTCATGATCCATGATATACATAATATATGATAGTTGGGGTTTTTAGCTTTAAGATTTCCCGGTAAAAACATATTTTTATGTGAAATTGATTTTTCTTCATGTGTTTGCAATTGGTGATTCAATTTCCGCAAAGAATTAAGTAGAAGGATTCTGTTTTTAACAGTGGATTCAATATTTAGATCAGGAGAGTCTAGTAATACATCACAGTATTGTTTAAATTTATACACAATAATTTTTGTAAGTTTTGTTTTAGTCAAAGTCAGTTCATTTTTGAGTTATTTTTCATTATTAAGTCTCGTCTTTTGATTTTGACTCCATGCCCAATGGTTAGGATACTTGGTCTACTTGGTACAAGGAGCTGCCATCCCTAGATGGAGCCAATGTTAATGCCATCTTGTTTAGCCTGTCACCAGTGATTAAATATGCTCTTACCATGTCTTTTTAGGTTCTCAAAGTCAATTTTTTTGTCATTTCATTACGTCTTCAAATACAAATTTGGTCATTATGTAGTGTGTCTAGGGCTATTTCCACTCCTTTCAAAATTTTTACATGTCGGTCCTTGTCATCACTCAGTTGAGTGTACCATCATTAAAAGATCATCATCATCATTTCAGTCAACATCATCATTTTTTCATTCATCTTAGTGTCACCATTAGGTCATTAGGGTTAAAGTCACCAAAATATGTCATTCCATGCATAAAATCCGGCAAATGAGGAGTGATAATAGGTAAATTTATTCTATAAATTTGGTTTCAAAATGTAATTTATGTTTAAAATATGTAATAAGTTCTTAATGTTCCTAAATATACATAAGAAATTTTCAAATCTACATAATTTTTCAAAGCAAAATGAAAATACATGTAGTGGGCCATCCCACTACTATGAAAAAAATGACTCCAAACAAGCTATAAAATACCAATTCATTCATTATTTCTCATTCATCTCATTGTTCAAGAGCTCATAAAAGTCAAAAATCACCTAAAAAACACTTCTAGGGTCAGAGCACACTTCAGAATTTGATGCAAAGGCATCCAACTCCCTTTTCTATCCCCTACACCACACTATTATTCCTATGTTGCGTTTTTGGGCAGCCTAGGGTTTGGACCTGTGTAAAAATTATATAGCCCTATTCCCACATCATTTTAACCTCCCTCCACTTACATAAGGTCCTAACATACTTCCCTACCTCTTCAAATTTTCCTACACTCATCCTTACTCCCTAACCCCCCATCCTATCATCTCAAGTTACCAAATTCCCATCTCCTGCCCCATAGAAAACTTTATTTTCCCTATTCTTGTCCACTAGGGTTCTTGCAAATTGCTACTCATGAAAGGAGATAGGAAGCCCTATAATAGGGGAGGACATGTGTCCATGTTTGAACCTCTAGATACCAAGGAGTTGATGTCATCAACTTATGCCAAATATTGCTTCCAAAGAGTGAATTGTTTAGGGTTTTGTGAGCAAGTTGAACAAGTCACATATCATGCTAAATTGACCAGTTTGTTTGAAAATCACCTTAAAAAGTACAAGTTCATGATTCTGGGGGTTATATTCATTGTATCAACTGATTTAGTAGTAGATGCCATAGGGATACCCAACCAAGGTGAGAAATGGTTCAAGAACCAAGACCTAGAGTTTCAAAACTACAAACCCTAATCAAGCAGAAAGAGAAGGGTAAGTTGGATTTTCTTAGTGATGCTTCCCTCAAAGCATAGAATACCAACTCAGGTCTCCATGAATCAATTTAGGAGCAATTTTAAGGAAATTTGGAGAAAAATTGGGAAATTTGAAAAAATATTTGAAGGCACATTTTCCAGAAATGTCTTATTTATACATCTTTTGGAAAAGCATATTGTGGCCAAAAAAATATAAATTTTGGGAAATTGGAGGAGGGTTTTGTTCCTAAGATACCAAAGTAAAATAACCTACTTCGTATTGTACACAGGCATTACATAATTAGAGACCCATTCACATCTTCACAACCTATTTTTCTGACTTTGCAATGTCATTTTTAAGTCACATTTTTGCAGAGAATATTGTGGACAATCATAGAAGCATATTGGGAATGGGAGGATTTAATTGTTCCTAAATTTCCAAAAGAATAAAAAAATCTTTTGGTTTTTCATAAAGTTTCATGGTTAGAGAGATATCACTCCATATTTGAGGCCTAGGTTTGCAAAAAACCTAGAAATTTTGCACAAATTGGTCCAAACGTGCAGCGTAAGTCACGTTGCGCTTTTTTTGGGGAGGTCCAATGGCTGAATTATCTACATTGGTGGATTCCTCTTGATGTTTACTTCAATAGTAGGCAGCGGTGGAGCCATGTAAGCCACTTTTTGAGGGTAAAAATTCCCAAAAACTAGCAAAAAATGACCTTTCTTCCCACTTTTTTGGAGGCCACATTGCACTTTCTAAGTACTTTTGGGAGAATGAATTTTTGGAGGTCGAGGAGAAACCTTTTTGAGTGCTTGAAAATCCTATAATGTAGCATATATCCAGTGCTTTCCACAAAAACTTTCATATCAACATTTGGACACCTAGAAGGCCTTCACATTTTCTATTTCCCCAACACGTTGCGCTTTCTCCAGCAAGCATTTTTCACAGGCAGTTTGACCTAGTTTGACTTTTTACATGTGTAATTTATGAATGATGATGATTTTGTGATTGCATGAAGTGTAATTGAGGTTGTAAATAGTGAAATAGGGTAGATACATGCTTGCTTATGTAATTGTTGGTTAAATGTATCTAGTTTCCTATGATGAGGTGAATTGGTTGACCTTCCCTAAACATTAAGGTTTTGTTGAGCATATCATGTTATCGGCTCCACAACTGATGGATTCGACCCCTGAGATAGGGGAAAGGTTTTTTTGGCCTATATATATCATTTTCAGAGTCATTTTATTGGTTGGACATCAAAGAATTGTAACTCTTGTGGCTTGTAATTTCACTTTCATATTCATAAATCAAAGGATGAAGTTACAACTATTATCTAGGAATTCATGTGCAGTGAGTTTATGATTGTGTATTTTATCTATTATAGTATTTTATGAATGATATATAGCTCCTCTTTCCATATATTTTATCTTCAGTGGCTTTCCTTATAGTTCATAGGAATAATTCTATTAATTTAGCTTTCTTTATATGAAAATGTCATTTTCTGTTTCATGCTTCCATTTTAATGAATTGATGATTGAACATGCTAATTAAATCCCTCTACATTTTCAAACCCTCCAATCTACCTAAAAAACCCTAAATCCATCATAGATCCACTACTAACTTGCTCCTTTATATCTTTGCAACCATAAACCTTTTGATACCTAGACCTAGCTAATGGGTTTCATCCCTGATCCAACATAAAACCCTAAAACACTCAATACCTACCTAAGCCTATCATATCTAGCCTAATATACTTCATATCAAAGTCAATACTTGACTGTGATCTCATAGAGAGAGCCCTCTCAGCCTGGTAGAACTAGGTACTAGGTCAAAGTGGTGTGTGGTTACCTTTGTCAGTCTCATTTTCAACCTTTGGAGAACTGGTGGAGTGCTAATAGTGTAAACACTTGAATTTCAGTGTGTCCATGGGTTCAACTTAAAAGTAGGATTCCATGTAGATATTTTTGTTGGAAATGGAATTTTGAAAATGAATGCCATATTAGGAAATTTTGAAAATGCAGACAAAGTATTTGAAGAAATTCCTAAGTGGGAACTTGTGTCTTGGAATGCAATGATTACCAGATATGAACATGCTAGATACGTTGAGTTTTCACAAAAAATATTCTATAAAATAACACATACAACACTAAAAAAATCAATCTAATCACTCTCTGCTTGGAGAATGTTCCATCCTAAAAACCCAAGAACATGGAAAGTAGATACATATCTATATAATCAAATCGTGTTTCAGGTTACAAGTTCCCTTCCAAATGTGGGAGCATAATGGATGCAAGGAGAGTTTTTTATAGCCTTGTTGAAAGAGAAATGGTCCCTTGGAATTAAATAATCAGAGGATATGCTCAGAATGACCATAAAGAATAGGATTTGCTTCTTCTTCTTGAATTTCAAACGTTTGGTATGAGTCCAATTCAAATCACATTTTCTAGTGTGCTTAGGGTGTGTGCTAACTTAAAAACTCCATAAAGGTGAAAACAAATTTTTACTCATATCATCAAAATTTTGGTCTAGGAAGATGTCTATGTGGGGATCAATTATATTTTTCTTGAATAAAATTAGGCACAAAATATAGAATCAAATAGATATGACCCTATTCAACAATGTCCTAGATGGTTCTATGATGATAGCCCTTTGAAAATTGTGCATAATCATGTTATATATATCCATGTGAGGAACTCAATTAAGGAATATATTGTTGCGATGTGTAAGCCTATCAACATGGATAACTTGTGAACTATATGTTATTTTCTACCATGCACTTCTAGAAATGAAAGAATGCATTGAAGAGATTGGTTATTAAAAGACACTAAAGAAAAATCAACAAACCATCTTTTGTTGGTTGTGATGTGGAGCAGTTGAAATGATATTTCATTGGATATTGGATGCAATTCACACACCAAGGGAGCGAAGTAGAGAGAAACAACAATGGAATTGATGATGGTTGCAGGGCCAAAACGTTTATCAATCAAATTTTAATATTTTATCTAGATGCAAGCCATGTCTATCCACAATGGGTCATGAGTGGATGGAACCACTTGGTGTGTCATGAAATCCTCAGTGCCTCATGTTATTCAGATATATTTTAATGCATTAAATAATAGAGGGAGTTTGAATATCTATGTGTATATAAATAAAAAATATGGTGAGACAAGTTTATAATAGGGGATCCTGGATGGTGAAATACTTGAATTTGACAATGAATGGAAGAAGGAAGAGATTATTTTTGAGATAGAACTCATTGATCAAAGGATAAGAATTCATACTTATTAGATATAAATTCATATGGACATGAGGGGGGTTCTAGTACACCACATGTAACAAAATATTGTATTACAACACATTATAATCCAAGGGGGGGAATCAATGAAAGGATAATTGTCTATTCAATAAAACCTAGAGAGTTGTTTTATACGCAAAGGAAACCTAGGTTTGGGCCCTCCTAGAGTTGATCATTTTTTGTTGCTCCAATGGTATTTATGTGAGGCCCTTTGGGATAGGAGCTACTTAGAAGTCTCATGGAGTATTTTCTAGAAACACCATGAGAAAATCTAAGGTCTCACCAATATCATGTTTGAAGAAACTTACATCTCTACATCTTACATGTTGCCCCAAGAAGGATACGATGACAGGGAAGAAAGCAAATAACCTCTTAAATGGGATCTAGGTAGGTATATCCACATAGATATTGTAATATATGTTCGAAAATGTCCCTCCAGAAAAAAAGCTAAACATATATAGTATGGATAACAAAATAATTTGAAGATAGAACCACTTGAAATTTGGTAAAGGTAGTAAATATCCTCTTAATTTTATAGTAAATAAGGCATTTGAAAATGAGGTGCTCTAAATTTGTCTCCTAAAGGTGGAAAAATTGGAAATTTATATCAAAGTAAGGAAGGTGATGATTACTCAACCCAAAGTTGATGACATCCAAACCAAAACTATCCTAGGGGGATCCTTAGGGAATGAATCTGGTGTTTTCATGTATATGAAAACCTAAACACTACATGAAATGTTTAGAATAGAAATACATCTTGGGTATAATATCCTCAAGGGGTGCAATTTAAGTAACCTAGATATACTACTTGTAGATGTCCCTCTAATTACCTAGTTTAAAACATGCCTAAATCATAGGAGGGTAACATAAAGCATATGAAGAGTACCTACAAGGGTAAAGATGACTAGCATAGATGGGCACATTCTAAAGTAAATTTGAGGCCTTGGAAAACCAATAATGAATCCACCCAAGGAGTTATGCATAAGAAAAAGTATTAAAATAATAGAGAACTAGGTAAGATTATCAACCCCCATCGAGAACAAGGTCACCAGGTTTTTGTACATTATTAAGGAAAGAGACAAGTCTAAATATTCCTTTACATGTAAAAGATGGTCCCTAAACTTTATTTAGATGATGCACTAAGGAAATGTTAGTTTGCAGCTATGCCAAACCAACTCAAAGAAAGGTAGGTCCTCAAACCTTAGAACCATAAAAGGAAATGGATTTGATGATTGTGACTTTCCAACACCATTATATGACTAGTGATCACTGATGGTAGGAATATGCAAAGGTGTTTTACTAATGCCACTTGTTGGGTGTCATTTTTGTAGTCATTCCCTACGTTTTCTTCCCTCATTTTGACCTTTTTGACCTCCAACCTTGGGACTACCTTTGCCTTTTTATTTTTCCTTATCGTAAAAAAATGTAACTTGACTGTGTTTCATTACCTTTCCATCCTCATTAATTATTATGATGTATTGTTTCCTTTTTATGGCTAACTGGGATGAATATTGGAGGAAGTTCTTTAGTATTTTTACTACTCTTTCAGATATCACTTTAAGCACAAGATACCCAGAACTTACAGGCGCATAGAACCAATTGGAAGCATGCTATTACATGGCACTGCTACCTCATGACGATTCAACACCTCCACTGTCATAACCTCTACTATTACACCACGATGTTGTTACATCGCGACGCTATTACTGATCGGTTATTACAGACAGATGTTACAATTGTGTTGTTGATTGAAAACTATCAACTTCTGGATTCTGATATGTCATCAAAATCTATTACGCTACAGTTGTCTCATTCCAATGACAACTGTAGGAGTCATCATATATTTTCATTTAGAATAACAACTTCAGGCAGTTTTGATTGAAATCAATATTTTCCCAGTGAAGACTCTATTGAGGGAATCAGTTGTAACTATATTTAATTTATTTTGATCATCATGAAAATCGTAGGATTCTCATGACTGATATGTCCCTCATTTTTTGGACACGTAACTTTTATATAAGCACTCAGACCTTTAAGGTCAAGGGGTTTAACAAAGAAAAGGATCCTCATTTTGATTCTGTAATTTTGATCAGCATAATACAGAATATCGTATTGCTGCTGTTATATGTGTTGATGGATATAATTATTATTTAGTTTCCATCTAGTGCAACACCCTTTTAGGGAGGAAGGGCCCTCCTCTTTAGCAGGGACTACAGTGATAAAGTAGTTGTATTATATCTCATATTTGCTTCTACGTATTTGTGGAGTTTTATTGTTGTTGTGTCGACTGTAAGTAGATCTGCTTCAGTTTTAGGTATTTATTATGTTATTGCACAGATTCAATTAGAAATAATAGCTGGTGTATTTATCGTGTGGCACACTAGATACCAATTTATCTGAAGTGTGATTACATTCTGGTAGATCCTTGTTTTATTCTTGCATGAGTGTTATTTTTCAGCAATTGTTTCAACAACGATTTCTTCTTGTTTTATTTCTGCTTCTGGTATGATATATTGGCACATACAGTGAAACTTTCATTGAAATAAAATACATCCCTAGATTGATAATTTATGTGTATTGTCTTAGTCATTTAGCAGTGATTAAAACAATCCAACATTTTGGCGTCATTGTTGGGGATGGTAGTGACGACACAATCAACCAGAATTGTTTGTTTGATTGTAGGGTGTTCTTAGTCAGCAATTTCTGAGCAGTAAGATGAGAGATAAGAACCTATGCATCGCTCTAATATACTTTAGCAGGCTCATCGTTGCTACACTGGGGGACTTAGAAGTGTGAGTTTTGGGTGTTGTTTTTCTAGAACGTGTCTTTATCTATACAGTTGTTGGGCGGTAAGACGAGAGGTAAGAACCTTTACATTGCTCTAACATACCTGAGTGGACTCACCACTGTAGAACTGAGGTAATCATAGTAACTATTGATACACATAGGGTCCATGTGTGCATTTAGGGTAGTAGAGAAACCAAACACCCCCACTCTAGCTATCTATAGGAAAGATGGGTCGTAAAAAGGAAAAGAAAAGTGCAGATTTGGGAAGGAACACATTCTTTGGGGATCTAATTTCAAAATCAGAGAAAGAATAGTCCACTTCATACAGGGACATTAGGAAGACAGGACCATAGAAATCTACTACTATATCAAGGCTGAAGGCATCTGCACCTTCAGTATTTGGACTTCATGATCCTTCACACAGCATATCTGTTGAACACCTAATCCTCTATGGGTAGGTGTGGAAAGGAAATGGAAAAAAGGAGTCCAAGTGACCTTGGAATATGGAATCCAAGGGTCACCTCATTGTATTATAAATATACATCATATCAATGGTAAAAGAAAATCACACTTATATTTATCATTTTCCCTATTCTTGTGTGTTTACCATGCGTATGTTTAACATGGTATTAGAGTGTCCTTCCTCTGTGTGTTTATGTGTTCCATTGAAAATGCTAGTGTTAGCATAAAATTCTGGCAAAGAATGCAGACCTCTACACACTTCCAATTGCACAGTCCACATTGTGTGTTACTTGAGAAAGTCTAAATCTCGTTAACTAGCTTGAATCATAATGTTTCACTCTGCCATAGTGTGCTAGTCTCTGACAGAACGCTGCACTCTGTGATAATTTTGGTCTCTATCATAACACATGACATGATTTGATGCAACTCCAATTAATATTCTCCTTGACTCCCCTCGTTATTCCTACCTTCCACTGAACTTACCTCCCTTTGTCATGCTGACAACTCCATCTTCATCGCCCTAAATTCTCCTTTATAGTTGGGCACAATAGAAGTAGTAGCATCTCTGAAGAACGAAAACCTCAACTCAACAGTGTACGCAACCTCAACTCCATAGTGTACGCAGTCTCATACATACAATTTATGCCTTTCACTAACGTAGCCTCACCTCCACAATGTACGCAGCCTCACCCCTCCTGCCGCTAATCAAAACCATCTCCTCCATACATTGTTGTGGTCTTATCTACCATAACATCATCTACAGGTGAATTTGGCTCCATAGGAGGCTCATGTAGGTTTTTTTGATTCTCTCCTCTAGCGACCCTTTCACTTAGCTCTCGGAGGTAATTCCTAACACATTTACTGGCGCCGACCTTCTCGAATCTGTCAACAAAATACTGGAAAGAGATGAAAGGTATCACACGGAAGTGCCATTGAATGAATGCCTCGATCAAGTTACCCAGATCACTCACCTAGTGACCAGGGCCCCTAAAGTGAAGTATGCGGGGGACATGCACCAGAACATATCCAAGGCTGTCGTTGGAGAGGAGGAGATCGGGAGTGAGCTAATAGGTCGATTTCCTTAACTAATTTTTTTTGTCATTCTTAGTTCCATTTTTGGACTGTGTGTACATTGGTGAACTCGACATGAAACGAACACAAAACCTTGACACCCATAGCCAGGTATCCTCACCGCATTCTCCCATTATATCCTACCTGCATTAACGAATTCCCAATATTCCATTAATGCCTCTTTGGTATCACTCTAGCCATATCACTCCTCTGGTATCTGCTCGACCTTCAGCACACAAAAATACAACAAGCAACCTCTAATCCCTCTTCGCACAATCCACGACTTTGTCTCCCCAGGATCAGAATAAGGATGCTTTTGAGAGACATATTTTGGAGCAAGTTCAGTAGTATTTCTCGATGCGGTGTTTCATTGACAGGATTTTTTTGAGAAAATATGTGTGAAGGAAATTTGAGGCACATTTTTAACAAGTTTTTTTGCCCTACCTGTTGCACAATTCGGCCTCCCTGAGGCACAAATTTCAGTCTTCTTGAGCACCGAACAAAAGCCCTTTGAGACTATTTTCTGGCCTGCTGAGGCTTTCTTTGGGGTATTTTAGTATACTCAAACTACGTAGAGGAGGCTCCCAATTAGGGTTTGTTGAGACCATGGGTCCGTGGAAAACTCATTATTGACCAAATCATGTTCTAAGGTTTTTAGAGGCAAACCCGAGCTCCTAGACAGATAAAATTCTGAAGTTTTCTAAGGAAAAGGCAAATCCAAGTTCTTGAAGCAGACCTAGGCCTACCTTGAATCTATTTGTTCAGCCTGTTTTGATGTGAATCAAGCATTAAGGTTGATTAGAGGAGGTATTATTTTTTATTTTGGTGTGTATTAAAGCTTAAAATTCAAAGTAACAACAATATATATTTTGGACATTCAAGGTGCATACCTAAAGTTGTAACTGACTTAGAATAAATTGAAGTTTTTGAAAGTTACTGTAATTGGGTCATTATCTGATATGGGAGCCCAAGAGTTGTTGTTCTACTTTTCTTTGTAAGGATGGTAGGGTGGTGCTAGATTGAGCTTTAAGCATCGGAAACTGTACTCACATTTTGAATTTTTTAAATGGCTCTGATTGGTGAATTATTAGAATTTCTCAATACTTTTATACAATCTAATGTCAAAGACACAGTTAAACTCAGCAAAGGTGCCCTTTCTGATATTCATACATGTCTGCAACATGCACAAGAGAAAATTGTTTTTTTTGCAGCTTGAATCTCAACTACAACAAGAGAAGATACAACAAAAGAGTTGTCATTCTGAACTTATTTTTTTTCAGAACATTGACACAAACTCTGATTAGAAAAAAAATATTGGTCAGATTATTGAGCCCAATACAAGAGTATATTTGTATGCAGATTCATAAGCTCACACTTCACCTCCCAAAACCATCATCAGACCTTGGGAAGAGCTTGTCCATAAAAAGCACAAAACTGGTCTTAGATATGGCAAGGATTTGTCCTTTCATATGTTGGATTTCTTCACGATATCTCACCAATAGCTGTCCCAGATCCTGCTCCTCTTCCACAGCAGCAACAACATATTGTAAAATTCCAACACTGTGATTGAGTTGGCTATATGAAAGATCATTATTTCAATCTTCACCCATGCAAGAACTATGGTCGACACCCATTCTTAACTCATATTCTTCAAAAACAAGCCTCCTGCAATAAAAAATATTCATATTGGATGGATCGCTTCTTGGCAATGGGCATCAACAACCAAGAATATGTTTAAGTCATAGAACTCATTCTAGAGTATTGAGGATTCTTGCAGTTGCGTTTTCGCCATCATCTCACCTTGTACCTGATAGGGGGGGAAATGGTGGTCATCTACAAGCTTATGAGACACATCAAGAGGGCCTGAGCCAGAATCTCTCATTCTAGATTCAGAGTTGTAGCAAGAGACAAAGTAGTTCAAGCAAGCCTGAGCCACAATATCTCATTCCATATTCAGAGTTGTAGCCAGAGGCATAGTAGTTCAAGCAAGCCTAAGCCACAACCTGTCATTCTCGATTAACAGTTGTAGGTAGAGACACATATACCCATAAGCATACCTTTGGTTGGTGGACAGCCTTAAACCATCCATGCGAGGTTGATGTTCTTCCTCTTTAAAGAATTTGGGACACTTCCTCTAGCAGAAGACTTCAACTTCTTGCTATATTTGGAAGAGTTCCAGGAAATGCATCAAGCATTCTAGAGTTGGTGGTCATCCTTAAACCATCACAGGTTGTAGACCTCCCTTCTTCTAGTTTGAAGGTCTCCCTCTTCAAAATATGAGGAGAAATTCCTTTAGTAGAAGACCTCAGCTTCTTTCCAGATCTGGAAGAGTTTAAGGAATTGCACTAAGCATAACAGTGTTGGTGTTCATGCTTAAATCACCTCTTTATGCCAACATTTCAGAGAGCTCATTTAGCCTAAGTGATGCCATGCATATTTTTCCATTTATTACAACTCTCTTCTTGGACTCACACATACCCCTTCAGATTAAGGGGGGGATTTTGGGCACCTAATCGTCTACGGGTAGGTGTGGAAGGCGAATGGAAAAAAAGAGTCGAAGTGACCTTGGAATGTTGAATCCAAGGGTCACCTCATTGTATTGTAAATATACATCATATCAATGGTAAAATAAACTCATGCCTATATTCATCATTTTCCCTATTCTTGTGTTTTTACTATGCATGTGTTTAACAATATCCAATCCCAAAATTGAGACCCCATATCAGAAACAACAGTGGAAAGTTTTTGATCAAAACTTGAGAATTGAAGGAAAAGAGAAAACTAGCGAGGGGTAGCCAAGGCCTGAACTAGAACAAATATTACTTGATTATCATCATATGGATTCGGGTTGTGAAGTGAAGCAGAAGATCCTGGAACAACCTGATCTTTTATCCTTCTGTCAATCTCGTGCACATTCTGAGGTCAGCTCATCTCATTAGGAAGGATAAACTATGGGGGATGAAAATACTAGAACATATGGTACTGTTACTTTTGAATTCCCAATACCAGAAACAAGAGATGAAGCTCCTATGAAAAATATTCCTTTATCATATCTTTCATCCATTTAAGGGATGGCCATCGAAGATCTTGACACCTTTATGTTCGTGTTCGATGTCCTATGTAGAATTTCTAACTACACTATGAACTCCCAAAAGCTAAAACCGTTTCCTACTACTCTAAAAGGAGTAGCATTGAGATGGTTCATGAGAATGGGTGTTGGCTCGATCCGAACCTAGAATGACATGAAGGAGGCATTCCTCTCTAAGTATCAAGATTACTTTCAAACCAAGGATTGAAGGAAGAAACATTTAGAATTACACATAAGGAAGAGGAAAGCCTGGAAGACTACATGGAATGATTCCATTATAATTTTAAAAGGTCTAATTTTGGTGACTTAGCCCCGGAAATCTTGAAAAAAAATATTTATAAGAGGTATGAGAGATGATTGTTTAGAGCACTAGAATATGTTAGGAAAAGGATACATATCACAAAAATCACTTGAAGAAATAATGAATCTTTGTATATGGAGTTCAAGAGGATCGGCCAAGGGAAGGAGTCCAGTTCAAGACCCTTCATTCTGGATACAGAAGTCCACAAGTGGAGGAGTAACTAGAGTAGAGATCAAGAATCTATTTGAGGATTTTAATACTTACCTCCTTAGTACTCTATCTACCCAGATTACCACAGTACAAGTCAAGGAAGCACAAGCAGAAGCTGAAGTATCTTTGGCAATACTTTTTCCTCAATGCAAAAAGAAACATCTACAAAGGGAATGTGAACTAAACAACATTAGCTTGTCAACATTTTTTAGTTGGCATATTCCACTGTTCAATGCCCAGAACTACCCACACCGAAATAAATGCTTAGGGAATCAAGCGAGGAGGTCCATTCTTCCTACTTCATTGGATCAAAGAGACCATGGAATCCACGACTTATAGGTATGCCTCCAAATTTTTCCTCTTTTAATCCTTGGAATAATGCTTATAATGGTTAGAAATTTCCATGGCCATATCCTATTCCTTCCTCAACACAAATTCCTTCACCCTGGAACCAATGGCCTTCCCCTCCACCAATGTAATACCCTCCATCACAATTGTATCCTTAAAGTCATAATTGGAGAGGTAATGGCCAAGGTCTAGCCCCCTCTGCACTACCAATGTAGCAGAAGTTACAACTTACTCCTCTCCAAACTCCTGCACCTCCTATTCAACCCCAATTTCCTCTGAAACCTAACCACAACCCAAATAACAAGGCAGCCCATAGCATCAACACCCCAGCTACTTTCCAGAATTACCCTGTTACTCCTATTGGGCTCAATGATATTCAACTTCAATCGGGAAAAGTAATCAGACCTGGCCATATTCCTATCATTACTATGGAATAAAGTGAGTCACCTAGAAAGGGTATAGCCGATAAAACACCAACTGTTGCACTTGTAGAAGTCAGCTCAAAAAGGCTCGATGTTCCTACAAGAGACAACTCGGGCATGGATGGTGCATCTGTGACAATTGACTTAGCTGTAAGAGCTATGGATTCTCCATACCCTCAACGATTAATTGAAACTGGGCTAGCCTCACAAACTGATCAGATGTTTCTCAAGGAATTACAGAATCTGGATGTGCGGATTCCACTATTACAAGCTCTTAAGGAAGTACCTATTTATGCCAAAATAGTGAGAGATGTGTGTGTCAAAAATCCTAGAAGGAAGCCGAAGGACCCTGCTACTATCCATTTTATGGGGAAACTCTCCAAACTAATGATTGATTAGCCTTTATTAACTAAATATAACGACCCAGGAAATCCTACAGTTACTATTCATATTTATGACCAACCCATAACTAATACATTGATCGATTTAGGGGAAGCAATTAATGTAATGACCAAGGATGTTTTTATCTCCCTAAGACTTCATGGACTTAGACCTACACCTACATTACTTGAATTAGCAGATAGGTCCCATTTCAAACATGAAGGGGTGATAGAAGATGTGGTGATTATTGTAGCTTCTTGGAGATATCCAGCTGATTTTCTCATTTTTCAAACAAAATCCAACATGGGGGGTCATCCTTTAATTTTTGGGAGACTGTGGATAGCCACTGCAAATGAATTTATCAATTGTAGAACTAGATCTATGATGATCTCAGATGGGCAAGCCACTAATAATCTGAACCTTTACCGCCTAGCGAAACCGCACATAGATTTGACTAGTCCCTGGTGGGATGAATTTGAATCTGAATCTGATTTATCCCTACCTCTCCTCGCACTTGGAAAAGCACAATATTTTAAGGATGAAACAAAGGATGACAATATTAACAGTTTTATTAGCAATTCCCTCTCTATTTCTTCCATTAGAGATCTAGGGGAGGAAGATGAGGTAGATGATGTAAATACTGATCATATGAGAACCACTCCGCATACTGACAAAAGTCCCATCGAAATTGTGCTAGGTAAATATTTAAACATTAATTGTATAAAAAGGCATTTCCATGGGATTACACGGACATGAAAGGAATCCATCCTGGCCTATGCACTCACCACATTTACCTTAAATATGGTTGCAAACTAGTTAGACAACCACAACACTGAATGAATCTCGCACTTAAGGAGAGAGTGAAAGAGGAATTACATTAATGCTAACTTCATCTATCCCATCTCTAACAGTCAGTGGGTGTCTCCGCTCGTCATTTTTATGAAAGAGAACGACAAATGGAGAGTCTTTGTAGATTATAGGGAACTTAACAAGGCTACCCAAAAGGACCATTTTCCTTTACCATTTATAGACCAGGTCGTGGATACTCTTTCTCGGGGAAAAAAAAATAAAAAATAAAAAATAAAAAATAAAAAATAAAAAATAAATAAATAAATCATTCCTAGACAGATTCAGTGGTTATAACCAAATATAGATTTCCCTAGAAGACCAAGACAAGACAACCTTTACTTTCCCATGGGGTACTTTTGCATACAGAGTCCTTCCTTTTGGCCTCTCCAATGCGCCTGCAACCTTTCAAGGGAAAATTTTGGGTATCTTTTCGAATATGTTGAATGACTGCCTTGAAATTTTCATGGATGATTTTACACCTTACGGATATGCTTCTGAAACAACATTAGTTAATTTGGAAAATGTGTTGGAAAGTTGTGTACACAATAATGTTTCTTTGAGCACTGAGAAGTTCCACATGATGATGACAGAGGGGATTGTATTGAGGAATTTCATTTCAGCAGATGGAATCAAGGTAGACCCTACAAAAATTGAGGTAATCTCGAAAATCTCAACTCTCGGGACTTAAAAGGAGGTACTTAGCTTTTTGGGACATGCAGGGTACTATAGGAGATTTATAGAAAAAATTTCATAGATTGCATCTCCTTTGTTTTCTTTGGTTATGAAAGATGTTGAATTTGTGTGGACATGGAAGTGTGTGCAAGCCTTTTTGAAGCTGAAGCATTGTGTAACAACGTCACCTATTTTTCGAGGACCAAAATAGAAACTGCCATTTCATATTTCTACATATGCATCTAACATAGCTATAGGTGATGTTTTGGGTCAGCGGGAGGAAAAGAACCCTTATGCCATCTATTATATCAGTAATAATTTAACTCCAGCCGAGCTCAATTACACAGTGGCTGAGAAGGAGTTCCTAGCAGTAGTGCATGATATCAATAAATTTCGGCATTGCATCACCGGTATCAAGTATTTGTACACACTGACCACTCTAACATTCAATTTCTAATGAATAATCCTATTACTAATCGTAGAGTTACATGATGGTTATTTCTGCTACAGGAATTTTATATCACTATTCTAGATAAAATTGGGAAGGATAATGTAGTTGCTGGTTTTCTTTCTAGGTTAACCATAGGTGATAATTTCACTCCCAATGAAGATTATTTTCCGAATGAGTATCTTTTTGCCATATATACTCACTCACCATGGTATCCAGATATATAAAACTATATTTCTGCAGGTAAATTCCCACAATACTTATCTTCCAGAGAAAAAAGGAATATCATACAGTAGAGTGCCACTTACTCCTAGATAGAGGGAAATCTATATCATAGTGGACCAGACTTTCAAATTCTGAGGCATCTCTCTCCTATAAATGAATCGATCTGGGAGAATCTGAATCAATCTTGTGCAACCACTCAATAATATATCTTGAAGGCTTAGAGAAGACGATATTTTTGATATCTTGAAGGCTTGCCATGAGGAGCCGTGTGGAGGGCACTTCACGAACAAGAGGATGAGGTACAAAGTACTCTCAACAGGGTACTAATGGCCAACTATATTCCAAGACTCCAAGAGGTTTTTGAAGGGGTGTGATAGCTACCAAAGATGGGCCAGCCTCTGCAATTAGACGAGATGTCATTACAACCTCAAGTAGTGATAGAGCCATTTGAGAAGTGGGCCCTAGATTTTGTAGGGAAAATTAATCCTTCATCATATTAGAGATCATATATATTGGTCTGTACAGACTACATCACAAAGTGGTTCAAAGCGAAGGCATTAGCTAGAGCTATAGAGTAGGTTGTTTCAGACTTCCTATTCAAAGATATTTTTGTTCATTTTAGGATACCCAGGGAGATAGTGATGGATGGGGGGCCCCAAATTACATCTCATTTGATTCAAAAACTGGTTGAGAAGTATGGAATTAATCACAGGGTCACATCACCTTATCATCCACAAGCGAATGGTAAAATGGAGAGTACCAACAAATTTATTGAGGGAATTTTGACAAAGACAGTAGCCAGCCACTGAAGGAATTGGGCTGAAAAACTTCCAAAGGTATTGTGGGCTTATAGAAAAACATGGATGAATACTACAAACTTCTCACCATATGAATTGGTGTATGGTAAGAATACCTTATTCCCCATAGAGTTCGAAATAAAAACATTGAGAACGGAATTATAGGTTAATCTGGATTTAAGTACTGCACAAAGACAAAGGTTGAATCAACTCAATGATTTGGAAGAGAAAGGGTTAGATGCCATTAAGAAAAATGACATCATTCAACAACAAAGAGCTAGATGGCATGAAAAGTTCATTAAGAAGTATAAATTTCAAAAAGGGGATTGGGCTCTCTTGTACGATTCAATATTCAAAGATTTCAAAGGCAAGCTTTGCACCACATGGCTAGGTCCTTATGAAGTAGACACGTTCTTTGACAATGGGACTATAAAATTGGTTACCATTGATAGTGATAAGACACGATTACTGTTTAATGGGCACCGTCTGAGGTTATATCATCAACCTACTTCGAAGGATTCATTTATTAACATTGTCGCAAACTTTGATCTTCATGTTACAGCAGCAGGGGGATGTTCCCCTGTGCAACCTGAAATTTGAATTTTGAATAAGTGTAACAACTTAAAACCACTCTTGTGGCGGATGTTACACTTGTTTTAAAAATAATAATAATAATAATAAAAGAAAATAAAAATAACAATAATAATAAAAGAAAATAAAAATAATAATAATATAAGAATTTGACTGTGAAAAAATATTTTGGGGTGCATTCAGAGAATTGGTAGCAATTGAAAACCACTTTTGTGGCGGCTGTTACATCAATTTTTTCTAGAACATCATCCTTTATTTCCTGCATATTATACAAATATGATGTTACCCATTTTTTTTCATTATTTATTTTTCCTAAACATATTGTTTTATGAAGGATAGCGTAGTGGTTTTCTTGTTTGTTACATATGCAACAACCGATAGTCGTGAAGAGGATTTTGAATCTTGGCTACCATCTTGAAATGAAAAAATTATTAGGATATTTAAAGGAGACCACCATGACCGTTGGAGTAATCGCACCATTATATCCATTTCCTCCTTCATGTCTTTTCAGGTATGTCACCGAAAAGGTAACATCGTCATCCTCTAATAGTTCGATGATTATGGAAAGATTAATAACAATCCTTTTGACAGTTGTGGACTGTCATCATCATTAAAACTGGGGGGGGATAAATATTGTCATGATTATAAGCAATTTTTTAGCCTTAAATCCACCATTAATCTTGCATGCATCGAATTGAATACTATGAAAACCAATCATGACCGGATGTTGCCGAAAATGGGTTTCATACTTGAAGCACATCAGTTTCCATAATTGGACATTAATAGACGGTATGTGCGAGTATGAATTAGTGATTTAAAATCTTTTCACTTGTCTCCATGACATTCCATCATCTCCCTCCACCAGAATTTCTTGCACCCTTAATCGAAATTCTTAATCTAAGATAGCATAGTAGGTTGTTGGAAGATAGCAAGTAGTGTGTCGATATCTTGGTTGGTTGAGCTTAAGGATTAATTAAGGTTAACAACAAGATGGTAGGATCAGCAGTGAGACATGAGCTGGATTCCATTGAAGCTTTACAGAGTTTTCCAGAAGCATATCAGATATTTAGGGATGTTGGGTGGATCGAGTAATTTCAGAGGTTGAAGGGCTTGGATGAAACAATTGTGATGGAATTCGCCAGGAATTTGAATGACCGCCAAACCCAAGTCAGGGGTCTACGGATTGATGTGACAGAAGAATTTATTTCCTGAGTAACCACATTATCGGTCGAAGGCAGAAGATGGTTTAACAGGAAGGTTAACGATCATTCTCTGAAGGAGGATTTTCTTGTAGGATAAGAAAAGGTAGAGAAGAAAGGAAGAGGGGTTGATAGACTATCACTTCACCAACCTTGGGAAAATGTTGCCCTGAATCTGATAAAGTACATTACCTGTTAGGGAAGGTCTGCAATTTTCTTCAATTATCACTTTCCTTTATTGAGCAATCTTCGATACCATCAGAAGATCAATCTTCCATATCTATTGTTGGGAAATATCAAGAATATGGCTACAACAGTCAAAACGGAAGCACACCCTGAAGCTTGTGTTATCAACCATGGTCTTATCAAATTTATTGTGTTTGATGCCTTAAAACAACAAGGAAATATTTGGGAGGAGTTCAAACAGAAAATACCCAGGACGAGCAGAGGAAAACAAGCTGAGACTTCGGGAGAAATTCATGAAGGGACTGGAGTCCAAACTCGGTCCATCGAGGCAAGAATTGAGAAAATGCCCATTAATAAGCTGATTGGAGACAAACGACCGAAATAAACGGTGAAAGTTAGTATACCAACGGAAATGTCTCTTGTAGCTCAGAAGTAGGAGAAGGTAGAAGAGCTGGAAGAAGAAGAAAAAGAACCCTCCTTGCCAGGTAGGAACAAAACTCATACTCTGCTTTCAGAAATTGAAAATTTAAAGAAATAAAATGAACAGTTAAAGAAGAGATTAGCTGAAGCTAGGAAATTGGAAGCCTCAAGGCTAGATACCCTAGCTGAAGCTATCAAGAAAGCTGGGGGGGAGAAAAATCCAGGATCTGTATGTGTGGCATGTTCCCAAGAGTTAGCAGCTGTAGGGTATATATTTTGTTGAGAAAGCACCTGCTCAAGGGAGACTAAAACATAACCTGGGGAGGCTACTCCATAAGAACCTATTGAATATACTGTTGTTACATAAGAACTAGCAGTTAAAGCAGGGCCTCCCATGGCAATCGACTTGGAAGTCGACACACAAGAACCTGTAGAGGCCACTTCTATTACAGAGGAACCAACAGTGGATAAGAGGTTGACCAAGGCGAAATGAAGAAGACTGCTACCAAAGAACCCACCTATGACGTTTTTGTTACACAAGAGCCAACAAATGAGGTGGAGTAGTCCCACCCTAGAGAGGTTGTGACAACAACCATTTATATTTAATGTAGTGGAACACCGAGTCCCTTTGTGGGATGGAGTTCCGAGAATACTTTAATGATCTCTAAGTTACAGAAATGGAAAAAGGAGGCAATTTCCTTGTAGGAGGGAATGATCTCACTGAAAGAATATCAGAAGAAAATGAGTGCCCAACAAGAGAAATGGACATAGGAGGAATTGAAGAGAGGCTTGGAGGAATGGAAGCAGAAGGAAGCTGCAAATAAATAGAAGGAACAAAAGCTATTGTTACAACAACATGTTTAGGATTTTAATAATGATAAACTAAAGCTTCATGGCCTTTCCCTTAACTTGTTGGGGTGCATGCAACCTTCCCCGTCCTACCCTATTTTTTTGTGGGAACGTTACTATTTGTTTTAGTTAAAAGGCATTGTGGAAGATGGGCCCTATGTGGGTACCTCTACCTGCACCTTTTTAGATGTTTTTCACGCTTCTGATTTTGATGAAAAGAGCTTGTTGTGCGATTTTTTTTGCACAACACTATTTTTTAGCATGCTAGTATGCAGTTGGTAGAAACCGTATTCTCGTATATGGGATACTTGCAGTTACGTGCTTTCGTTTCATTTATGAGAAATCAGATCGAGTGGCATCTATCCAAAAAATCAATGGAGACTAATGAACATAAGACAATGCTATGGATTCAAGCTGAAATAGGAAGGGCCACTGAACTGAGGCAGGAATTTAGAAAGATTTTAAGTAATTTTGGGATAATGGAACCAGTTGGTGCCTATAGGAAAAGAATTATGGATTTCTGCCTAAATTAGTTTGCACATATTTAGAGTGAAGCACTGACAGGATGCCTTAAACGCACTCGAAGCTAGTAGTGATGGGTTGCTGGAAGGAGATCCTTTTAAATTTAAAAATTTTGCAGTTGTTGTTAAATATGTACTAGCATATGCCTAGGTAATAAAGTCCGTTAGTGCTTCCTGGATTGGACTGAAATTCAAATTTCCTTTGATATAACTGCCAGTACAGGAATACCAGGAACACTATGTGTTGAGCGATTATGAAGACGGGTCCTGGCCAAGATAGTTGGTGGCTACTCAGGGGTACAGGTTTCTAGATGAAGACACAACTAATGCTTATTGCTTCACTAATATACACAAGAGATATTATCGAGGAAGCTGAGATTTTTTTGCATGAGGACACGCAAGTACTTGAGCTGGGGGGAGATGTTGGGTGTCATTTTTGTACTCATTCCCTATGTTTTCTTCCCTCATTTCAACCTTTTTGACCTCCAACCTTGGGACTACGTTTTCATTTGTCCTTTTCCTTATTTTAAAGCAGTGTAACTTTACCGTCTTACATTATCTTTCTGTTCTCATTAATTATTATGATGTATTTTTTCCTTTTTGTGGCTAACTGGGATGAATATTGGAGGAAGTTTTTTGGACTTTTTTCTACTTTGTCAGATATCACTTTAATCACAAGAGACCCAGAACATATAGGCACATAGAACTAGTTGGGAGCATGTAGTTACATTGTGCTGTTACATGGTGTTGCTACCTCACAAAGAGTCAACATCTCCACTGTCATGACCACTGTTGTTACACCACGATGTTGTTACACTGCGATGTTGTTACAGTTCCGTTGTTACAGATTGTTGTTACAATCGCGCTGTTAATTGCATACTATAAACTTTTGGACGTTGATCTGTATTCAAAAATATTTTTATGCTATAGCTATCGCATTCCAACGATGGCTATAGGAGTCATCATATATTGTCATTTAGAATAACAACTTCAAGCAGTTTTTATTGAAATCAATATTTTCCCAGTCAAGACTCTATTGAGGGAATCGGTTTTAACTATTTTTAATTTATTTTTATAAACATGAGAATCGTAATATTCGCATGACTGATCTGTCCCTCATTTTATGAACATGTAACTTTTATATAAGCACTCAGACATTTAAGGTTAGGGGGTTTAGCACAGAACAATATCACCATTTTGACTCTGTAATTTTGATTACCATAATACAAAATATCATATTGTTGATGTTATATGTGTTGACTGATTTAATTCTTATTTAGTTTCCATCTTCTCTTGTGCCTTGTTAGGGAGGAAGGGCCCTCCTCTTTAGCAGGGACTGCAGTGATAAAGTAGTTGTAGTATATCTCATATTTTCTTTTGCGTATTTGTGGAGTGCTAGTGTTGATGTGTCGGTTGTAAGTAGATATGCTTTAGTTTCAGGTATTTATTATGTTGTTGCATAGATTCAATTAGAAATACCAGCTGGTGTAGTTATCGTGTGGCACACTAGATACCGGTTTATTTGAAGTGTGATTACATTTTTGTAGATCCTTGTTTTATTCCAGCATGAGTGTTAAATTTCAGCAATTGGTTCAACAACTATTTATTCTTGTTTTATTTTTGCTTCTGGTATGATGTATCGGCACAGAAAGTGCAACTGTCATTGAAATAAAAGACGTGCCTGGATTGATAATTTATGTGTACCATCTTAGTCATTTAACAATGATTAAAACAATCCAACACCACTGACTAAAACAATGGTAGACATCTATTGGTTTATTATTGAATCTAAGGTCTTTTCATTTAGGCTCTTTCTAATTTAGAACCCTAGTGAATTGAGAGGAATTTGAAAGACAAGGTCTTGATTATTTGAGTATGTTGATCTATGAACTCTAGCCAAAGGTTTTTTTTTTTATAACAATATAGGGTTTGTACCCTATGATTTATTTCTTCTTCTCTAAAGAAATTGAAACCATAATCCATTCATGATGATGTGAATGGGGTTGTCTTACAATATTGCAGAATGAAGATGACAAAGTGGATGCATGTAGTCCATGAATTAAGAAGGACTCCAAGCACTGTAATAAATGACAGCTGACTAGAAATAAATGACAATAATGGAGGATAAAAATTGAAATGCAAAGGGTAGGATGCACACTTGACAATGAATGGCTACTCAAGAGGAGCAAGTCATCGAATTTCTTTCCAACTATGTTACATTTGTCGACATTATATTTATAGAATAATAATACCTGTAATGCATACAAAATGTCTTAAAGATAGATAAAGAATAAGAAAAATAACAAAATAAATTAAGAAACATTTTTATGAATAAATAAAAATTATACAAAACTGAGGCACATGAATACCTGAATGAGATCTTCTTGGTTTCAAGAATAATTTATTGGAGTAGTCTAATCTTGGATAAAACATTCCTCAATTTGACGAAGTAGCAACAAATTCAACATTGACTTGGTTGTTCATTTGTTGGAGCTAAGGAAGTTTTCTCCAAGACTATCCAAATCATAGATTATGCTCTACTAAATAGGTCCAACCACGTGAAGATGGAAGCCCTTATTCCCCCTCCCCACACATCACTCTCCATACCCCAGTACCTAATCTATATACTGTAAAACAACATGATAGGAACACATTAAGATTCATGCATACACACTAGCAAAACATAAAATTGATAAAGAAACAAATTTGTTGACATTAATCCTCTGGAAACTTCTAACAAAGTATATTTCATATTTTTGTAACATAAGTACAAAAAAATGAGCAAGAAATCATTCAAAAAAAATGTATCCATCAAAAATATTTTACAATAATATGTCTTATACAATATATTATAACATTGCACATCATCAAAAAAAAGGTTACCTCCTTATTATTAGCCATATAATTCAAAATGTTATCATCCATTTCTATATTTTCATCTTTTGGCCAGGGATTTTTTGATGATGATCGTAATTTTATCCTCGGGTGTATTTCATCCCTAGTTATGATGTTCTCACGGAGTCAAGGATGTTGTGGGGGAGCATCGCCTACCAAAATTATTAAATTTATATGGTCAAATTGAATATCATTGAAGTAGAATTTTAATAATCAAATATACCTTTGTAATGTAATTATTTACCTTGTGCACTAGTCGATAATTTTGCAAGTAATGCCTCATGGTCCTATTCTGGTTGAGGATCCTCCTATATGAGATGCTCCATCATTCAAAACACATAAAATTATAAGTAGGAAATCATATATGAATAAGTAAAAAAATAGAAGAACATACTTGATAAGTATGAAATTATTAAGTATCTGATAAATATACAACCCTATTACCATTGTGGGCCTCATCTTGGGGTTGCACCCCACTGTCACAGGTTTCCTTGGGAGAACCAAAATGTTTTGGCTAGTGTGGCACATTATCAGAGGAATAATGCTCAGTAGCCATGGTATCATCTATATTTGTACTCCACTACTAATTAAAGAAAATCAACACATTAGATTTATATAAAACATGATTGTATTTTATAATTAATGAAAGGTTAATGTGGATTGATTTTTATTTACCTTCTCCTACAAAATTCATCTTGGGGTTTTACTCATGCTTATTTGGCATTTGAATATGCCTTTAAATCCGAACTTGAAACCAATCTCGAAGAATTACTTCACATATTCAGTTTTGAATACATCACCTTGCATTGCATACGTGTATTTTTATTATTATTTTCTAACACAATTACCATAATGTTGGAAGGTGATATAACTTACATATAATATTGTTAATAAGTTTTGGGTAATTACAATTTGTGCATGCAGCATCAAATAGTCACACTGGCCCAATTTTTTCTACCCATGTTTCTCAAGCCTTGCCTTAGTTGCCTTCGAAGATTCAGGGACCTTATGAAAAGTTTCAAGTATGTTATATACTGCAATTTTATGCAAAACTAAAGAAAATTAAACGTATTGAATTCAAGATTTAATTTGTACCTTGCTTAACCAGGTGGTACTTTCCCTTGTTTTTTAATTTCCTTCTCCTTTGCGTCCTCAATGAGGCCCTTCCATTTCATATCAAGAAGCATGGGAGGGGACTCATCCCTAGGGTTTTCCACCAATTTTCTCCTATAGTGGTCTTGTAGTTGTTTTAACTATCTTACAACTACAATGGTGATCTTGGTTTTATTGAAGGTATATACCCCAAATTGATATTCAAGGTGGTCCATAAGCTCTTTTTTAAAGTGGTAATTTTTGCAATTCAACTTTTTGCGTATGGTGGGCTCAAAAATATCTAATGCTTTGTTATCCATTTTTGTATAAAACAACTTGTTACCTACATGAAAAAAATTATAACACCATCTTCCCACATCTACCCAACTAACCGACTAACTAGGGTAAAAATGCAATGAAAGTCTACTATAAAAATATTAAACCTCCTAGGTGACCTTAAGGAAGTGGAACTGATGGAAACACAACATACAGACCTTGTACAACAACAAAAAAATCCCCAGTAGGTAGCCCAACCATTCATGCCTCCTACCCCTGGGTCACACTGACATTTTGACCTCTTTGAGCCATAGCCGCAGGCATAACACTGCATACTAGTGGCCATGAGACTATAGTCGTAGCCATAACACTGCATTCTAGTGGCTATGACTCCAAATACTAAGTTATGTGTCAGTGGCCCCAAGATTTGAGCCACCTTTTCAAGCCCAAAACCTAGTGCTCTACCTAGAACATCATGAAAAGCTCAGGGATGATAAATAAAAATAAGACAATGATACAAAAGCAATCACATCATTAAGAACTCATGTAGACGCCTCCTAGCCATGACAAGAAATCTTTCAAACATGTCACAAACATTGAAACTACAGTTGTAAACAACATAATATCGCATAGGGGTCTCATACTTATCTGAGAATCGCTATGAATAATTTCTCCCTTACATAATTAGATGCAATATTATTATTTGACCATAGATATATGGTGCATTCATTTAAAATTTGTTGTAACTCCGTAATTCTGAAGGCTAAAGACAGAATAATTGGGGAAACATCAAACCACTTCGGAATCTAGGACCTAGCCTTCCTAGATTTAGAGAGTGCTCTATATGTTAGATATAGATTTGTTTATAGTGGAATTTTAGGCTAGTTATTAGTGCATAGAGGTTTGTTTGAATATTTTTTTGAGGCAGTAGAAGGGGGCCATTGGGCTATGGAGTCAAAAAAGTGTAAACAGATTCAATTGGATGAACAACTGAGATCAGGTGCAACCAGGAAAGATAGCCATGCCAATGGGTCTCTACAGCTTATGAAATGCAAAAGAGGAGGAGCTTAAGGTTCAATGGGAATGCAGAGAAGACCGTTTCAAGACTGAGCAAGGTATCCCATGGTAAGTCCTACACAAAAATTTCTATCCACGGTAAACAAAAGAAAATAGTATCTAAAACAAAAGAATCACAGATTACATGGAGAAGCACTTCACCACAGATCATAACACAAGAATCCAGAAAACAACATAATCCTTCATTCATCCACAAGAGAGTGCTTACAACTAGCTAAGTCTATTACAATGGTTTATCCCTTCCGGGACTCTCTTCATACAACTAATGCATACAGTATTTATAGAAAACTTAAGTTGGTTCCTCTGTTTGTTACAATGATAGTTCTTAATTACAATAAAACTAAACCTTTTCCAAGTGGAAAAATGTAGGAAGTGATGAGACAGTTTGGCCATAACAATAGCTTTAGCAATCCATTATTGATTACAGAGTGAGGAAGAAATTTCCTCTCAGGATCTCGAGGAGACTATGATAGAGTAACACTTTGACATGTGGAACCTCACAAATGATGATAAGATAATTCTAGCCAAGAAGGTGGATGCAACAATCCGTTATGATCAAAATTTGGCTTTGTTTGATGCTGAAGAGGCGAGGAAGGCTCTGACACCTTAGCTCTTCATCTTCAAAAAACCGTTGTTGGAGTGTTAAATCGATGAGGTGCTTGGATCAATAATTGTGTTGATGTGTTCGCTGCCCCTTCGGTTTCTACTGTTATGTCACAATTAGTTCTGAAAAAATGCCCACCTCAACCTTTTCCGTCTGTTTCCTTGTGACGTTCAGCCTCCCTCTGCTTTTTGCTCCTTGTCGGGTCTTATTCTACCACAAGTCCTTTTGCCGCATTTCGCCTATTTCTTCATAAAATGGCACACAAACCTCATACGCCAGGACCTAAAATCCTCTAGATTTCATCTCGGAACCACATTGCGTCCGTGCCAACATAGCAATTCATATTTTGTTTTCTTTAACTTTTCCTTAGCACTTATCTTTTAAAACTTGCGATGTGCACTATGCGATTGGGTCCCACTTGGCATCGCGCATCGCACTTCGGCGACTTTATCAGTTACCTCCCACGATTATACTTTAAAACTTGCAATTTGTGATTTTCAATTGGGCCCCACCTCATCGCACATTGCACTTCAGCAAGTATAACACTTACCCTTTGCACTTAACTTTTAAAAATTACGATGTGCAGTATGTGGGTAGGGCCACGTCATCTACCATGTCAACTTGCCACGTCATTGCCACGTCATCTTCCATGTCAACTTACCACATCACCTTGCCATGTCATCATAAATCAACTATGATCTATGGGGTCGAGGCCACATCATCTAGCACATCACCTTGCCATGTCACTGCCATGTCATCTTGCCATGTCACCTTACCACGTCATCACATATCGCACTTCGGATAATTTAACATTTACCTCCGCACTTATTCTTTAAAAATTATTATTTACGACCGAGTCCCACCTAGAATCACACATCACACTTCGGAGACTTTATCACTTACCTCCCATGGTTATCCTTTAAAACTTGCGCTTTGCGATTTGCAATCGGGCCGCACCGCATCGTACATCCCACTTCAACTATTTTAACATTTACCTCCCGGATCTATCCTATAAAATTTTCAATTTTCGATTACGATCGGGTCCCACTGTCATCGCATATCGAACTTCGACAAGTTTAACATTTACCTCATGCGCCTATCCTTTGAAACTTGCAATATGCGATTGCAAAGAGAGGTAGAAGTTCAGACTATAGATATAAAGGAAATGTGGGTGTTTATTGTGGTTTATGTAACACTTAATATATATGAATGTATCAAGTGGCCTAAAGTGGGTGCGGAGTTGTGAATAAGGAAAGTTTAAATGAGAAAATGATATGGCTGCTAGTGGGTGGGTGGAGCTATAACAATATAATTTAGAACTTTAATATAAAGTAATAATTCCCAAAGGTTATGTATGTGGGTCTTGGGGTTTAAATGGGATTCAAAGCATTGGAGTTCAGAATTTGGGAAAATTAAAGGTAAGAAGAGGGTAGATGGAATGAATAAGGGCAGTCTGGATTTTTCTCACCATCACACTTAAACAACAACACTTTCTTCTTTAAACTGAACTAAATGAAGATAGATTCATTTGATGCTCTTGATAGTCAGGACTTCCCTTTTTTCCTAAAATAAATGCTAGCCATGGAATATTATTTTCATTGTGAAAGACCTGAGAAAATAATCAGTCACCTTGTGATAATGTGAAATACAGGAGTCTAACAGTGGCTCCAGTTGGGGATGGCAGCTCCTTCAAGAGGTGTCAAGAACACTGTAGACTAGTGGCCTGATCGATTAGGCTGATCCCACACGTGTGACTTAATCTACTATAAAACCTCTATGGTTGACAGTCTTCAAGCTGAAATTAACACTCTCTGCAAAAATAAAGTCTGGAACACACTTGAACTGAAAAAAAAACAACATTGTGGAACTACAACTAGAAAAATTCTTAGATTATAGATCTTATTTTCACACCTACTTACCCTAATATAACTTGGAGATGATATATACACTAAGTGAACTCTTTTTTCCAAGTAACCAATCAAGTAAATGACTACAGGATTGATTCTTGTTCACCTTTATGGGTAGGCTGAAAAAACAAAAAGGCCACTCCCATATTACTTGCTACTAAACAGCCGTGTTCAAACTTTTCCTTAAACTTGGCAGCAAACCATTCATGGAATAACATACTCCTTCCTTAGATGATTCAAAAATGTCAGCAAAAGTATCTTGGAACAATACCTGGTCCTGAGGATTCAAATAACAAGCTTCTTCTAGGACTGCTCTTTGTTCCAATTTGTTATGCCCAGGATCCCTCTGAAAATGAAAATATGCACATTCTTCATGGTCATATGATATGGAATCCTCATTGTATACTGATATGTTGTCCTCAAGAAAACCTGATATGTGTTGACTGAGATTACTGAATTATGTTTGAAGGCCATTATTTTGATGAGCATAAGTACTTTCTGGAAATAAGCCTTCTTGAGAATGTAAAACAACATCAGTATCAATATGTTATAAATTTTTTTCTTCATGAGACAATACTTCAGTACATAAATCAACAACAGAACAAATAGAAATAATCTCCTCATTACATAAAACTTGAGAGGTTGGCTGCATGCTTAGAGTCTGGTTAATTTATTCTTCAGTTAAAGGAGGAGGCAATCTCTGTTTTCTTTGGATTAAAAAACAATTGATTTCTTTCTCTTGTGAATACTGATCATGAGACTGAATGTATTCTTTAGCCTCACACAAAAGATCAGATGAATTATCATTTGTCCTTTCATCTCCTAATTTCTTTCATATTCAACTAACTTCTATTGGTTATCATGAAAATTAACATGAGAAAGAAATTCATAAATTGCTTCTAAGAGATCCTCAGGATGCCAATTTCCTAAATCTTCATCAATATTTACAAGGTATTGTATGAGTTCCTTAGAATGATCACAAAAATTTTCAGCTAATGATAAAGATGGATAATGTTCTATAATTCTCATAAAGCACCTTGTGGAAATATTTTAAAGAAAACAAACTACCAGGGTTCAGACCTTCATACCATTCCCTCGCTTTCCCTTCAAATGTTACCATGAACATCTTCATGAGTCAATCCTCATGCCATTCGAATTTAAATCTCCATGAATGTATATGAAATTTAATGATATGTAACAAATCATCATCAAAATTATCATCTTGAAAAATAGGAATATTTCTCTCCCAATTTACCTGAGGCATTTTGTGTGGGAATCCAGAAATGTGATCTTTGTTCATTGGAGCATACCTGTGTTGTATTATTGGATTCATTTTGTCAATAAATCAATGAGTGGAGTCACCACATGTCTGCAACAAATCTAGATTCTTCTACTAGTGGAGCCTTTGGGTCAACTGAAAACTGTGGAGTTGCGAGTGAATCTCTGTTCCTGGATTTTGCTGCCAATGGAGTTGCCAGGTGAATGGAACAACCTTCTAGTGTTTGAATTCTATTCACCATCAAATTCAAAGAAGAACTTGATAAGTGTTACCAAGGAAGATGAAACTCGATCCCCAGTATGGTCGCCATTATGTTTCCACTTCGTAATTTTGAAGGCTGAAGACAGAACAACGGGGGAAACATCAAACTGATTTGGAATCCAGGACCTAGCCTTCCTAGATTCAGAGAGGGCTCTCTTTGTTAGATATAGCTTTGTTTATAAGGGAATTTTAGGCTAGCTATTAGTGCATAGGGGTTTGTTTGAATATTTTGTTGAGGTAGCAGAAGGGGGCCATTGGGTTATGGAGGCAAACAGGTGCAAACAGATTCAAATAGATGAATAACTAAGGTCAAGTGCAACCAGACAAGCTAGCCATGTCAATGGATCTTAAAAAATTATGAAATGGAAAAGAGGAGGAGCTTAAGGTTCAATGGGAATTCAGATCAGACCATCTCGGAATTCTACATTCTGGTCTCAGAGGAAAACATAATGTACTATTTTAATACTGAGAAGGGTACCCCATGGTAAATCCTACACAAAAATTTCTATCCGCAGTAAAGAAAAGAAAAAAATATGTATAACAGAAGAATCACAAATTACATGGAGAAGAACTTCACCATAGATCATAACACAAGAATAAAAAAAAAACATAATCCTTTATTCATCCACAAGAGAGTGCTTACAACCAGCTGAGTTTGTTACAATGGTTTATCCCTTCTGGGCCTCTCTTCATACAACTAATGCATACATTATTTATAGAAAAATTAAGTCGGTTCCTTTGTTTGTTACAATGATAATTCTTAATTACAGTCAAACTAAACCTTTTCCAAGTGGAAACATGTAGGCGATGATGAGACAGTTCAACCATAACAGTAGCTTTAGTGATCCATTATTGATTACAGAGAAAGGAATAAATTTCCCCCCAGGATCCTGAGGAGACTATGTTGGAGTAACACTTTGACATGTGGAACCTCATAGACAGTGATAAGATACTTCTGACCAAGAAGGTGGAGGCAGCAGTCCGTTATGATCAAAATATGGCTTTGTCCGATGCCAAAGAGGAAAGGAAGGATCTGAAACCTTGGCTCTTCATCTTCAGAAAACCATTGTTGGATTATTAAATCAATGAGGTGCTTAGATCAATATCTTTGATGATGTGTTCACTGCCCCTTCGGTTTCTGATGTTATTTCAAAATTAGTTCTGCACAAATGCCCAACTCGACCTTTTCTGTTTGTTTCCTTACGACGTTCAGCCTTGCTCTTCCTTTTGCTCCTTGTCAGGTCTTATTCTACCACAAGTCCTTTTGCAAAGTTTTGTCTATTTCTTCATAAAATGGTGCACAAAACTCATATGCCTGGACCTAAAATCCTTTAGATTTCATCTCGGAACCACAGCGCGTCCGTGCCAACATTTCACTTCATATTTTTCTGTCTTTAACTTTTCCTTAGCATTTATATTTTAAAGCTTGCAATGTGTGCTATGCGATCGAGTCCCACCTGGCATCACACATTGAAATTCAGTGACTTTATCATTTACTTCCTGCGGTTATCCTTTAAAACTTGCGATTTTCCATTTGTGATTTACGATCAGTCCCCACTGCATCGCACATTGCACTTCGGTGATTATAACACTTACCCTTTTCCCTTAACTTCTAAAACTTGCGATGTGCGGTATGTGGGCTAGGGTCACGTCATCTACCACATCACCTTGCCATGTCACTGCCATGTCATCTTGCCACATCACCTTGCCATGTCATCATAAATCAACTGCGATCTATGGGGTCAAGGCCACGTCATCTACCATGTCAGCTTTCCACGTCACTGCCATGTCATATTGCCACGTCATCACATATCACACTTCGGTGAATTTAACATTTATCTTCGCACTTATTATTTAAAACTTGAGATTTGTGATTTACGACTGGGTCCTACCTAGCATCGCACATTGCACTTTAGCATCTTTATCACTTACCTCCCACAATTATCCTTTAAAACTTTCTCTTTGCGATTTACGATCGGACCCCACTACATCGCACATCACACTTCAGCTATTTTAACATTTACCTCCCACACCTATGCTATAAAATTTGCAATTTGTGATTGTGATTGGGTCCCACCATCATCGCATATTTCACTCTGGAAAGTTTAACATTTACCTCCCATGCCTATCCTTTGAAACCTACGATGTGCGATTGCGAAGAGAGGTAGAGGTTCAGACTTAGGATATAAAGGAAATGTGGCTGTTTATTGAGATTTATGTAACATATGATATATATATGAATGTATCAAGCGGCCTAAACTGGGTGCGGAGCTATGAATAAGGAAAGTTTAAATGAGAAAATGATATGGCTGCTAGTGGGTGGGCAAAGCTATAACAATAGAATTTCTAAATTTAATATAAAGGAATAAGTCCCAAAGGTTATGTATGTGGGTCTTGGGGTTTAAATGGGATTCAGAGAATTAGAGTTTAGAATTTGGGAAAATGAGAGGTAAGAAGAGAGTAGATGGAATGAATGAGGGCAGTATGGATTTTGCTCATCATCACACTTAATTAGCAACACTTTCCTCTTTCCACTAAACTAAAGGCAAATAGATTCATTTGATGTTCTTGATAGTCGAGACTTCCCTTTTTTCCTAAAAGTAAATGATAGCCATGGAATATTATTTTCAGTGTGAAATACCTAAGAAAATAGTCAGTCACCTTGTGATACTGTGAAATATAGGAGTCTAACACAAGTAAAAACATGGAGAGAGCCATACATCATCACTAATAAAATTCATGCTTATAACCAACATAATGACAACATAAATACCATGGATATAACAATAATATAATACACATATAAATGAGTTCATTTATACATCAAATACCAAAGGAATGATCTCTTCATTAATGAACGTAAAAACCAATCTAAGATGGGAATTCCACATTCCACCCGACCATTATTGGCTGAGACAAATCTCTCTTCAACCAATCACCCACGTGCCATATTCCAAGAATGAATGTGGGACTCATAACCAACCAAAAAGAACCAAAAAAGCATGAATGCTACCAGAGTTCTCTGCCTACAACATGAGGAATTTGATTTCCTTCTAGTCTCTTAGGCTTTACCGTAATCCACAGTATGATCCACAGATCACTGTTAGAAAATTAAATATTACAGAGTAATGAAACACATAAAATATGCGGAAAACACAAGCACACAAAACAGCCAGGACACAGATATACGTGGTTCACCTAGTTTGGGCTATGTCCACCCCAAACAGCCAGTCCTTCCTTTCTATTATCCAGAAAATTGAAGAGACACAACCTACAACAAGTCCGATGTAATATCCTCTATTCTCTCTCACAGTCTCCTTATATGTTTCTCGTTCTGAGAATACACATACAATACATAGCCGCAATACAATACCCTCATACAAAGTGAGGGTTTTCCTTCTAGGGCAAAAAACCCTAAACTAAACATAACTTCTACCGTAAGATCATACGCCTAATGAATGTTCCAGATTGACTAGAAATTACTATACTTTTACAAGGCAATTTTACATCTATTTTTAGCTTCGAGGGCACTACCCCCAAAACCCCCCTGCAGGGGGGGGCTCCATAAAGTCGCAGCCCCCCCCCCCTGGACCTCCCAGGTAGCGTTTAATTACGGGTCGCATTGCCTCCCCCATTAAGGTACAGGGTTCAAATTTTGTGATACAAAATAAACAAGATAATCAGGCTCCACACCCAACAATCTCCCACTTGGAGACTGATTGTAGCAACTCCATCACTGCTTCATTTGCTGGACAATGACTCCTCTTTAGACCTGGCTGTTTCTCATCTTCATCTCCATCATTGAAGACCAATTGAAACTGAGCATAATCTCAGTTTCTCCCTGGTTACAACTTTTGTTAGCATATCTGCAGGATCCTGGCTAGTGTGTATCTTTTCCAGCTTCAACTGTCCATCTTCCAATACTGACCGTATGAAATGGTACTTGAGCTGTATGTGTTTAGTCCTGGAATGAAATGTTGATTTCTTTGCAAGATGAATGGCACTTTGGCTATCACTGTATAACGTGCCCATATCATGCTTCTTACCCAATTCATCCATAAACGTTTGTAACCAAATCATTTCTTTACTAGCCTCTATAGCAGCAACATATTCTACTTCTGTTATTGAAAGTGCAACACAAATTTGGATTTTTGAAACCCAACTGACAACTATTACACCTACAGTAAATACATATCCTGTAGTGCTCCTCCTTTTATCTCTGTCACTTGCCATATCTGCATCAACATATCCCTGTAGATCAATGTTTGAACCACCAAAGCATAATTCTTGATTTGTGGTACCTCTCAAATATCTGAGAATTAATTTCACTGCCATCCAATGTTCTTTTCTTGGATTTTTCATGTACCTACTTACAACTCCCACTGCATGTGCAATATCAGGCCTTGTGCAAACCATTGCATACATTAAGCTTCCAACTGTTGATGCATATGGAACTTTAGACATATAGTCCATTTCTTCTTGGGTCTTGGGGCACATCTCCTTACTAAGTTTGAAATGGCTAGAAAAAAGTGTACTAACTAGTTTTGCATTCTGCATATTAAATCTTTTCAACACCTTTTGTATGTACTCATTCTGAGACAGTGTTAGTTTGCAATTTTTCCTATCTCTACTTATTCTCATACCAAGGATTTGTTTTGTAGCTTGCAAATCCTTCATTGCAAATGAATTTGCCAATTTTCTTTGGAGCACATTTATTTCCTGCATGTTAGACCCTGCAACAAGCATGTCATCTACATACAATAAAAATATAATATAGCTGCCATCATTTTTCTTTTTCATATAAACACAATGATCAGAGTGAAATCTAGTATAACCTTGTTGAGACATAAACCTGCCAAATTTTATATACCACTACCTTGGAGCCTGTTTTAAGCCATACAAGATCTTCTTTAGCCTGCACAATAATTTTTCCTTCCCTTTGACCTCATATCCTTCTGGTTGCTCCATATAGATCTCTTCCTCCAAATCTCCATGGAGAAATACTATCTTTACATCTAACTGTTCAAGATGTAAGTATTTCGCTGCTACGAGACTTAAAAGAGTTCTAATTGAAGTCATCTTAACAACAAGAGAAAATATTTCATCAAAATCAATACCTTTCTTCTGTGCAAACCCCTTCACCACAAGTCGAGCTTTGTACCTCTGTTTTTCTCCATCTTCTTCCTACAGCCTGTAAACCCATTTATTCTGCAATGTGATTTTACCTGCAGGCAACCTGACTAAGTCCCAAGTCTGGTTATGCATTAAGGAGTCCATCTCTTCTTCCATGGCTAGCTCCCACTTCTTCCTGCTTTCAACCTACATTTCTTCTTCATAACAATCAGGTTCACCAGAATCAGTCAATAATAAATAATATAATGAAGGAGAGTATCATATAGGGGGTCTACTTATCCTGGTAGATCTTCTAACACCACTTTCAGGTGTTTGAGGTGCCTGTTGCTGTTGTGGTGGTTGCTGTTGTTGTGGCTCTTGATTATTATTATTTTCAGGTACCTTTACCTTTTTTGTGATCTCATCAAGAACTGTTTATTCTTTGTTTTCTTTTTCCTATTTCTTTTCCTACAACTGATTCTTATACAATACCTTTTCATTGAATATTACATCTCTGCTCCTAATGATTTTGTGATTTTCATAATCATATAAGTGATAACCAAAATAATTAACACCATATCCAATAAAGGTACATTTATTTGATTTTTCCTCAAGCTTTGTTCTATTTTCTTTATTAATATGGACAAAGGCTTCACAACCAAAAGGCTTTAAAAAAGAGTAGTTTACCTTTTTACCTGTCCATGCTTCCTTAGGAATACCACCATCCAAGGAACTTGAAGGCCCTCCGTTTATTAGATAAAGAGTGGTATCTACAGAATCAGCCCAAAATTTTAAAGGCAATCATGCATGCAATCTCATGCACCTTGCATGCTCCATGATTGTTCTATTCATTCTTTCTGACACACCATTTCCTTCTAGTGTTCTTGGAACTGTCTTCTCTCTGCAAATTCCATGCTCTGAACAATACCTGTCAAACTCTTTGTTGCAATATTCACCTCCATTGTCTGATCTGAGACACTTCAACTTCTTTCTTGTCTCAATCTCAACCAAAGCTTTCCATTTCTTGAAAGTATCAAATACATCATATTTATTCTGAATACAAAAAATCCAATTTTTTCTAGTTGCATCATCAATAAAATTAACATAATAACTAGAGAGACCAAGAGATGATTCCCGAGCAGGTCCCCATACATCTGTATGCACAAGCTTTAATTTTTAGCTCTTCTTTTCTTTCCCAACTCTGAGAAATCTGACTCTCTTGTGTTTTCCATAAATGCAATTCTCACAGAAATCCAAATCAACATTCTTAAAACCTGGCAAAAAATTTCTTGAGTGAAGAATGTTATAGCATAATTTTTCACCCTCATGTGATTCATGGTTGTCTCTATGGCCTTGGGCACCCATTCCCACAGACTTGAACAAATTCATTAAAAAACAGTGTTAAAAATCCCATACGCGGTTATGCCCAGACTTTTCCGCATGTATACGTGAGTCCACATGTACTTTTCCGCGCATGCCATTAAAATCATTAAAAAATATATAAAAATTCCCTATTTTAGGGTTGGGTTGATGGTTACTTCAGTAGTTCAACCACCCCAGCACGTGGCCAACTATTTCCAACTGATTGAAACTACTTTGAGGGAGTATAAAAACCCCTCATGTGTATGGCCTAAGGGAGAGAGAAATTTTATAGATATTATACTCTGTTGGAATCCCAATTCAAGTCTGAATTCCCGTGCCTCCTGCACTTTCCCAGATTTATACAGGAAACCCTTGTTTCCTGGAGATGTTCATCCATTTATATGCCATCTCGAGTGCACAAGTCTTGAAAGTGTCTTAGCGAGGCAAGGGTGGGACGGATCCGGACGACGGTTTGTTCGAAGATCGTGGAAGGATTCATGTAATATCTCCACTCTTTATTTCTGTACATGCTGCTCGCAATAATGAACAACCATCTTGTTCCTGAACTTATGTGTTAGTATCTATTTGCAAATGTGAAAAGATTGATTATTAAGCATTTATCATTGTTTATGTAATATTTCACATGGATTACACTAAAATATAAGAGAAATATATGCTGTACAACTAGGTTTTCGTGCATGTTCTTTCTTGTTTTCCAGGTTGAAGAAGAAGAAGGGTTGCTGGGGGTTTGGACCCCGCGGGATCTACACCGAACGTAGGACTACGGGTGAGTTCTACTATCGTTGTTATCTAGTTTTTAGCATTTAAGTATGGTTGTGTGTGAGTCCTTCTAAATAGCATGCCCTGATGTCTGGAGGTTTTGACCCAACAAACCTCTAGGGTGTTTTTCCCCGAAACAGAACTGGCGACTCCGCTGGGGATCGCATTTTTGTGATTCCCCTGTTGGGTGGTTTCAACTGTTTGAAAGGTTTCCAATAGTTTTAACTATTCTTACCAGTCTAGTTAACTTTTTCTCAGTCATACTAAAGACCTGGTTCTTTATCCAGGCTTGATCTTTTTTATTTTTCATTATTTACCTTTCCATACGCGAGTTTGTCTGTACACAGATGCATATACACGTAGTTTGCTTCAAAGGTAGCCGTGTATATGTGGGTTTCCTTTGACAAAATCGCGTATGCACGCTTGTTTCAAAACTGTTAAGTAGCGTATGCCTAGGCCAATTTTGAAATTTTTGATTTATTGACTTTTTAGTCTTGTCTGCCTGTGGAGACCTGTTCCTGCAGTGTCTTTATACCCTCTGGATTGTGTTGAAAGTGGTCATTGGTATTTTTTCTCTCTTTTTTGGGTGAAGACTAGCTTATCTGGCAAATCTTATTTTAAGTGCTTGCATTTCTGGTTCGAGTACCAAGATCTCTTTTTGGGGATTCTTGGCTGTTCTGCTTTATCAGGACAGAGAGCTTTTTCTCATATACTCTTTCCTCATCTTATTTTTTTCTTTGCGCTTGGATTTGTGCCGGCTTTCGGTTAGTTTTCTTGAGTTCATTTGACTAGGTCTTGTTGCAATTTTTTGAAGAGTCTTTCTTGGTTCTTTGAAATTTTTTGTTTGCTGCAATTTTGTACTATTCTTCTGGGCTGAGTTTCTGAGTTTCTTGTCTTCTTTTTCTCATGTAAATCTTGCTATTGTGTAGCCCTATAAGATTTGGAGCATTTTTGAAGTTTTTGTTGAAATTCAGAGTTGTGTGGCTTGGGATTTGATAGTTTTCTTGGTCTCTTCGAGCTCTTCTCTTTATAAAATTCAAAAGCTCAAAAAACATTTTGTTTTGTCATTTGATTTTGTTTTGTGTTTTTGTTTTCGTTTCGTTACATATTTTGAAGCTTTGTTGAGGTTTCTTGCCTTTGGTTTTAGACTTGATTTTGGAAAGGAATTGTCATTGGTTTCTTCTTCTTGTTTTCAAGCAATTTTGGTGTCTTTATACTAAGAGTTTCTGACTTTGGGAACTAGCTTTGTGGACAACCAAAAAGAGATAAAACTGAAGGATCTTTGGGAAATTTCTCTCTCCTTTAGTAGGATTTGCATCTTATAATTTGCATGCTCTTAGTGATTTGCATTAGGTGCACTTAAAGCATTTAGTATTTTTCATAGTTTTTGTGAGTGTGAAGTTTGTTATCTGAAAAGGAAAAAAAAAAATTTAGTCTCGTAGAACCTTTGTAGAAATTTCTTTTCATCGAAAGGCAATTACTGCATTTGCATGTAGTTTTGTTTTTATTAATTTCTTTTCTGCGTCACAAAACACCACGAGTTTCATTTCCGTATCCCTTTGACTTAATATAACAGCCGATTAAAATAAGCGATATAATTTAAAATCAACTAGCAAGTTTTTATTAAGTGTCATACACCAACTAGCTAGGTTGTAGGGCATTGGATTAGGTGAGTGGAGAGTTAACTCTCCAAGGCCGCTCAAACAAAAACATAGAAGTTTATTAATTGAGTGAAATCCAACTCCGTTAGGTGGACCGGGAAAGCTCTCCTCCAGAGAGTCAAGCGCGAGGGGAAGTGAAGGCTGAGAAGAGAGATACCCCCTCTCTGATTTGCTGAATCTGACCTCAAGACCGTTCCGCCCGGCTTCTGACACAGATTGGTGCCCATAGTCACCCTTCCTAGGTTCCACATAGGTGACTGCGGGGGGGAATACCCATGGTACCTGAGGCAGACGTCGTATCACTTACAGTAGTACTTCTGGGGGGTGCCCTTGCGAAGCTTGGGTACTTGTGCCGGCAAAGGCTGTTGTTAGGAGGTCAGCGTAACTGTTTCTATTACCTTTGCTAGTAGGCCTGGACCGTAATTATCCCAGAATACTTTCGAGAGGTCCTATATTTCACTTTCTTGTATTTTGGTGTCCGGTCCTAATCACCCGAAGCGGAAATACCTGAAGGCTGTTTGCTTGATTATATCTCAGGGATTTTTTGTAGTGAGTGCTCTTTGCTCCTAGCTTTCCTAGCTTTATATTTTTTGAGTCTAATTAAAATTCGTTAAAGTGGCTGATCAAGCGCCTCGTCGATCGAGGAGAATTCGGGGGTTATCTCCCGAGAGTCCAGAGCCTTCTTCAAGAAGGCGTAGGAGTAATTTAGCAGGTGAGTATCACCCTATGGCATCTGACGCAGTGGAGAGAGATCCTCCACAAGGGATTGAAGGTTTCGTAGCTGATTCTGGTGTTGGTTCCGAGAGGAGCGCTCTGCTCACCTCGAGAGTCTTATTTCCGTAGGAAGAAGAAGTACAAGTAGAGGAAGTATCTCAACCCGCTGAGTCACTTCCATCTCCTCTTCCTCCTGATTATCCGTTCGTTGTTGAATACATCGGACCTGAGTTGGAGAGACCTGAAGATCCTCCATATTGTTCATACCTTTCGATGGCCACGACTGGGAACGCGGCTTCAGCTGTGAGTGCTACAGGCATTCAGACTCTTGCTTCTGTTGAAGGAGGAGGCACTATTGCTATATCTTCGATTGCTTCTAGTACTGCTGTGTTTGGCTCTGGTTTCACCCAAGCACATGCTTCTCAATCTGGTCCCTTTTGTTTTGGAATGCCCACTAGTGGGATTCCTTCTTTTCCCTTTTCCGCTGCTACAACTGGATCTACACCCATGTCTTCCATGGCTAGTGGATCAGCTTCTTTTTAGGGGTTCCCCTTCGGAACTGGGAATATTCCTAGTTCGAATCCTTCTTTAGGGTCCTTTCCATTTAATTCTTAGACTCAGAGTTTCAACCCTTGGTCTGGAGGTGAGAATTCGACTACTTTTACAGGTTGGAACCCTGTATTTACTACAGCGGGGGCAGGGAATCAGTTTTACGTTGGTCACCAAGGGAATGCTTCTTTCTCTTCATCGAGTGCTTATCAGACTTTTTCCCCTCTTTCTAATGCCTGGAACCCCTATCAGGGGCTTTCCTCTTCATTCAATATTTCAGGAGGGGGAACTGGTCCGGTCTTTGGTAACTTTGCGTTGGGAGGAGGTTCTTCTCCTTTTTCTACGAGTTCTTTCTGGCAACCTGGTGCCTCATCAAATCCAGGGTATTCTTTTCAGAATGTAGGGAATTCATCCCATCAAGGATGGAATCCTCAGGCTCCGCCTCGTTTACCTTTTCTGGCAACGTTAAACTTGCCAGATCTGTCGAAATTGACGAATGATCCGATCCGGTACAGTCCGGGGTGGCCTCCGGTTCCCACCAAACTTCCTTCAGACATTCCAAAGTTTGAAGGCAAGAATGGAGAAGATCCGGCTGATCACATCACCACCTTCCATTTATGGTGCTCTTCTAACTCCCTGATCGATGATTCGATTAGGTTGAGATTGTTTCAATGCACCTTAACTGGAAACGCTGCCAAGTGGTATATTGAGTTAACTGGGGGTAGTTTTGCTACATTTGGAGATCTGGCTGTTACATTTCTAAATCATTTCCATTTGCTTGTCCGTTATGATGTCGGGACTGAACTCCTAGCTAATTTTAAGCAGGACGACGCAACCCACATTTTTGACCACATTCAAGAATGGCGGAGAAGGAAGAGGCTTATTAAAGCTCATATTCCAGGAGAATTCCTTTTGGAATGGTTTCTGAAATCTCTGCAGTCAGACATTTCTAAATATGTTTCCCTGTCTGGGGTATTTTTTGAGGAACAGGCCATTTTTAGGGCCCAGCAGCTCGAATTGATATATTCTTAGTCTGGGGTCCTTCATAAATATTTTCCCAATGCTCCTCGCTCCAAATTAGATTTATCCAAGACTAAGCCTGGTCCTCATGGTGATGGACTTATCGGGTCGATCAATAGTGGTGCAGCTAACCTGCTTACTCAATTGTAGAAGTTGTCTATACAATCTGCTCCTTCTGGTCAGGCTGTGCCTGCTGAGTCATCGCCTTCCCAATATTTGTCGATAAATGCCATCCAAGCTTCTGATCCCAAAGGAAATCAACAATCCGAAGGGAAGAAGAAGGGACGGAATAATAATAAAAAGGGAAAGAATGGGAAGGGTAATGCAAATAAAACCAACGAGAATGTTGGTGAGGGTCCAAAGGATAAAAAGAAAGTGAAGTTTCCATGCAAGTTATGTACTGGAGACCACCTTACACACCTTTGCCCTAAAATTCAGGATGCACAATGCTTGTTAGCTCAACAGGGTTCTTCTAGTTCCCAGGCTGTGTTGACAAACCCTCTTCCCCAAGGGCAAAAACTAGTTGTTGGCGTGAATCAAAATTCTGGGGCTTCCTCTAGGGGCACCCAGGAAGGGGAAATACCATCAAACATATACATGATGAGTGCTCACGTGGATGTCGCTACGAGATCCCGTGATTATGGCGAAGAAGAGTCTTCGAAAGCTAAGGGTGCTCCCGATGCTACTGAGCCGCTTCATATTACGAGGCCTACTGTTGAGCCTATACCTCGGATGCCCAAAGCATCTACTAAGCGTACGATGATTAATCCAAATGCTAGGGCTGCCCAGAACTACTCTATTGTGGAAGATCTAGCGCAGAGTCCTTGTGCCATGTCGGCTCTTGAGGTGCTCCATTCTTGTCCGGCTCAGCGCAGTGCTCTGCTCACTGCTCTTGGGGCTATCGATCCAAAGAATTCTCTTATGATTACTTTCGATATGACTAATTTTAAAAAGAGACTCCCCCATCATATGGATTTTCATATTAAATCATCGTACCAGAAATGCAATATTTTTCGGACGGTCGTTGATGAGGGTGCTTCCACATGTGTGATGTCTCTCACATGCTGGAAGGGAATTGGATCTCCCGCAGCTGTTCCATCTGCTACTCTTCTGACTGCGTTTGATGGTCATTCTCACAGACCACATGGTATTGTCCCCGCTTTGCCTATCTGTGTTGGGGGAAAAACTGTAAATATAGAGGTTGAGATAGTTGATGCAAGCTTGGACTACAACCTTCTGTTGGGGAGAAACTGGATTTATGAGATGGATGCTATCGCATCTTCATTGTTTCGGATTATTTGTTTCCCTCACGAAGGGAGGATTGTTACAGTGGACCAACTGGACTGTCCTCCTATAGACCCGAATGCATCTACTGACTCAACTATTCCAAAATTGGATAATACTAAGGCGCCTGTTGAGAATTTAGGGGTTGGAATGTATTCTTCCTTGATGGGTACTTTTGATATTCCACCTCCTATGGTTCATATAAATGCAATTTCATCCTCCAGGGCTCCTCTTCGAAGAGAGTTCTTCAGAACTCATTATTTTTCGGACCCTTGGACCTTACCTTCCCCTACCGCCACATTAGCGGAAGGTCAAGTGGGTGGAATGGAATTTCCAATGTCTGCAGCTGAGATTGCTTATCAGTCTATTGTTGACTCTGCAGAATCCATCCCAGCTCCTCTTTCACCGGAAGAGTTGGATGGAGATGTGGCTTCGGCTTGGACACTTAGTTCTTCTTCTACCCAGGATTGCCTTGATACCACTCTTCCATCTGAAGAGGCCATCTTGGAAGCTATGACTGGTATAGATAGACCGTGGGATGATTTGCATCATCGGTCTTACTTTTTACCTGATTTGAGCGAAGTTGAAACAATTTTTCCAAGTCCTCAGTCTCCTGGTCCTGTTCGCCCAGTCTTGAACCCTTTAGCACCAGCACAGGTATATGCTGAGGGGAACATGGTTTTGATTTCTCCAACTATCCCGGTGAACATTTCCAGGGATCCCAATTTTATAGAGAATGTCTTCATCGGAGCTGAATGTTCCCCTGAAGAGATTCAGATTTACACCGATCTCTTTAAAGAGTTTAGGGATGTGTTCGCTTGGTCTTATGAGGAAATTCCTGGTATAGATCCATCTATTGTCCAACATGAGATCAAGACTTACGAAAATGCTAAGCCTGTGAGGCAAAAACTTTGTCCGGTCAATCCTAGGAAGGCTGCAGCTATCAAAGCCGAGGTAGAGAAGCTGCTCAAGGCGGGATTTATTTTCCCTGTTCCTTTGACAGAGTGGGTTTCGAATCCTGTTCCCGTGGATAAAAAACAAGGAACAATTCGAGTTTGCATTGATTTCAGAGACCTTAATAAAGCATGTCCGAAAGATAATTACCCCACACCATTTATAGATCAGATTATCGATGAGTGTGCCGGTAATGATATTTTCTCCTTCATGGACGGTTTCTCCGGATATAATCAGATTACTATCCATCCTGAAGATCAGCATAAGACTGCCTTTATTTGTCCCTGGGGTACTTTTGCATACAATAAGATGCCTTTTGGTCTTAAAAATGCTGGGGCTATGTTTCAGCGGGCCATGTCATATTCCTTCCACGACATCAAAGAGATTATCGAGGTGTATTTGGATGATTTAGCTGCTCATTCTCGAAAGAGGATGGATCATCCTGCTCACCTCCATCAAATATTCGAACGATGTCATTTCTATAAAATTAGGTTGAATCCGAACAAGTGCGTTTTCGCGGTTACATCCGATCGGTTTTTGGGATTCATTGTGTCTAGAGAAGGGATTAGGGTAGATCCCTTCAAGGTTGAGGCAATACTTCGGTTGCCTCCCCCGTCCTCTATTCGTCAACTTCAAAGTCTACAAGGAAAGGCTAATTTTCTTCAGAGATTTATCGTAAATTATGTTGAAGTTACCAGGGGATTTATGAGATTGTTGAAAAAGGAAGTTCCTTTTCTTTGGGATGACTTCGCTCAATGCTCATTCGATGCTTTGAAAAAAGCATTGACCTCTGCTCCTTTATTGAGTCCACCTGATTATAGCAAGGATTTCCTTTTGTATCTTGCAGCAGCAGAATCTACCATTGGTATGGTTCTGGTTCAAGAGGATGATGCTCTTGCAGAGCATGTTATATACTATCTTAGTCAAGGATTGGTAGGTCCTGAGCTCCGGTATACTCCGATAGAAAAGTTAGCTTTAGTAGCTGTTCATGCTGTGCAGTGACTCCGGCATTACATTCTTCTACGAAAAACTTATGTTTTGGCAGCAGCCAATCCATTTCAGTTTGTCCTCAGTAGGCGAGTGATTGGGGGAAAATACAATAGATGGATTGTGATTTTTCAGGAATTTGATCTTGAGTTTATGTCTGCCAAGTCCAAGAAATCATTGGTTTTCGCAGAATTGATCTCCGAGTTGCCCTGTGGGGAAGAGATAGTCTATGATGAATCCTTCCCGGATGAACATTTGTTTCTATCTCTCCACAGGATCCTTGGTATGGAGATATCATTGTGTATCTTCATACTGCGAAGTTTCCTTCTAATTTTTCGAAAGATGAGTGTTGTAAGTTGCGTCACTTGGCTAAGAATTATTTGATTATTAGTGACGCTTTATACCGTCGAGGGGTTGATTCAATCCTGAGACGTTGCTTAACTCTCGAAGAAGCTGAGGCTGTGCTGAATGATTCCCACAGTAGAGCTTGTGGTGGTCATTTATCTGGGCTTGCTACAGCCCAAAAGATCTTGCGTGTTGGATACTTTTGGCCTTCGATTTTCAAAGATTGTATGGATTCGGTCAAAAAGTGTCATCCGTGTCAATTTTATACTTGAAAAATGTGTGCTCATCTAGCTCCGCTTTTTCCAGTCATTACTGTCGGTCCCTTTACAAAGTGGGGTATTGATTATACTACTTGTAACCCGCCTTCAGCTAAAGGTCACAAGTACATTATTGTAGCAGTAGACTACTTTACAAAGTGGGTCGAGGCTATGCCTACTTTTGGGAATGATGGTGAGACTGCAGCTCTTTTCCTTTTCAACCAGGTTATCGCTCATTTTGGTATTCCTAGAGAGATTGTCACTGATCATGGCAGTAATTTTCAGAATATTATGATGGCTGAGTTGGCTCTCAAATTGGGTTTCCGGCAGGAGCATTCATCTCCATATTATCCTCAAGCCAATGGGCAAGTGGAAGCCGTGAATAAATCCTTGAAGACAATTCTTCAAAGGAAAATTGATAAAGCTCGATCCAACTGGCATATTATGCTATATCCTGCACTTTGGGCATACAGGACGTCAGTGAAAACTACAACTGGATTTACTCCGTTTCAGCTAGTGCACGGGTTGGAATCTGTATTTCCCATTGAATGTGAGATTCCTTCTCTTAAGTTAGTTGTTGAACTTCTTCCTGACACTTCTAGTCTTGAAGAACGACTCCTTCATCTCGAACATCTTGATGAGCAGCGTCGGGATGCCACCACGATGAATGAAGCACATAAAAACCAAGTTAAAGTTCAGTACGATAAGGCGGTCAAGCCTAGGGTTTTTTCGAAAGGTGACCTTGTTTTGGTTATGCCCAAGAAAAATATGCCCTGGGGGCAGGAAATTTTAAGTCTATGTGGTATGGCCCCTTCATCGTTAAAAAAGTCCTTAAGAAAGGAGCATATACCTTGGTTGATTTTGAAGGGAACGAGTTGCCGAAGCCCAGAAATGGGCTCTATTTGAAAAAGTATTATGCCTAGGCTTCATCCTGACATTTTGCTTTTGTATATAGTAGTTTTACTTTGTACATATCTGGTTTTTCAATTTTTGATGGGATGGTGATGTTTTTTGATCTGCTTTGGTAGGTTGTGTCAGATGTCATGAGTCATTTTGGTTTCGCCGATGGTGCTAGTAGACACACCCGGAACTTGGCTTCCACGGCTTGGGTGCTTCATCATCCATCCGGTCAGCTGTTAGTATCAAGAGGAGTCTGCATTGGTCCTGCTTCCAATAATACAGCAGAATACACTGCAATTGTTTATCTACTCTTGGACGCAATATCTTTGGGTGTTGATTTATTGGTAGTTTTCTTGGACTCCATGCTGGTGGTGTCACAGTTGAACAATACTTATTGGGTTCGAGATCCATTTTTACTCCGGTTGTTTTTGAGGGTACGTTTGTTACAAAGATTATTTCAATTTTTAACTTTCATTCATATTCCTCGAGCTGACAATTGGATGGCAGACTCATTAGCTATTCAAGCAATTGATTGGCATATTAATCATTCCATACAATAAAATTTAATCATCAAAAGCATCATACAATTTTATACATTTGTCACATCACATCAAATAATCGTTGTATATATATCATCAGAGTGTTCAAAAAACTATACAAAATTTGGATCCATAAGTCATACAAAATTTGGGCTTATGCCCGATCATGTTCAGTCTCAAAAAATATACAGTCATCTGATATATCATATCTATCTACTCCTGTGGTCCCTGCCCAGAAGTTGTGTTCCTATAGAACACGATCGCGGTGGCAACTCGGCGGAATAACCATACCCAGTCACGGGGTACTCCTACCACCCGTCTCTGGATGGCTTCAGGCAGATCTTCCACTGCAGCCATAGGTACTTGGCGGGTTAACCCCTCCAAGTTCCTCTGTACAGCCTGGAGGGTCCTGTCTGGATCTACTGTATCTGCCTCGCCTCTGTGACGCTTATGTCACGGGTAACCCTCAGGTCGAACTAGTCCAATATCTGTATCATGATCATTTTAAAATTGTAAGTCATTATGAATCCAATCAAAAACATGTTTTTTCTTCCATTTTTTCACATATATTGAAAAATCCAAAAAAAATTATATAAGTAAAAAAATTGCGAACTTACCGACTGTACCCCATGCCGAGCCTAGTGGAAGGACAAGGTCTGGATCGCCTCGGAAATCCATCCCGGCATAGGGATAGTATTCCACAGTGATGATTTGTTCTCCCCACCAAAGGAATAACTCATCATCCCAAGTGGTTCAGGGAACTTCACTTCCCCCCAATCTCTTCATCATGTCAGCCCATCAGGCAATTCTTGGATCTCTAGGGCTGCTGATAGAAGAGATCACTTTGGGTCTCAGCCTAGGAATCTTCTTGAAGAAGAATGTCATCAAGATTGTACCATATCCAAAATGTTTTGTCTTCACTTTTCGGATAGAAGTCAATTGTTGCTTCATATTCATCAGTAGCGTTGTGCACCAATCATATATATGAGTTAAGAATTCCACTGCTATACTCATTTGAGTCCTGGATGCCTGGTGTAGGGAAGCAGATCCCGCTACCCTGCCAATGGTAAAAAGGAGGATTTTCACGTGCAAGTCTCTTAAATATTTGATAGCAATTTGATTTCCAACTTTATTGGAACCCTCTACGTAGTAGATGTGGACGTAATCTTCCACGGTTAGCCCTCCCAAAGGCTTACCATGCAAGTCTACTAGCTCCCCCCTCTAGGAGAGTCCAGTAATAAAATAGATATCTTCCACTTTGATGCGTATGGGAATTTGATCTATTATGAAGCAGTCTTCTTCTGGTTCCCAATAGTTCACAAGAATTTCGAGCAACCGGACATTACTCTTCATATTTGGCATTTTGAAAAACTTGAGCAATCCACAATTTCGGAGAATATTTAGTGATGCTTGATCCTGCATGACTTCATTGTCTATGGCACTGTCTTCACGCTCTCTCCAAGATATATTCATCCTGCAAAAATTCAATAATTTGTTCATTAGATGCGCATTTTTTCATTTTGGGTTGCGTATACGTGACTTTCTTTGTGCACAGTCGCGTGTATACGCGACTTGGTCATTATCAACCCGCGTATGCGCAAAACCCGTGATTTTAAACAAATGATTCTACGGTGAAAATTCCTAATTTTTAACTTATGAATGGACAAAATGAATAGCAGGGATAAATTAAGAGCTTACCTAACAAATTCGGTGAAGTTTGATGGTCGGTTGCTCCTATTTTGACGAAAGAGGCTTTTTCTCCAAAACACTTTTTCCCAAATCAGCAATGTAACAATGAACCAAATATGAGGTAACTTGTGTATTTATGCCCAAAGTTGAAATTTTTTTGCACAAATTTGTTCTGCTTATTTTTTCAATCTATCTTAAGCTACATAACCCGGATGCTTGGAAGTGCCCAGATTGGTATATTTTCAGGTACATTTTGACGAATTGGAGATTTTTTCCGGTTTTTGATCCATGACCGCTGACCCGTCATGGCAGGTATATGATCTTCACTGGAATATAGGTTAGGGAATCCACTCTCTGTTGCATTTTGCATACTAGCCTCCATTCTGATCTCTTGCCATAGAGTCGATCCCATCAGGTCATGAGTATTTCACCCATTTCACTCGCCGATTATATAATCATGACTTGGTGGTAGAGCCTTCCTTCACATGGGTTTCTTAGTTAGTTCCTCGCTATCACTTGTTGCCCATGCTGCGTTTTATGTAGGCTCGGGAGTCCTCTTTAGTCCCGCCATGACTTATGTGTTGAAGCTTCATTCTTCTTCTTCTCCACTATCATTTTTCTGGCTATTACCCTAGAGGCTCCCTGGTGTTGTTGAGTTGTATTACTGCATTGCATATTGGCTACTTGTTTATCCTGGCCTTTAGCCGGCTTCAATTGGACTCAATGTTTAAGCCAACTTTTGACCTTATCTATCTGTACAAGTTAACCATTGCATGCACTTAGATATCGCGACTTGACACCCTTTTACCCATGGATGGAACATTCCTCCGAGTATCGCTTACCAGTTTTCGCCACCTTGCATTGAGCATAGGATCGTTTCAATCCCAGGAACTAGTGCATTTGTTTCTTGATACTCGTTCTATCCATTGTACCATAGCATTCTTTTATTCTTTTTCAGGCTTATTATATGAAAAAGACAAAAAAATAAAATATAACAAAAAGAGCGGGAACGGGATGTTACTTCGTAATTTGATGGCAGTACAGTGTCAGTTTGTCGCCCTTGAACAAAGCACATACACTTATATATTTCCTTCATTTGGGATGGTTTTAGTTTTGACCTAGGTTTAGCCTTTACCTTGTTTCACTTGTCAGTCCTCCCCCGGTTGGTTATCTCTTCCAATCATATGGAGAGTTTGTTTTGCCTCCTGCATAACAGACTTATACAGTGTCACTTTTTACTGCCATGGTCATCACGAGTCGTGCTTTTGTTCAAGGGAAGTCTAACCAGAGTCAGCCATTCTGCGGTGTCTCTTGACTCATTATTCAGTCGGCCTTCCCGGTCTTGTCAGTATCTTGTTCTATCACATCAGATGTTTTGGTCTTCTGCTCGTGCTGGTTTGAGAAGGTCCCCATTGACTTCTTGCTGGCGGGTTTATCTCTTATCGACTACGACACATTGCTCTGAGAGCAAACCTAGAGCCGCACCTTGGGCCTATTTCCATCATTGATAGGTGACCTCGTGCTCAGCATTTGATCATCATCATGGGTCTTTGACTGAGTCGTTTCCCCTGTGTTCGACGTCAGCACACATTATCACACTTGGGATTCGTGCAGTACCTGGATTTCCATTTGACCCTATAGGTGGATTTCTCGCCTCTGTGTCAGCTTTCATTATTGGTTGGTTCAGAGGGTTTCTTCCGTGCGCTAGCTTCATCTTGTGCACGTCGGAAACGTACTTCGGTTTTGGTTCCATCACTCTACTTCGTCCGATTCCTTCCAAATCTTGGCCTGCGGGTTACACTCGCGCTGGACTGATGTGGGATGCCTTAATGCCTTCCTTCCAGCGGATCTTTTCCCATCGACTTCGACTCATTGCTCTGGGAATAAGGTCTAGAGTCCTTTTGTCAGTACCTTAGGGTTTGCAGTCATCAGTGGCAGACTCTTCGCTATCGACAGTGGGGATTCATCATTGCCTCCTGATTGGTAGATTCTTTCAAGTGTTCGACTTCAACTCATTCATTAGCACTTGTTAGATTATACTGGGGCACCTTGACACTCATTTTCATTATTAGTGGGTTGTCTTGCGTTGGTTAACGGTATACATCATTGACCGGTAATCCAACGATTTCTCACATGGTCGACTTCAACTCATTTATTCCCATTGTGTAGAATTGTGCCATAGTGATCGGTGAAGACCTCGGGTTGCATCAGCATTTCTCGGTTCACTTTTGACAGTCCATTCAGTTTCTGCCAGTGATGTCGTTCACCCTTATATGTTGCAGTGTCAGTACAGCAGCATCCTATATGTTGGCTCTCGAGTTGCGTGATTGTACCATGTGTTCCACCCCTTATGATTTGGTACTTGGAGATTCAGTTACTTATATGATCAGACATCCAGTTTCAACATCATTGATCAGCTTTCTATATGTGATACTTAGACATTGATTCTGACTTGTACTTCCGGGCCATGCTCAGATGATTCATTGTGTACTTTCAGTTCAGCTATACTTGTATACATTTTGGATCTATTCTATACTTTCGATATGATGTATTTTTGACTGAGCATGGGTATGCCCGCCTCAACATGAGTTGACTCTCTGTTTTCTTTCATTGGTTTTTGGCAGGCTGAAATCTAGTTAAGTCCTCCATTGTCCTTGTGAAGTTCTTTCTATGTGCATAATACATTTCGGCCATCATGTACCCCTTCTGACCTCATATATTAGGGGGCATCTGTTATAGCATCATTTTTCACCCTCATGTGATTCATGATTGTCTTTATGGCCTTGGGCACCCATTCCCACAGACTTGAACAAATTCATTAAAAAACAGTGTTAAAAATCCCATACGCGGTTATGCCTAGACTTTTCCGCGTGTATACGTGAGTCCACATGTACTTTTCCGCGTGTGCCATTAAAATCATTAAAAAATATATAAAAATTCCCTATTTTCGGGTTGGGTTGATGGTTACTTCAGTAGTTCAACCACCCTAGCACGTGGCCAACTGTTTCCAACTGATTGAAACTACTTTGAGGGAGTATAAAATCCCCTCATGTGTATGGCCTAAGGGAGAGAGAAATTTTATAGATATTATACTCTATTGGAATCCCAATTCAAGTCTGAATTCCCGTGCCTCCTGCACTTTCCCAGATTTATACAGGAAACCCTTGTTTCCTGGAGATGTTCATCCATTTATATTCCATCTCGAGTGCACAAGCCTTGAAAGTATCTTAGCGAGGCAAGGGCAGGACGAATCCGGACAATGGTCTGTTTGAATATCGTGGAAGGATTCAGGTGATCTCTCCACTCTTTATTTCTATACATGCTGTTCACAATAATGAAGAACCATATTGTTCCTGAACTTATGTATTAGTATCTATTTGCATATGTGAAAATATTGATCACTAAGCATTTGTCATTGTTTATGTAATATCTCACATGGATTACACTAACATCTAGGAGAAATATATGTTGTACAACTAGGTTTCCGTGCATGTTCTTTCTTGTTTTCCAGGTTGAAGAAGAAGAAGGGTTGCTGGGGGTTTGGACCCCGCGGGATCTACACCGAACGTAGGAATATGGGTGAGTTCTACTATCGTTTTTATCTAGTTTTTAACATTTAAGTATGGTTGTGTGTGAGTCCTTCTGAATAGCATGCCCTGATCTGTGGAGGTTTTGACCCAACAAACCTCTAGGGTGTTTTTCCCCGAAACAAAGAATCTTCATCCCCTTCTCACTCATGTGTCCGTGCCTATGATGCCATACTGTGCATCTTCTCCTTTGGAAGTTAAAGCATTAACAGAGTTAGAAATACCATTGCATAAATACAATGTACCAATCTTTTCACCTTTTGCTATTACCAGCGCTCCTTTGGTGACCTTCCAAGTTTTATCTGTGAAAGTTGTCACACAACCTTCACTGCCTAACTGCCTTGTTGAAATCATATTTTTCTTTAGATCTGGAACATGCCTTACCTCCTTTAATAGCCATTGGTTTCCATTCTGTTTTTTTACAATAGCTTTACCCATTCGAACAATTTTACAGGGTTTATCATCACCCGAACGAACTTGTCCAAAATATCCTTGAACATAGTCATGAAAATATTTCTTATCAGGTGTGGCATGGAATGAAGCCCCTGAATCTACAACCCAAGAATCAGTACCATTTTCGAAAGAAAGAATCAAAGCATCTTGTAACACATCATCTGTCGCATTTTCTTCAGGATTGTTTTCTTGTTGTGCATCTCCTTCTTTTCCCTTCTGAGATCTACAGTCTTTCTTTAGGTGTCCTTTCTTTCCGCATTTCTAGCACACTATCCCTAATCTAGACTTGGATCTCCCTTTCCTTGATTTACTACGATATCCTGAGCTCTTTCCTCTTTCCATTTTTCTTCCCTTAGACTCTGCACTTAAAGCATTACCTGATGTCTCACCAGAGCTTTTCCATCGCATTTCCTCGCTAAGGATAGCACTGAAAACATCATCAAACTTTAAAGTACTAGATCCAGAGATAGAGTTAGTAAAGGCCATAACTAAACCATTCCAACTTTCTTGAAAAGAGCACAGAAATAAAAGAGCCCTAAATTCATCATCAAAGTTTACCCCTTCAGAACCAATTGACTGGTAACTATATTAAAATCATTTAAATGGTCTGCAACAGATCCACCTTCTGACATCTTCATATTAAATAAACGTTTCATAAGAAATACCTTGTTTGAGGCTGAGGGTTTTTCATATAGTTTTTCCAATGCCTTAATCAAACCTTCTGTTATTGTTTCCTTCGAAAATATGCAGAAAACACAAGAACACAAAACACATAAAACCAGAGAGACATAGATATACGTGGTTCACCCATTTTGGGCTATGTCCACCCCGAACAGCTAGTACTTCCTTTCTATTATCCAACAAAATGAAGAGACACAACCTACAGTAGGTCCACTATAATATCCTCTGTTATCTCACACAGTCTCCCTATCTATTTCTCGCTCTGAGAATACACATACAATACACAGTCGTAATACAATACCCTCATACAAAGCGATGGGTTGCATTCTAAGGAAAAAAAACCCTAAACTAAACATAACGTCTACCGTCGGATCATTTGCCTAATGAATGGCCCAGATTGACTAGAAATTACTATACTTTTACAAGACAATTTTACATCATTTTTTAGCTTCAGGGGCACTGCCCCTGAAACCCCCCGCCAGGGGGGCGGGGCTCCATAAATTTGCAGCCGCCCCCGCCCCTCAGACCCCCCAAGCAGCGTTTAATTACGGGCGGCATTTCCGCCCCCATTAAGGTAGAGGGATCCAATGCTGTGATACAAATTAAACAAGATAATCAGGCTCCGCACCCAACAATCAGTAGGCCCTACACCAAGAGCCACTCTCTAGACTTTATCATAGATCCTATCCCAGGACTATTAGGCCCAACAGAGAACAATACACCTCTCAGGCTTTATCGCAATCCATCCCATTTCACTAGGCCCTAAATTGATGGAAACCACCTCTAGGCTTTACCATATATCCCGTCATTCACATCAAGGATTCTTAGGACCACTGAGACAACATACTATCTAACTTTACCACAATCCACAATCTAGTTCAGGGTTACTAGGCCATGTGTTATATCAATTCAAAGATCCACCTCACTTGAGTTTTAATCCAATCCGACAATGCAACTCAATTGAAGTATGAGAACCCATCTCATCAAGTCTATCCATAAATGGAAAGGCTAAGTTAAATGCACTTTCACACCTGTAAAAATCCATGCCAAGATAGAAAATAACCACATGCAATACCATGTGTTAACACTCCACCAGATCTCCGAGGCTGAGAAGAGACCAGCAAAGGTAACTATAGACCAAGCTCTTGCCAAGTATCTAGCCCTACTAGGAAGGAGAGGGCTCTTTCCAAGGGATCATAGCCAACAAGGCTAGATCATTTAGGTTTTAGGCTAGGTATAGTAGCACAGGGGTTTTTATTGGTTGATTTGGGTATTGGATGAGTGAATTAGGTCAAAGAGGTAACTAGGTCAGGGAAAATAAGATCAGAATTGTAGACATCTAATGGGGCAAGGTAGGTAAGCGCTCTAACACTTTAGGGTTTTAGGGTGATATGGATTAGACTGGCGAGGTGCTAAAAAGAGCATGATAGTACATGAATTATTTTTAAACTGAAGAAACTAAAACAAATTATGGTGATTCTCCCAAAACAGAGAATAAAAGATGTATTCTTCTTATCAAACTTGAGAATCAAATATATCATAGAACTTGAATGAACATGGAAAGTAAAAAAAAATCATACATATGAAAAAGAAGAAGAAAATATGCCAAAGTACACTACCACATGAATCCCAAAATAATAGTTGCAACTCATCCAATATATTCCTGCCAAAATCTGAATACACTAGTGTCTTTGATCAATACAACAACATCCAACTTGTGAAATGAGTCAATAAGTGAGATATATAGACATGAACCAACTTCTCCCAATCTTAGGGATCGAATCCCTGAGTTATGGAGCTACTCCACAAAATTCTGAGCTGAAAACCTAGAGTGAAGGGAGGTCAAACTGATTCATACCTAACTTTAGTGAAACTGATTCATCAATCCTCACAAAGAGTTTTACCTAATGTATTTACCCCTAGGTGACTCAAAAAAATCATAATTTCATTTTCATCCATTAATTACATTGGTAAAAACATGATTTTCCATGGTGAAACTAAGAAAACTGGAAAAAAATCACGAAAGATAGAGAATGGTGAGGAGCGGAGTGCCAATTTTAGGAGCGCAACGTCATCTTCAGCTCAACGTTTGAAGGGGTTGTTGATGTCCAAATTAAGCTCAGGACAGCTCATTGGAAAGCCTGTCCTATCTAGTTTCCAAAATTATCCTTGGTTTCAAAAAATGATAAAATTTGACCATAAAAAAAGTCAATCTCACAAGATTGTTCAGGAGTGCAGTGCTTAACTAAAAAATAGGTCAAAAACATGATTTTTAGGGTGTTTTTTGACCATTTTCCTTGCCAATTTGCCCAAATTTGCTTAGAAAAGTGCCTAAATTGACTATTTTTTGCCTTATGAATCCAATGGTACATTTGGTTTTTCATTTTTAGCCTCCTGAAAGAAGCGCAACTCCTAGGGCGCTGCGCTCCTAGCAGTCTAGTTGTGCCAAAAGTGTCAAAAGTTTGGAAAAAAAACCAAAAATTCAAAACTTTGCTAAGATTTTCTTCAAAATTTTTCTGTGGAAGCCTGATGAAGTGTGCTAAGCAATGATGGATGCCTTAGCAAGGATGTCAATATTGTCTCCTTCCTTTTGCTTGGCTAGGGTTTTCTTATGCTTCTCCTGCAATTGCTTGAGTTTAATGATACAAACCTTGTTTCTTGTGATGTACCTTTTAGACATGTTTCTGAGCATTTTTTTTTCTTTGTTGTCCTTGTGGAGGAGTTTCTCAAGTTGGATGTTGACCCTATTAAGTCATATCTCTCTATCATTCTCAACCTCCTTGGGAATCCTCTCCTCAAAAGTGAGTTTTTCATCCTCGAACTTCTGTTGTTGTAAAGCTCTCTTAAGACCTCTTGTCTTAGGTTTTGTTCTGCTTGTTTGAATTTCATCACGATCAAGATTATAAAGTGGCATAATGGATTTACCTATTTTTTTTTTGAGCAGATGTAGTTCCATAAGTACTTGTTGATCTTTTAGCTGCTTATTATCCTGCTCAAAAAATGAAATAACAAACTGAGCTCTATCCAAATTAGTTTGCAGATCTCTAATTTGGGAATCCTTATATTTGAAAATCAAGCTTGAGGCCTCATGATCATATTTTTGATCCAAGTCAAATAGGTCAAAATATTTTTCCTCATCATGAGATTCCTCATCCGCTTGCATGAATTCCTCATGCACAACTATCTCTCTCTGCTTTTTCTTTCCATTTTGTACCTACTTTGCTGCTGAAGAAGGTAAGGCACCTTCCATAACCTATGGAGAAAACACCTGCCTATGTCCCCTCTGATATTTGTTGACCTATTTGTCTTTCTAAACCTCTTCGGTATATCTCAACCTCTTTGGTCTTTGTAGGCTCTTTTACCACAACTCTTCTGGATGACCCGATATGAATCTGAAATACTGATGATGGTGATTATATGGGTCTTGTAGGCTGATATGATGGAGGAATAGATTCATGGGGTTGAGATGAAGGAGGGATGGTTTCAACATGCTGAGCTTGTGGAGCAACGAAAACATCATTGGCAATGAAGGTATCCCATGAAATGTGAAACTGATTTAGATGGAGTATAATTATTTTGATCAAAGATTGATGAAAGTGGTTGTTCAGTTGTTGATCATATTCTCTCTTCTGTACTATGTAGGCCATTTTTTCTATGCTCCTGAACAAATAGTATGGGATATTGAGCAACTTGACTCTCGTGAAGTGTATGAGTAGTCTAATATGATATCTGTAAAGTCTAGAGAACCTCCCTTCACAAGAGAAGTACTTAACGATGATTTTCATCATGGGAGTATTCCCTATGAAGAGGGTAACTGAAAGGGAAGACTCTCTTTCTTTCATTTTTGTACATTGGTTTAACGAATGGTTCATAATATTGGTCATCTAGGTCTTTAGCTTTAAACCACTTCTCACCTGTGTTTGGTATCCCTGTGGTAGCAATAATGATAGGTGTGGAAATGGTGAAGGTCACACCTTCAAGGGTTACCAAGTTGTCTTTAAGGTTTGAGATGAAAATTCTACTCAAAAAAGGGTCTTGTTGAACTCCTTGGATCATTTGGCAGAAATCAAGGCAACCAACATATTAAAAGCAAGAGATTGTCATAGGTGAGGTCATCAGTTCTCTAGTGTTGGTGGGTTCAAGCCTCAAAATTCTTCCTCCCTTGTGAGGTCTTGTTTCCTCTTTGTCCTCCTCTTCCTCCACGAAATCTCTGCCTCCCTCCTCCATGGTGTTTTTAGTTTTCAAAACCTAGGGAAGGGAAAGGGAAGTGGAAAATAGGTTTAGGGAGTGGGGATGGGAGTAGGAAAATTGTGGAAATAGGGAAGGGGGTTAAGAAAATTAGGGGACTGATATGGGATTAAAATACTTAGGGAAATGAGATAGGGAAATTGATTAAAGGTATAAGAAAGTTGCCTAGAAAATTTGTAGTCTAGGACATAGGGTTTTGGAAAATGTAGTTTGGGGACTAAAATTTAGTGATGTAGGGATAGGGATAGGCTTCACTGTGACATGGGAATGGAATGCAGAGTCTGGGGAACAATTTAGGGCTGTAGGAATGAAATCTAGGGTTTCTTTTCTTAAAAACCTTGCAAATTTGAATGAGAGATTTAACACCTTAAATTTTCAAATGGGAAAAACAAGGAGGGCACAAAATGGTGTTGCTTACTTGTCATGAGGTGAAAGAGCACTTTTTTGGTAGTTTGGAGTAGTTGCATGAAGTTTTGAAAGTTGTAAGTGAAACTGAGCAGGAGCGCAGCGCTAGTTGTAGAAGCGCAGTGCCTAACTGCTAGGAGCGCATCGTCCTTCTCTAGGAGAGCAGCGCCTTTTCCATGAGCACAGTGCCTTGCCTCCAGGAGCGTAGCGCCACCCAAAATTTTGAATTTTGACCCTGCAAACCTAATTTTCGAGCTGAGGGAGTGTGAGATCGATGGTTGGGAGAGAAAATGAGTGTTTTTTTGTCTGGTGATGGGATTTATACTTGATGATTTGAATGAATTTTCCTTTGGGACCCACTTTTCAACTTCTCATTCACTTTAAAATTTTAAATATTTACCTTTCAATTTTGTTTTTTATCTTTGGATATTGATCATTTGATGGATTGAGAACACTTTGGAATTTAAAACTTCTCAGATTTCTTGGCACATGAAGCCTTTCAGTTGACATCTATCATGGAATCATGAACTTATTACATATTGAGAAAACATAAAATTACATGATGAAATTAAAACTACATAATGGAATAAAAACTAAATATTACATTTCAATTTTACATGGTAAAGTGAATTTATTGGTCACTCTTAGTCTTTCTGGCCTTTTATGCAATGGAAATGATGTTTTAATGTACCTTGAAAACCCTAAGACCTAATGGACACATTTTCTGAATGGACTTCATGATGATATGACTGAAAAAGTGATAAAGACTCATTAATAATGGACATTCAACATGTGATAAAGTGAGCCAATAAGTAATGAGATGAAATTTTTTTAAAAGAGTGAACCTTGATTAAAATCTGCAACAAGTGACCAAATTTTTGCATGACTTAGTGGAATGATAAAAATATTCTGAGTGGGAGCCCTAACATGACATGAAAGAGCTAATTTTGATCACTGGTGGAAGGATGCAAATACTAACACTAACATTGGCTCTAGATGGGGATGGTAGCTCCTTGGAGGTTCCAAGAACACCATATACCAAGTGCCTATCCATTGGGCATGGAGTTAAATGTTGAAAACTAATTGAAAACTGAAAAATTAAACTGATTTGTGGAAAAATCAAACTGACTAAAAATTGACTTTAAAATTAACTCAAAACTGGATTGACTTTGAAAAAAATAGAAAACCAATGAAACTTTATATCCTTCACTTCGGGCCCCAAGCTTCGGTGATTCTCTGCTTCACACTTTGTAGGAAATTGTTGTACTGTACAAAAACCCTCCCCAGTTTTAAATTTTAGAATAAATCCCATTTAAAAATAGGCCCCCTTTTATATATCTTCTTCCCTAAATAGAAATAAAATATCCATGGATAAAAGGATGCATATCACATTTTTATTCACAAAGTGTACAAAATTTAAAAAACTTTCCGATCCGATGAGTTAAAAGACCTTTTAAAATATTTGAAAATATCAGAAAGACTTTATACTTAATAATATGTTAAGATGAACAGTAATCGCAATTGAAAATTCAGAAAAGTTCTTTTAAAGAGTTGTTTTTTCTTTGAAAAGTTCCGATGCAATTGCGCTCAATCGCAATCGCATTTCGGATTAGTGTTAAGTATTGCATTTTTCTATCTATGGCCAATGCGATGCGATTTATCACAATCACGTTTCGGAAGAAATTTAAACATTGCATTCCTTTCGTTGTAAATTCCAATGTGATTGCGCTCAATCACAATCGCATTTTCGGAGATAGTATTAAATGGTCCATTTCATTTTAAATCTCTGATGTGATCAGGATTGGGTAGAAAGCGTTGTCGCATTTCCTTTCAAACAAATTGCGATTTGATTATTGCAATCGGAAAATCGGCAATGAATTATGTTGTATTATTTTACGCACCATTGAAGACTTGCAATGCGATTGTTACTTCACATTTATATTTATTCATCGCATCGCAAAGAATCAAAAGTGAATTTTAACATTTATTGTAAGGATGTGCCGATCTCCGATTGTACGTTATCATTAATTGAAAATCAAACAAAATATCATGGGTTATTTTGTTTTCAATGCGTGAATGTGACCCCTTGGAAGGCATTTATGTTGTAAATATGGGGAGATTAGATGGTAATTAAATAAACGGATCTTTGGATAGTTGTTCTCATTATTGTGTTTTATTTCGGCTGAAGGCATTCATTTGAATTGCAGAACAAAAATTCGAATCCTTTCATTTGTAGAACCAGAGAGAATTTTCCCGACACTAAAATGTCAAAGAGAAGCAGAAAATCTAAAGCAACTTTTGTTGCAAAAGCCCCTGTATTAACCATGCCGCCCAAGGAGAAACCGGCGAGGCTCAAGCTAGTCATAGACACCTCCTATCAAGGACTAGGGAAGATGACATGGGAGAATGTATACAATTTTATTGAAAAAGAGAAACCTAGGGTTATTGTGCCTAAGGAAATTGATCCTGGTGAAGAAGATTCAGACTCTGACTCTGAGAATCATCTCATTGCATTGGAAAATTCATTTTTACATTGAGTTGCTACCCAGGAAAACATTTTTCCCTACTATGATGTTATCGGATAGGTTATTGAAAATGTGAATGTTCAAAACAGGAATTTTGTTTCTGCTTCTGGATCAATGTTTGGGTCATTTAGAGTAGAAGATATTAAAGCATTGTACCACCTCCCCAACCCACAAAATATTTACAACAAAGAATTCCTTAAGGAATATGCTGAACAAAATCCAAACTAGGCAGAGCCAATCAAATAATGGAGGAATAAACCTAAGAAGCATAAGTAGGAGGCATCAGGTATGTACTTTGTGGAGTCTCTCTCGCCTCCATATTGTTATGTCACAGCGATGATGTGTAGGTTGTTCAATAACGATAACTCTGCTAGGTTTTCTATTCAAATGGTCCCGTTAATTCATTCTGCTGTTAGTTCTAAAATTATGGATTGGGCGGTCATTTTGTCTGATAAGATAGCCAATCGAATTCTTGAGTACAGAAGAGACAAGAATTCAGGGAATTCCACGCCTTTCAATTTTTGTGCTTATATCTTAGACACCCTCTGTTTTAATTCTGAATTCCCCATGCTAGGTTGGAAATGGACTCCAAAAGAACCTGTCCCTATTCATGTGTATCACAAATTCTAATGGAAGGAACATTGCAAACATCATGTTTATAGAGTCTGCCATAGTTTTCTCATTCCAATTTACCAAACCATTTTTGGCCATTTCCCTCCCAGACTTTCCAATAAGGCCAAGATTGATTTGTCCTCTATCGGAGATTGGTTCGAGGAAGAAAAATCCACTTATATCAGAATTTTTGGGAGTATTTTCGAGCCACATATCCTTCCCCTATACGTTCCAGATAAGCTGTTAGCTCAGGAGATTTCTTATCAACTAACAGTAGAAGGAATGTCTAGAATTTTGAAAATCAATAAAAAGCTTATGTAACCTACCTTCCTTTTTAAGTGTGGTGACTATACTCTTAATAGTTTCGCTCATGCTGAGAAAGAAGTTGGTAAGATTTCTGATCTTAAACTTTCAACAATTCCTAGAAGGAAATACGACCCAAGGAAAGTGGTGTATGATTTTACTACCTCTGTTTCGATTGCTCGGTTCAAACATGAACCATAAATTTTTGATGATTTATTTGTTTATGTGGATGATATATCCCAAGTTTTTTATTTAGCCAAGTCCAAGTTGCAGGCCAAGGACATGAAATTTTTTGTTGTTGTTTAGAAGTCAGAGGTTACTTAAAGTGCCTCTTGATCAATTGAGAGCTCCCATACAGGAGAAAGCATCACAACAGAAAGAAGCAGGAAGTACTTCTGATAAGGAAGTAACAAGAGCTGATCCTGTTCTAGGGAAAAGGGATGACAACAACAAATTTGACACTACCAAGACAGAAACAACTGCTCAAAAAGATACACATAAGTCTTTAGTTCAAATAGAAAAAGAGAGCATGGGTACTGATGCCCATGTACATATTGAGAAAGGAAGCACAGAAAGTAAAAACACTGAACATGCACCCAAGAAAGATATAACCAATAATGCAGGTTCTCAAATTGGAGGACAAGTAGATACTAAACTGGTTGTTTCTCCTCATTTGCTGAGATAATATCAACAATTTTCCCAGCAGATAGGACAACAAAACACTCCTCTAGTTGATAATCCCAAAGATCAGAATGTAGAAATCATTCCTGGAAACCCCACAAGAGAAATTATGCTAAAGATAGAATAAATACCTCCTTTTGATATATTCTACAGTCCCAAACATAGGGCTGTGGTGAGAAAACAAAGGAAAAGGAGGAGAATGGATCAAGATGCACTTTTGGCACCACAGGGGGAATTTCTAATATTGTTTTATAAAAAATGTTGAGGTGGATCCATCCCGAGGATCTCACCAAATTGTCTCAAGATATCTGGGTGCCTATAGTGTTGCCACTACAGATAAAGCTTCGAAGTTACACATTGGTAAAACAAAAGGATGTGAAAATTGCTACTTTTGAAGAACAAGTTGCAGAAATCAACAAAAGATTATTCAGGTTGGAACAATGAGTACATGATGCAGAACTCAGAACTAAACAACTAGAAGAGTAGCTCAGCCTTGAAAAAGAAGAAGATTGATGAAAAAGCCTTGGACAAACAAGATAGATTGAATCAAGAGGTAGAAAAGCTACAAAATCTTCTACAAAGTGAGAGAAATTCAAAAGACTGAAAAAAGAAAAAAATGTTCCAATCAGCATTTGACAAGTTCAAGGATTATCCTAAGTTAGCTCAATTCATAACCTGAAGCTCTTGAAATAAACAAGCTGCTATCTCAACAGGTTAAATGAATTTTGTATAAAGTTGACACAAATTGAGCCTTTGTGCGAAATAACATCATCTTTGATAGATAAATCAGTCACTCTTAGGTAAGAAATTGATAATGTTGATGATAAAATTTCCGAGTTCCTTTCATGGCGGGATACAGAGTAGGGAAGAAAAGCTAATCTTCCTAGAATTGAAGAGAGAAATAAGGAAATTTTATTTATGGAATGGGAACATGTAGTTGATGAAATCGAAAGAGCCATATCAAGGGCTAAAGGTTTAATGAATAATACAACACAATTGATTAATGATAGCTTGTACGCTACCAATTTGATCTCGGATTGTACCTCGTGCAAGTTACCTAAAGTAAAAGAAGCCGATTCTAGGTGGAAGGAAGAGATAATCAATAAAAAATCAATAGATTAGCAAACTTCAAGGAATTTCATGGGATATTATGTGGACTTATCTTATCAAGCCACACGATCACAGATGGCCATCAAATTCCTTTCGAATGCTATTCATTGTATCATTCCCTGAATTCTCTAATGCTACATACACTGGCGAGTTACATTCAAAAACGAGTCGACCAACGAAGTCCAAGATATGCTCAAAATTGGTCACCTTCGCACATCTACCTCAACCGATGATCAATGAGCCGATCTACTACAAGATCACATTTCTATTTTAGGTTTTTTTGATATTAGATAGATTATAGGAATAGTTTTAGTTATTTTGTTTTGTTAAGTACCTATTTAAACCCCTTTCATGCATTTAGAAATGGGTCCTTAATTTGTAATATTTTTTGACTTGGGGATTACATTTTCTGTACTCCATTTACTCCTATATTCTTTTTATAAAGGATCACATCCGATGATTACGTGTGGAATTATCTTTTAGAATTGCATTTTTTGTACCTTGAAGTTGATTTTACAATGAAATTTCTGGATTAGAGTATCGATTGCATTTGAAAGTCTCAAGATGGATATGGTATTTCTATCTATTCACTGTTAGTTTCTTTTGTTATATGATATTCTCTTTTAAATTTTCTATCGTTTATATGTACTTTGTTTCACAATATTTCTTTATATATATATATATATATATATATATATATATATATATCATTTTACGAGTATATTAGAAATATTTATCTTTCATAGTATATGCAAACGATATACAATGATAAATACAATATTGTTAATATAACTTCGTTTAATTTATGAAACAGAGTTATCTTTATTTGTTGTTGCACATTTCAATTAAGTTGTTATACATTTTTTATGGTTATTGTTCAATTGAAACGATTTAAAGTTGTATTCACATATGATACCCGAGTTAGTTTTAGAGTTTCTTTATCGAGTATTTAAATCAGATTAGTTAGTATTTTCATTTCAGTCATTTAGTCCCATTTTCCCTTCATCCAACCATTCCATTACCAACCCATTCAAACTAGTAGGAAACTGGTCCCTAGAAATCCAATCGGAGCCACCATCCCAAATAGAAAATGAGCTATCTTAAGGTCTCGATCGGGTGGTTATCCCCAGATGTTTGAAGCGGTGATTTTCAAGGCTTCAACATTTTTGGCGCTAGAAGGAGGGACATAAGCTATGAATGGTAGATAAATCTAAATCTAAAAGCCATTATAAGAGCACATCACCCTCATCACCTTCAATTTCTTCCACATCTCAAATCACAAGAGAAGAAATTTGAGAAAAAGTATTCAAACACCCACTACCAAAGTTTCGGATCAATCGGATAATCCAACTCCCGATTCCCCACGAAGTTGAGGTCTTAACCCATAAACTTCAAGGATTCTCATTATCATTAGAAGAATCGAAATTATCTAAAGGTAGTGTCTCTTCACAATTTGTTTCTTCCGGACCTCTTACTAGATCACAAAGTGAAAAAACTTGGAATTTCCCCAAAAGAATTTCCTATACCTAGTAGAGTCAAAGCAAGAAAAAATCCATCGAAAATAGAAAGTGGTACTAGTTCTTCGTTGCATATTCAATCATCTTGTTTTCCCAAGCTCCAAATCAGGAAAGTACAATAGTTTCATCTTCATATGCTCAATCTTCATCTCCTCAAACTACATCTACTCAAACATTAATTGTTTCTTCAGGGTACTTCAACGGTTACTACTCATATACCAGTTATCCCTTCTAGTTCATCTACTATCATCACAAGAATGGCACAACTAGCACAAAGACCATGGACTAGACTAGGAGCTATGAATATGGCTCGCTCCTTTACATGATCTACTCGATCATCCTGAAAAATAGCTCCCGAAGTTTAGTCTAGATAGTGGTATTTCAGTAGAAGAACATATCAATAACTTCATGCTTGTTATAAATCTGAATCAAATGGTGCATGAAGATGTTGTAGTCCAATTATTTCCCTATACTTTACAAGGAACAACGGGATCCTGGTACTTTTCCTTACTTGCTTTGATTCTATCACTGATCGGGATATGTTTGAGGAACAATTTTTAACTAAATATGGAGATGATAGATCGGTTTGCTACCCTAATTAACGATATCTCCAATTTAAAGACTCAATCAAAGGAACCCGATTAAAGAATTTAACTCACGATTTAATAAACTCTTTAATAAGATCCCTGCAACATCTAAACCTACTGAACAAGTTAGAAGTGAATGGTACATTAACACTTTACCCTCAAATATAGAAATTTTTCATAGATAGAGTTGCAAAACCAACTTTAGCTGAAAATATGAAGGAGGCTATTTCGAGTGGAAAAGAGAATGATTTCTCTTGATAAGAAAAATGCTATCGAGGAAATAAAAATCAAAGAAAGTCACTTTTAAAGATGATTCCAAGAAGAAAACACCAAGAGATCCATTTGACATGGAAGGTTTGCGAAATTTCTTAAAACCATGTCCAATGAGATGGTTGAGATTAAAAAGCAAGTAGCAAAACTTCCACAAAGAAACCATTTAGAAATTTTAAGAGGACTCAAGCCGAGTCAAAACCTCCCAATTCAATCTCCCATGCGGAATCGGAAGATGAAGAAAGAAGAAGAAATTCCTCTAATGTCGGATGAAGAAGATGAGGGGGAAGAAGTAGTCGAACTAAATGGAATGTGGGATTTCATTCTCCCTAATTTAGATAATGAAATGGAACAAGAAGTTATTCCTGTAAGTACAAGGAGAAAATATACATCTGAACCTATTCAAATTGTTCCAAAAGAAGAAAACTACGACTCCAAGTATTAAAGACAAAACCTCCACAAAGAAAGTTTCTTCTTTGCCCACTCGAAATCGCCATCATCCTCCAATCCTCCCACATCATCATCTAAGACTCTAGTATTATCGGATCCGATGGACTATAATATTGTTGAAGACATGAAAAAGACTAGAGCAAATATCTCATTACATGAACTCGAGTAAACTCAAACATCAACAAAAGTTGTTATTAAAAGAGTTAAATGCTACACCTATTGCTCCTCTACCAAGTGGTGTAGTAGATAAATCAATTAAAGGGGACTCAGTAAGCCACCGGAAAAAAGTAGATGCATCCGACACTTCGTTCTTATTGGAGAAATATTAGGTTCCCTAGACACCTCCATTTCTACTAACCTATGAAATCTACAATAAGAATTTCCATAATTGTTTTATTGATTTAGGAGCATCTTCCAATATAATTCCTTCTTGATCAGTGCTAAATTGAATATTGAACCACAGAAGTCCGTTGTTCATATTGTACAATTGGATCGCTCTAAGGTTCAAGTTATTGGAGAAATCAATTTCGAGTTACCATTAGACTAGCTTGTTGACCCTAGGAAATTCCAAAGAATTGATATTCTAATTGTAGATATTCCAGAATTCTATGGGTTATTCTTAAGTAAGGGACTGATGTCACGAAACTTAATGGTTACATCGCTACCGATTATTCACATATGTGGCTTCCCTACAAGGGAAAACCAAATCAAATTAAAATCGAGAGAGAAAAACATATGATGCACATCGTGGTCGAGTTTGAACAACCTAACGAATCAGTAGCTTTCAACAATAATATTCTTGGAGGTTATTCTTTGCAAGTCTTTTCTTGGAAATTTTAATGCACCACAATCACCATTCTCTCGTAAATAATTTTGTTTCTCAAATTGAAAATTTTTCACAATCGATTCTTCTAGAATTGTTAATTTTTCTAATTCTTTTTGTAGATAAACCTGTTGATAAAATTTTATTTTTGGTCATTATCTTTTGATGGATCAAAATCTAGTGATGGAGTAGGAACATGATGCATCCTAATTGATCCAGAAGGAGAGAAAACCATGTTATCATGTGGATTAGAATTTGAGTTCACTAATAATATTCGTTTGAGTATGAAGCCTTGATTCAAGGGCTTTATAAAGCCATAGGGTTAAATGTAAAATACATGAAAGTATATGGAGATTCCGAAATTGTCATAATACAAGTAAGGAATACCATCCATTGTCTTTCAGGGACATCTCAAACATTATCAAACTCTAGTACGAGGATCTTACCACTCAATTTCTAGCATTTAATATCTCTTCTATTCCCCAGAAATCAAAACACATCGGTGACTTGTTAGCTAATGTTGCGTCCAAACTCCTTCTGCTTTGAAGATTGCGAGTCTGATAGATTTTCGGTAGAATTCATTTTTCGCCCATCTATCCCAAGACAATATTAATAAATAGAGAGTATTCTACCATGATCAAGATATTTTTAATTTCTTAACTTCGAGAAATCATATGATGAAACAAAATTATTTATGAAGATGATCATGATCTGCAAATTACTTCAAGAAATAATGAAAATCCGATTCCTAAATCTATTGTTAAACTTGAGGATATTTATGATATTAAAGACAGATTCAAGAAAAGCTACTAATGCTAAAATTCAAAGTTCAACTTTGAAGTTTGAATTAGTAAATCTTAGCTCGATTCTAAACCTTAGAATGTTAATCTAGGTCTCAATTTAACTCGAGAAGAATGATCTTCTTTCATTAAAACTTCCGAGTAAATATAAAAAATGTCTTTTCTTGGAGTTATGAGGATTTAAAGCATTATGATACTTACGTAATTCAACACACAATTCCAATGCTATTCGATGTTAAACTTTCGTACAACATAAGTTAAGAAAGATTCATCCAAATCTTGAAGATCAAATCAAAACAGAACTCAATAAACTTCAAAGCCAAAAATCATTTTTCTCGTAAGGCATTCCAATTGGGTTTCCAATATGGTACATGTCAGAAGAAGAAAAATGGCGATATTAGAATCAGTATTGATTTCGAGAATTTAAACAAGGCATGTCAAAAAGACAACTTCCCATTACCAACTATGGAGCAAATTCTCCAAAAGGTAGTTGGTTACGAACTCATGTCCTTCCTTGATGGATTTTCGGGGTATAATCAAATTCTAGTACATCCAGATGATAGGTTGAAAACCACTTTCGGAACCAAATGGGGAACCTATGCTTATCGAGAAAAATGCCTTTTTGTTTAGTGAATGCAAGAGCTACTTTCTAGAGAGCCATGGACATAGCATTTAAGGGTACGATTAATAGATCGATAGTTATTTATCTTGATGACATAATAGTCTATTCAAAAAAGGAGATCCAATCATTTACATGATCCGAAACAAATATTTGAAAGATGTAGAAGATTTGGTATTTCCTTAAACCCAAAGAAATATTTCTTTGCTCTCGATCAAGGAAAACTCTTAGGGGTTTATTGTGTCAAAAGATGGTATATACATCGATCTCGAAAGAGTTAAAGAAATTTCTAATATTTCTTTGCCTCATAATAAAAATTCCATGCAATCTTTTTTAGGTCGATTAATTTTGTAAAAAGATTCATTCCAGATTTTTCTCAAATTGTTTTACCTATGCATAATATGATTAGGAAAAAATTCAGGTGTTCAAATGGGGATATAAAGAAAAAAAATCCTTTGAAGCAATCAAGAAGGAAATTATTGATGCACCTCGCATTAAAAAACTCCCAATTTTTTCCAATGATTTTATTCAGTATACTTTGGACACCAAAACATACTATGATCTGTTGTTTTAACACGACTCAATGATCAAAAAGTTGAAGCACCGATTTATTTCTTCGACTCAAATCGCAAGAAGAGCTGAAATGAATTATTACGATTTCAAAAAACAATATTTTTTCTGTATTTAAGTCAATCAAACATTTTAGGTATTTTCTCTTAAAAACACACACAAAGGTTATTGTTCCTTTCTCCCATGATGAAGACAATTACTAATTCAAAGAGAAGTAGGAGAAAAAAGGGCTAATTGGGTGACGACTTTGCAAGAACATGATATTGACATTAAACTAGCAAACATTGTTAGAGGACAAGGTTTTTGCGGATTATTAGTACGAGCTCATAACATACCGAGAAAATCAAGATCTAGAGAACGTTGTTCAAGTGAATCGGATAAGTATTACTGATTCGAATCTCAATACGCTGATACGATATTTTACTTGAAAAACGGGTATGCTCTTTCTAATCTCAGCTATAAGAATAAACTTGCTTTAATATTGAAGGCTACTAAATATGAAATTATTGATGATGTGTTATTCAGAAAAAAATTATGATTCAATCTTACTAAGATGTCTCGAAAAGAGCGAAGCAAAGAAGGTTTTGCAGAATTACACGATGGACCGGAAGGTGGGCATTTTGGAGGTGATACCACAGCTCACAAAATTATCCATGCTTTGGATATTATTGGCCTACCCTCTTTAAAGATACTCATGATTATGTGAGGAAGTGCAAGATTTTGCCAAACTGCTAGTGGAAGACAAAGAGGAAGCCAACTTTTTCCTCTATAGCTAGTAAACATTGAACAACCATTTGAGCAATGGGGGGATTGATATTATTGGTGAGATAATACCTCATTCTTGAAGCGACATAAGTACATCCTCACAGACAACAGATTACTTCACAAAGTGGGTAGAAGCAATTCCTCTAAAGGTAGCCAATTTTGATGTAATTATTGATTTCATCGATCAATTCATCATTACCAAGTTTGGTGTACCTAATGCTACGGTATTTGACAATGCATATTATTTCTTTGGTAATAGTATAATGGAGTTTGCAATTAAGAGAGGTTTTAAAATTGAAATATTCAACTAACTATTATACACAAGGTAATGGTTTAGTAGAATCCACCAACAAAAATCTCATAAAAATCATTAAAAGGACTATTGATCAAAATCGGGAAAGAATTGGCACAAGTCTTTAATATTTGCATTATAGGCTGATCGTATTACTCTTAAATCTTCTATTGGAACTTCACCTTTCAATTTATTTTATGGTAAAGAAGGTGCAATACCATCAAATCTAGCTCTTCCATCATTAGCCTTGGTGCAATTCATTGAAGAAAATCCTTCCTCATCCATTCAATTGAGATTTGATCAAATCCGAAAAATTAGAAGAGGATAGAGAGAAAGCAAGAAGTGTTCATGAAAAACATCAACAACTTGTTAAATATTCTTTTGATTCAAATTCCACTAGCTCAAAAAAATTTGTCAATTGGAGATCTTGTTCTGAAATGGGATAAAGCACATGAAGAAAAAGGTAAACATACCAAATTTTAGAAGATGTGGCTTGGACCATTTCGTATAGCTGAAAAAGATAGGCTCATATACATTCATACTTCAAGATTTAACGGGAAAGGAGAATCTCTTCCTGTAAATGGGCTTGTCTTATAGAAATTATTTTCATAAGGAGGTAACCCCTTCTTACTTGTATATATTCCTTTCGCAAATTTTTATTTATTTTTTTAAATAAAGGTTGTTAAAAAGTTTTTTGATTGAGCTTTTACTATTAGAAAGTTGTCTTGGAAAGAATTTGTATAGTACTTATTTCATGTAAATGAGAATTTTTTGGGGAATTGATTACAATTTTTATAGTTTAAAATAAAATGTTAAACTTTGAAAATTTGTTTAAAAACATTTGCATGATATTTTGCAACTTTGAGGAAAATGTAAATCATTATAAGTTTATTAATTTGAGAAAGGTTATCTTTAAAAAGTAAAGACTTTTTTCAAGCTTTAGCAAACAAAAAAACTTTGAGAATTGTCATCCATTTGTTCTTAAGGATACAACTATTTCACCCCCATCCATTTCGATTGTGATTTTTTAGAATGTAATTCTAAAGAAATTATATGACAAAATTTAGGAGATAAGAGGGCTCATCACGAGCCTGCTTACCATGATCATAAGAAGTAATGAAAGCGCGACATTACCAATACGCATACCAAAACAGGGGTAATGGCTTATTAATTAAGACAAGGGCTCTCATCACTGAGCTAGTCTTGTTCAATTTAATTACAACTAGTGAATGGCATTGTTACTAATCGCTACCAAATAAGAACAATGGCTCTTAAATTAATAAAATTAAATAAAAAAACAAAAAAAATGAGAAAATATGTCTTATGAATTTATTTTTAAAGAGTCATAATCTTAATTGGATGGGACAATGAATGGTTGATGGTTAAAAAGGTAACCACTGTCGAGACTATGAACGTTCTGTTGGCAGAGACAATACATATGATAATGGAGTATATTACATAAGCTAAACTTGAGAAGAAAAAGCGAGGGAAGAAAAGCTAATATTCATGGCGGGATACGGAGCGAGGGAAGAAAAGCTAATCTTCCTAGAATTGAAGAGAGACACAAGGAAATTTTATTTATGGAATGGGAATAGCAATTGATGAAATCGGAAAAGATCCATATCAAGGGCTAAAAGTTTAATGAATAATACAACACAATTGATTAATGATAGCTTGTACGCTACCAATTTGACCTCGGATTGTACCCCGTGTAAGTTACCTAAAGTAAAAGAAGTCGATTCTAGGTGAAAGGAAGAGATAATCAATAAAAATCAACAGATTAGCAAACTTCAAGGAATTTCATGGGATATTATGTGGACTTATCCGATCAATCCACATAGCCAACGATGGCCATCAAATTCCTTTCGAATGCTATTCATTGTATCATTCTCTGAATTCTTCAGATGCTACATACATCGGGAAGTTACATTCAAAAAATGAGTCGGCCAACAGATTTCCAAGATATGCTAAAAATTTGCCACCTTCACCCATCTACCTCAACTGATGATCAATGAGCCAATCTACTACAAGATCACATTTTCTGCTTTTAGATTTTTGATATTAGATATATTATAGGAATAGTTTTAGTTATTTTGTTTTGTTAAGTACCTATTTAAACCCCTTTCATGCTTTTAGAAAGGGGTCCTTAATTTGTAATATTTTTGACTTTGGGATTACATTTGCATACTCCATTTACTCCTATATTCTTTTATAAAGGATCACATCCCGGTGATTACATGCGGGAATTATCTTTAAGAATTGCATTTATGTACCTTGAAGTTTATTTTAAAAGCGGAATTGTCTGGATTAGAGTATGCATTGCATTTGAAAGTCTCAAGATGGATATGGTATTTCTATCTATTCATCTGTTAGTTTCTTTTTTTATATGATATTCTCTTTTAAATTTTTGTATCGTTTATATGTACTTTGTTTCACAATATTTCTTTATATATATCATTTACGAGTATATTAGAAATATTTATCTTTCTTAGTATATGCAAACGATATACAATGATGAATACAATATTATTAATATAACTCTGTTTAATTTCTTAAATAGAGTTATCTTTATTTGTTGCTACACATTTCAATTAAGTTGTTATACATTTTTATGGGTTATTGTTCAATTGAAACGATTTAAATTTGTATTCACATATGATACCCGGGTTAGTTTTAGAATATATTTATCAATATTTAAATTAGATTAGTTAGTATTTTCATTTCGATCATTTAGTCCCATTTTCCCTTCATCCAACCATTCCATTACCAACCCATTAAAATTAGTAGGAAGCTGGTCCTATAAATCCAATCGAGCCACCATCCCAAAAGGAAAAAGGAGTTGTCTCAAGGTCCTAGACGGGTGGTTATCCCTCGATGTTTGAAGTAGCGATTTTTGAGGCTTCAATGAAACTTAAACGATATTTACAATGATAATAAGAATGTTGAAATCTGAATCAAGAATAGTAATGCTTAAGGAGCCTACCGTTGACCAATCCTCCTAAGCTTTCTTCTCCATTCATCTCTTGTAGTAGAAAATCATTTTTTTCCATGAATATCCGAGATATTGTAGGGCCCTTTCCATAGGTTTTCAAAAATTTCCTTGCTTCCCCTTTTTCTCATTCCTTGCATCCCACCGGAGGACTCCATCTTCAAGCTTAAAGTTATCTTCCTTGGTCTTACAGTCATACACCTTCTTTATCTTCTCATGAAGCTTTAAGGTGTTATGAAATACCTCATCTCTCATCTCTATTTGAAAATGGATCATCTGATTGATCCGGCACTATACATTATTCTCCTCACTTCCTTCTTCTTGAAACAATTTCATGATCGAGACTCAAAGTGATGTAGGGAAAAAAAGTGTTTCTATTCCATAAACTAACTCGAAAAGGGGACATTCTGATATATTTCTTACTACTCACTCTGTCTACCCACAAGGCATTCTCAATATTTTTTGTGCCAATTCTTCTTGTTGGCCTCTAACATCTTCTTTATGATATTAATTAGGGATTTATTAGAGAACTCTGCTAAACCATCACCTTGCGAGATAGTAGGTCGTTGAGTGCCCCATTTTGATGTTATATTTCTCACAAAACTCAACCATCCTTTTTTTATTTTAATTTTTTCCACATTGTCGGTGATAATCTTATGAGGACAACCAAAACGAGACAATATGTTAGTCTCCAAAAAATTGAATAATTACTAGATTCTGTTGCTTGCCTTGTTGGGATCACTTCGATCCATTTGGTGAAGTAGTTGGTGGCTGTCAATATCCATTTGTGCTATGAATATGATGTAGGGTGAATATCTCCAATGAAATTCAAGTCCCCATTATTGAAAGCGGTGCATGAATTGAAATAGGTTGCGAGATGTAATGGAAGAAGTTTTCTTTTACCTTGAAAAACTTGACACTCATGGCAACTCATCATCGTTTTGTACAAATATGCAAATAGAGTTGGCCAATAGTATCCCTGCTCTCAATAATTTATTAGTCGTGGTCTTCTAGAAAAGGTGGCCCCCATATTCTCCTTCATTAAAATCATTCATAACTTCTTAGGCTTCACTCTCAACTAAAAAATTTAGAAATATACCTCCTGGATCTTTCCAATAAAGAGCACTTGTCCAAAATGAAATATTTGGAAGCTTTCAACTTTAAAGACATACCCTTACTCTTAGTCATGCATGGAGGAGGATTCAAATGATGAAGCACATATTTTATATCAAAAATACCAAGGTGATGAAAGAAACACATCGATACACGTATCCAAGTGACATCTTGTTCTTCATCGGACAATGTTGTAATAAGATTGATATCTAAACCATGCGATTTGACTCATCCATAAGCTTTGCTAAACCTTGACCTTTGATCAAATTTGTTGGCTTGATCTTGAGGGTAATATTACAACATCGATGTTATCCATTTCCCTCTTCTTCCTTCTGTATGTTGTATGCATAAGAACATCTTTCACCTAGTGCATTAGGGACATAAGCCAAAGTATGAGAATGTAAAATATGAGACACGGAAATCCTTCAACGCTTTTATGAAAGACAAAGCCTATTTCTCTATGATATTGTCTTTGAAGAGCTACATCCCTGATGGTTCGAATGAAAAATGCAATGGTTTTTTTAGTCTTGTCCTTATTTTTTCATTAATATTACAGGTTATGGTGTGCTCGAAAGGCGAATGAGAATATAATAAAATCAATACTGTAATCCGAGCTTATTAAAACAAAGGCAATAGTCAAAGAAAATTTCACCGTGTTAAAGCACTTCTTAGCATCCTCATACCACTTTACCTCATTATCCTTTTTCAACATGTTGGCCATTTCCCAAAAGGTGCTTAGCCAAATTTGGAATAAATATGAGTAAGAAATTCATCTTACCATTGAAAGCTCTGAATTTATTTCTTGCTTGCATGGAAATTCAATTTGTTGAACTGCGTCAACTCGAGAAGGGTAAATCCCGATTCCATCCTTAGAGATGATGTGACCGAGAATTTTTCCCTCCTCCATTGAAAAAAAGGCTCTTTTCGGATTAAGAGAGATTCCAAAACTTCTGCATTTTACGAAAAACAATCCTTAAGTGATACAAGTGTTCATCATCCGAATGGGAAAAAAAGCTGTCAAATCATCTAAATATACCTAGGAAAACATATTTCTCATCATCATAAATTCTATATCCATTGCATGCTGAAAGATATCCCTCTGCATTCTTTAGTCCAAATGGCATCTTTGCATATTTAAATGTACCCCAAGGTGTATTGAAGGAAGTTTTTCTTGATCTTTCTCATGTACTAACATCGATTGTACCCCAGAATATCCGTCAAGAAAAGACATTCGGGAAGCCCCCAACCACTCTTTGTAAGATGTGATCCATTTCGGGAAGGGGGTAATTATATTTTAGTGACACCTTGTTTAAATTTATGAATTCTATGCAAAGCCTTATTTCACCAATCTTATTTCTTACGAGGGACTAAATTAGATATCTAGTAAAACAACCTTATAGGAACAATGATACACTGAATTTTTTATAACATGTTCACTTATTTTTCAATTGATGGTAGCAACCTTGGGTTGATCCTTCTCAAAATTTTGTCGAAAGGGCTTTTGATCGGAGCTTAATTGGAATGGTGTGTTGTATGATGTCACTATTATAGACCTTCAAATCTGCATAATCCCATGTGAAAAGCATCGGAAAATTCAGAAATTAAATCAATGTACTTGTCCTTTACCTTAGGAGACAAAGGCTCGAACAATTTAACCATATTAGGCTTGTCTCATTGTTCCAATGTTTATGTCCTCCACACCTTTTTCTGTAGGAACCAATGTTGGTTTCCTCACTACATCATCTGATCAACAATTCTTCCAAAGGTATGAGACCTTTTGGAATATTGTTTGTCCTTCAGAATCTAGTATATCAACCTCGATGTTGCTTCAATGACTTGATCATCCTTTCATAAACTTTGTCAATTGAACAATTCTCGAACACACCTTCACTTTGTAAAAAATTATTAACTTGTTGATCATCCCAACATACTTGCCAATATTGCAAGTTATCGAGAGCTGTAGTGATACTTCACATGAATTTCAAATTTTCTATTAGAAAATATTGGGATTTTGAAATTTCTTGTTAGTTGTAGCAAATGAATCTACCATGAGGTTTTGACTTCTTGGTACTATTTGAAAAATTGTATTCGGGAAACATCTTCAAGATATCCAAGTACAACATTCTTGTATGCTCTCATTTGTGGATGCTTGGCATAGTATTCCCTTTCACTTTTTTTATCACAAGTTTGGAGTCACCATATCTTTTCGAAATTCTTCTTGTGCCCAAATTTTTCAAAATCTTGAAGCTAGATTGATCAATGCTTCATATTCTACCTCATTTTTAGAAACAAATAAGAAGCCGACTTGTATGAACATAATCTAACATTCTTCGGAACCTTACGAGGGTGATGAAGAGGGTCGCGGATCCAAATTCCAATGGCTTCCCCATCTTTCCCCAAGGCACCATCAAAATCCATGGTCCATAAACCATTTTCATCCTCCAAGTCTTGGAATTACGGTTGTTGTTTTGCCTCATAACTGTCCGGGATATTTCTTGATTCGATTTCAACTTTCCTCTGCCTTATTAGATGGTTGATCGAAGCACTCAGGGCATATTCTCATTTCCAATCTCTAAAATTGTTTTGATGCAATTATAAATATGTGGAACATCTTCTACTTCTACAAGTCGACTATCTACATCATGCAAACCATTATCATTGAAAAAAATGAAAGATTTAAATCTGTATGTACATCATTTATTAGATGATTATTAGGCCTCTCTTTGTTGGTTATCATGTACTTCATCTTTTTTTCGGTACAACTTTCTCAATAGTCTGAAAGCGGGGATGATGGCATAAGATAAGTCTACCTATAAGAGTGCCTCTCAACTTTGCTCCCCAAGATTTGGACAACAACATACCAAAGCTGTAGAGGGTATATCAACCACCACCACATCCATCAAGACATCCTTTGTTGGATTTTTCTCAAGGAAACTATTGAAATCCTTAATAAGATCAAAATAACAGATGTTTTCACAGAATCGAAGGAATACAAGTCATGGTAAGGAGGAGTGATATCTAGGCCTAATTTCTCCATAATGGCTTTCGGCATCAAATTGTGGGAAGCCCCCAGAGTTGAGCATGGTATTGTGAAGGATATACTAGTGGATTCTCGAGACTCAAATAGAATGGGGGAACTTCATTATCCTCTAGCGGCCATCTATTTTCTGGACCAAAGATAAGCTCGGAGTTGGTCATCATCGACATTAATTATATCAGAATAAGGATCATATTTTAAAATTTTGGCTACATGAGACTTATATTAATTATTCTTGACAAGTTTAGTTAAAGGTATTGGCACTTTCAATTTGGAAATTTCATTTCTAAGCTGAAAGGAGTGGATTTTTATACCTCTTTAGTGATGTCTCTTTTGTCGACATGATCTTTTGATGCGGTTTCTTTCCTTTGGCTATCCTTTTATTTTCCCAATGAACTTGTAGATGGCTAATTGTATTTGTTCTAATTTTTAGTTGCATGTTCTTTTCCTTTACTACGATTACCTTAATAATTATGTTTTGGTTGAGTATACTTTTGTTGAGATGCCCACTTCTTAATTAGGAGTTCTTGGGACATCTCTACATTTCAATAATATCTTGCCTGCGAGTGTGAGCTTAGGGCATTCAAGTATCCTCACTAATAATCATCGATTCAACCTCCAAAGCGATGATCCTAGGATAAAAATGTAGCCTTCATCCTTTGGTTTATCCATATTCTTGACATACTCTTCATCTTCGATAAAAAATATGGGTTGGCCATCAACGTAAAAAAAGTGGTTTTCTACAACAATGTGATATTATTCTTCTTCTTTAATTCCTTGAGCATAATTTTTTTGCAGAGGGTGTCGAATTTGTTGTTGTTATGATGGTTGCTCGGGTGCCCTCTGTTCCCTTTGCTTGATCCTGAATTGAGGCTATTTTTTGCTATCCTCCGAAAGTTAGGATTTCTATCTGTGGTTTTGGTTGCCTTTCTATAATATACATAATGTTGACCATCCTCTCAATTTTTCTTATTAAAATGTCCAATTTTACATCATAATATGATGATGCTTCCTCTTTGATAGTTACTCTCCTTTCACCCTTAATTTATTACTTCCTTATGGACAAATTAGCTTCTACAATAATTGCACTTTTCTGCATGTTGTCTAATGTAGTGGGATTCATTTCTACTTAGTACGATAGGCCATGTATGGATCAAAACCATCGCAGGGTAATGCAAAAGGGCCAACCCTAGAGAGGGGTTTGATCTCATTAGGGATGGAATGGTATACTCTGTTGAATCGAGCGGTGAAGTCTTGTATTGATTAATTTGGTTCTCTTTTTATATTTTTATATTCAAAAAGGATTTGTAATGGATTCTTATTTACCTCCCATCACGGCTATGAAACCATCTATCAAGCTGATTTTATGTATGACTATGGAATTTTCATTTAATGATCTAAACCATACTTTAACTTATCCTAAAAAAAATATAAACTATGACTCTCATTTTTTCATCGTCTTCATCGACTTATTCAGATCAATAAAGTCGGTGACTTTAACTATTTGTTGTTTTGCGGTGATTGAATAATTTTCATCAAAAATTGGAAGCCTCTAGCCATAACCACTGAGGGTAAGGCACGGAGTTGAGCTAGTAAGATGAGGGGTGCAAATCTAGACATAATTCCCATTGAATGAGACTTTAGGAGTGACAATAGGATGAGTTTTTTGAATAGCGATGAAGTAGATGGTGCAAAAGAGGAAAGCAATAACTGCACTGTGAGTGTGTCATGATAGGTATTGACTCTAGCGATATTATATTATGGATTTTTCGAGCTGATACCTGAATATTGCATAATATTAGATTGTGGATTTTTTATTTGATATTAAATTTGGTTTGCTAGACTTTCAAGTTTATAAAATTGACTCCAAACTTTAGTGTCAAAGTCTGATTTAGACTTATTTTCTTAAAAGGATAAATTTTCTTCAAGTTTGAAGGAACTAATATCTAACTTAGATAATGACTTGACCTCGAGAGAGCCTTAATGGATCAAAGACTATGTCAGCTAATGAGGTTTCGGACTTAGAGCAAAACAATGATAACTCAAATTTTAAATCAAATGGTATATCTTGAGAGATAGAACTTTAGCGAGCGATGAAGAAGATCTTACCAATGGGATTGGATCACGACTAAATTTATGTATCTTGATATCTATGCTTCCGAACAAGCCTCTCTGCATCTTGATTTGGATCATCTAGGTGAGATCAGGGATTTTATCCGGTGTATCTCCTCGAAGCTAGAATGTTCCACTTTGTTCAACAAATTTTTTTCTCTACAACTTTTTTCAGGATTAGCCTCAACGAAGCCTTAGACCTATCACCCGAGAGGACAAGAATTAAAATAACTAATGGAAACACTAGGGAAGATCGACACTTTGCTTCCCTAGTATGAGTCATGAGATGTTATCATTCCACAGGATCTTCGAGGCTGAGAAGATACCAACAAAGGTAACTACAGCGACCGGGCTCTCACCAAGTAGCTATCCCTATTAGGCATGAGAGGGATCTCTCCAAGGGATCGGACCAAGAGGGAACTGGATAAATTGGGTTTTAGGCTAGGTATAGTAGCATAGGTGTTTTGATTGGTTTATTTGGGTGCTTTGGATGAGTGAATTAGGTCAAAGAGGTAACTAGGTTAGGGAAAATAAGATCAAGGTGTAGACATCTAATGGGGAAAGGTAGGTAAGAAATCTAAAAATTTAGGGTTTTAGGTTGAGATAGATCGGATTGGTGAGGTGCTAAAAAGAGACATGACAATACATGAATTCTTTTTAAAAATCTGAAGAAACTAAAACAAATTATGGTGATTCTCCCAAAACATAGCATAAAAGATGTATTCTTCTTATCAAACTTGAGAATAAAACATATCATAGAGCTGGAATTAAAATTTAAAGTACAAAACATTCATACATATGAAACAGAATAAGAAACTATGCCAAAGTACGGTACCACATGAATCCCAAAATAATAGCTACAACTCATCCAATATATTCACGCTAAAATCTGAATACCCTAGTGCCTTTGATCATACAACGACATCCAACTTGTGAAATGAGTCAAGAAGTGAAAGATATAGATGTGAAAAAACTTCTACCAACCTTAGGTAATACCGAGTTGTGGAGCTGATCCACAAAATTCTTAGCTGTAAACCTAGAGTGTAGGGAGGTTAAGCCGACTCATCCCTAACTTTAGTGAGAATTGATTCATCAATCCTCACAAAGAGTTTTACCTAATGTATTTACCCATAGGGTAACTTAAAAACATCATAATTACATTTACATCCATCAGTTACTTTAGTAAAAACATTATTTGCCATGGTGAAACTAAGAAAACTAGAAAAAAATCAAGAAAAAACAAAGAATGGTCAACAACGCGGCGCCATATTCATCTCAAGTTTTGAAGGGGGTTTTTGATGTCAAATTGAGCTCGGGATAGCTCATTCAAAATCCTGCTCTCTGTATAGCTTTGAAAAATATCCTTGGTTTCCAAAAAATGATAATATTTTACCCTCCAAAAATGTCAATATCACAAGGTGAGTCGGGGAACGCAACGACTAGGTCGAAAAACATGGGAGGAACATGATTTTTAGGAGTTTTTTGACCTTTTTCCCCTGCCATTTTGCCCAAATTTTATAATAAAAGTGCCTAAATTGACTCTTTCTTTTCCTTCTCAATCCAATGGTACACTTGGTTTTGCATTTTGGAGCCTCTAGAAGAAGCGCAACACCTAGGGCGTTGCTCTCTTGCGCGATCTAAGCGTACTTACAGCCGTCAAAAGTTTGCAAAAAAAACCAAAAGTTCAAAACTTCGCTCAAAATTTCTTCAAAATTGTTTTGTGGAAAGCTGATGAAGTGTGATACGAAATGAGGGATGCCTCGAAGCAAGGATTTCAAGCTTGTCTCCTTCCTTTTTCTTGGCTAGGGTTTGCTTATGTTTCTCCTGCTAATTGCTTGAGTTTAATGCTATAGACCTTGTTTCTTGTGATATACATTGTTAGACATGTTTTTACGAGCATTTTTTTGTCTTTTTTTTACCTTTTGGAGAAGTTTCTCAAGGTGGATGTTGATCGTATCAAGCCATATATCTCTATCATTCTCAACCTCCTTGCAGCAATCCTCTCCTCAAAAAGTGAGTTTTTCATCCTCAATATTATGTTGTTGTAAAGCACTCTTAGTACCTTTTGTCTTAGGTTTTTTTCATCGTAGTTGAATTTCATCATGATCGAAGATCATCGGGTTGCATCATAGCTTTACCTCTTTTGTTTTGAGCAGCTCTAGCTCCATAAGTACTTGCTGATCTTTTAGTCGCTTATTCGTGCTCAAGAAATGAAATAAGAAAGCCGAGCTCTATCCAAATTAGTTTGCATCTCTCTAATTTGGGCATCCTTCTCTTTGACAATCAAAGCTTGAGGCCTCATGATCATCTGTTGATCCAAGTCAATAAGTTCAAAAATTTTCCTCATCATGAGGGTCCTCATCCTCTTGCATGACTTCCTCATGCACTAGCTGCCTCTTTATGCTTTTTTATTTCTCTTTTGTACCACGATTTGTTGATGAATAAGGCAAGCCCCCTTCCACAATTTGTGGAGAAAACACCTACCTATTTCCCCTATGATAGGGTCTTGACACAGTTTATCTTTCTCAACCTATTTGGTCTTTGTAGGCTCTTTTACCACAACTACTGCTACATGATCCGATATGACTCCGAAATACCAATGATGGTGATGATATGGGTCTAGTAGGTTGAGTGATGGTATAATAGATGCAGTGGTTGAGATGAAGGAGGGATGGTTTCGACATGTCTGAGCTTTTGGATTAGTGAAAACATCATTGGCAATGAAGGTATCCCATGAAATGTGCAATTGATTTAGATGATGGATTACAATGATTTTTATCAAAGAGTGATGAAAGAGGTTGTTCATTTGCTGATCATATTCTATCTTCTATACTATGCAAGGCATTTTTTCTATGCTCTCAGAACAAATAGTATGAGATATTGAACAACTTGACTCTTGTGAAGCACATGAGTAGTCTAATATTATATGTGTAAAGTCTAGAGAACCTTCCTTCATAAGAGAAGTACTTAATGATGATTTTCATCATGGGGGTATACCTATCAAGAAGGTAATTGAAAGGGAATAATCTCTTTCTCTCATTTATGTACCTTGGTTAATTAATGTTTCATAATCTTGGTCATCCATGTCTTTTGCTTTAAACCACTTCTCACCCATGTTTGGTATCTCTATGGCGGCAACAATGATAGACGTGGATATGGTGGGAAAGGTCACACTGCAAGGGTCACTCGATTGTCTTTAAGGTTTGAGAAGAAAACTTTGCTCAAAATAGGGTGGTGTTGAACTCTTTGGATCATTTGGCAGAAATCAAGGAAACCCACATATTCAAAGTAAGAGTTTGTCATAGGTGAGGTCATTAGTTCTCTAGTGTGGGTGAGCTCAAGCCTCAAAATTATTTCTCCCCTTGTGAGGTCTTAGTTCCTCTTTGTCCTCCTCTTCCTCCACAAAATCTTTGTTTTCCTCCTCCATGGTGTTTCTAGTTTTGAAACCCTAGCGAAGAGAAAGGGGAGTGAAATATGGGTTTAGGGAGTGGGGATGGGAGTAGGAAAATTTGGGGAAATAGGGAAGGGGTTAGGGGAACTAAGGGGGACTGATATGGGATTAAAGTACTAGGGAAATGAGATATGGAAATTGATTATAGGTATAAGGAAGAATTTGCCTAGAAAATTTGTAGTCTAGGAGATAGGGTTTTGGGTAATGTACTTTGGGGACAGGAATTTAGTGATGTAGGGATAGGGATAGGCTTCAGCTGTGATATGGGAAGGGAATGTAGAGTGTAGGGGGACAATTTAGGGTTGTAGGAATGAAATATGGGGTTTCTTAGCTTAAAAAACCTTTACAAATTTGAATTAGAGATTTAACACCTTAAATTTGCAAATGGGAAAAAACAAGGAGGGAAAAAATGGTGTTGCTTAATTTTCATGAGGTGAAGAAACCCTTTTTTGGTATTTTGGAGCGAGTTGCATTAAGTTTTGAAGGTTGTAAGTGAAATATGGAAGGAGCACAACGCCAATTGTAGGAGCACGGGTGCCTAACTACTAGGAGCACAACATCCTTCTTCGAGAGCGCAAAACCTTTACTAGGAGTCGCAGACGTCTCACCTTTAGGAATGCACCACCACCAAAATTGTGGATTTTGACCGCCTATAACTTGTTTTTTTGAGCTGAGGGATTGTGACCTTGATGGTTGGGGAGAGAAAAATGAGCATTTTATTTGTCTTGTGATGGGATTTATACTTGATGATTTGAATAAATTTGCCTTTTGGGACCCAATTTTCATCTTCTCATTCAATTTAAACTTTGAAATATTTACCTTTCACTTTTGCTTCTGATATTTTGAGATTAGATCATTTGATGGATTGATAGCACTTTGGACTTTAAAAATTATGAACTTTATTTGCACATGAAAACCTTTGATTTGATAGATATCTTGGAACCATGAACTTATTTCATATTGAGAAAACACAAAATTACATGATGAAATGAAAATTACATAATGGAATAAAAAATAAATATTACATTTCAACTTTACATGGTAAAGTGAATTTATTGGTCACCCTTAGTCTTGCTTTGGTCTTTTATGCGATGGAAATGATGTTTTAATGTACCTTGAAAAGCTGTAGGACCTAATGGACACATTGGCTGAATGGACTTCATGATGATATGATTGAAAAAAGTGATAAAGACTCATGAATAGTGGACACTCAGCATGTGATAAAGTGAGACAACAAGTAATGAGATGACATTTTTTGAAAAGAGTGAACCTCGATTAAAAATTTGCACCAAGTGATTAGATTTGTGCATGACCTAGTGGAATGATAACAATTTTTGAGTGGGACCCCTAACATAACATGAAAGAGTTAATTTTGATCACTAGTGGAAGGATGAAAATACGACACTAACACCATGCATGCCAAATCTAGCAAGGAAATCACACATTAAAATAAATAAATGCAAAGAATATTGTTGTAGGTTTGCTTGGTCCTACTCTTCCTTGCTTTCTCCTTCCTTCTTTTTGCTTTCTTTTCCTTTCTTGCTCCAATGCCAAAATTTTCCAAGAAACTCAAAGTGTCCAAGAGAGAGAGAGAGAGAGAGAGAGAGAGAGAGAGAGTAATGAGAGAGAAATAGATTTGTGAGCAAAATCTTTCCAAGCTGATCCTAAGAATTCTTTTTATTAATTAGGCATATATTTTCTTCATTTTCCATTAGTTTCCTTCATTTTCCTCTCTCACATGCAACTTTGTGACATTTCACCTTCCCTTTTCTCTTAATTTCCATTACTTTCATAAATAATGTGCCAAAAATACTTTGTCCTCCAAATCCTTAGCCATTGTTGCCAATTTCCTTAGCGATAATAAACCGAAGTGAACACCTAATAGGATGTTTTTCCCAACATTCAAATTGGAATATGTGTCCCATCAACCATGGCTATTATTTTTAATTCTTATTACATGTAATTTTCACGAGGGTTGTTACAAAACCCTCCCCCTTGAGGGAACACCATCATCGGTGTTCAATGACACCTACAACCCGATAAATTGCTAAAAAAAACATCTTTCACCTATGGAGATTTATAACATAACTAATTGCAATATTTATAATGAATAACTCTGTTCCAAAGAAAAAAATAATCATGAAAATCATACCATGTACTAGAGATTTATAACACAACTCATTACCATCTTTACAATAATATACACATATACACATTTTATCAACCACACAAATAAAAAGGATGTGATTCCCACACTACGCAACAAAAGGGAATCCAGAGGCTCGCTCCTCTACCCTCAAAGTAGTACCGGGATTCACTTCCTTCCTAGGAGAGTCTAGAGTCACTTGCGTGAGCCAAACTCTACATCCAATTTCCAGGGCGCTACAATCTTGCACCATTTTTCCCCTAAGTGAACAATTATCAACTCATTCTTCCAGGGCACACTCCCAATGTGCATCTTATTCCATCTAGAGATGCTAATGACCAAACCAAATCCATCCCCGACCTTCCCTTATCTTATACACGGTCCCTCGGGGAAATCGAGTTCATCCCTTTCAAGTTCCTCAGATCCCCTACCCCCGGGTGATCCATCGCTTGGAAAAGGCTTCCTCGCATTGGAAGATACAAAAACCAAGGCATATACCTACCTCCAAACCATCACACTGGTCATAGCATGCTCAGCTGCAAATCAATGGACACTATTGGGTACCGGTCTCCACAATGGACCTGCTCACTGTAGTTCTTTACCATCATATTGCTTTGCATGTTCCAATTCATTTTGTTGATGATGCTAGTTCTTGCGGTCGGTTTCAACCAACTGACTCGGTCATTTCTCATGCATTCTGTACCAAGCACATAATTACCATTAGATTCAAAATAAATTGAAATAACTTCAAATCATACCTCATTGATAGCTCATTAATAAGGTACACTTGCACTTATGTTTACTTCCGTCATACAAGTCAAACTAGTTGTTTGAGTCAAATCATCATGTATAAGCATTTCACATCTAGTTAGCTCAAAACACAACCACCATAGGTCAAAATCTTGAATCACATGCAATCATCATAAACCATAATCATAAATCACATGTAACCATCATAAGTCAGAATCGTAGATCAAGTGCGCATAATAGAATTGAAATAAAATATCAATATGTATCCTTCATTCGATCCTTACTTACCTTTGTTCTTTAGCGTACACACACAGGATGGATTGCTACACCCAACAAGTGCCCAATGTCTTTGCTTCTCTTTCAATCACATACACATACACACATTTTTACATCACAACACATACACCCACATATGACATACAACACCATACAATACATTCACCCACACTAGCATACGTACACATACACCTACATTGGATGCATAATACAACAAAATACATACACCTACACCAACATGAAATGCATACACCTACAACTGAGTGTACGATACAACACAACACATACACATGAACGGGTGTACAACATGACCCAATACATATACATATATGGAGTACAACACAATGAAATAATAAAATAATAGCTAAACCAATAAAATAATATTTATTAATTTGCAATTCACTTTTTGCACCACAATCCATGTAACCATAGTTAAATTCAATTCCAAAGTTGTACAAAATAAAATTAATAAAAAAATTGTATTGATGTGACTAAAAATAAGAATGAGTTTTTCAAGAAAAAACTCATTATCATTGAAGAACTAATGCATTTGCCCATGTACTTAAATAACTTAAAAATAAAATGTAAATATAAATTTATAAATTCTTAGTTATATTATATGTTATTAATTAAAATTTATATTATTTAAATTGTATAATAACATGTAATTAATATACCATATATAAAAATAATATAATATAATATAATAAATGTATAGTGATATACATTGTTTCTTTCAAAAAAATATGAAATGACAATAATATTATTTTATTAAAAATTGTGAAATGACATTTATTATGAGTACTTTTACTTTATGACTTTAAAATTACTTAGATCACTAGCATGAGTTAACATGAGTTTTTATCAACCATTGAGAATGTGACAAGTAAGTACCTTTAACTCAAGCAATGCCACCTCAATCATTAGGGATGATGTCATCCCCCTAAACGTGATTGGTTCTCATAAAATGAATTTTGATTGTACATTTTTCCTTAGGAGACCCATTTTAGACCTCAAAATTCCTAATGTATGCCACAAGATATACATAGTACCACACTGCACACAACACTACGCATAACGTCACGCACAACATGTACATAACGCCAAATGTACACCGCACCACAGCGCACATATGTGTACACAATACCACATGTACACAACAACACATGCGCGACATGTACACGACACCACACGTACACTGAGTGCTACATGCAAGACATGTACACAGCACTCACTTGCACAGCACCACATGTAAAACATTTACACAGCAGCACATGCACACAACACCACATGTACAATCATGCACATAACACCAAATGTACATATCACCATATGTACAACATGCTACAACACCATATGTACATAGAACTACATATACGACATGTACATAGCACCATCATATACGTAGTACCGCATATCCTAACATGTCTCACAACACCATATGCACAACACACATGTGCACAATATGGTATGCATTACATGCTGCATATCCAACATGTACGTAGCACCATCTATACCTAGCACTACTTATGCAATATACACATAACACTATATATACAACATGCATACAACATCATATGTACACAATACTACATATGTTACATGTACACATCACCATAGGTACAATCAATTACTATACAACATGTGGAACATATACCTAACATTAGTATTACACATCCATGAACCACACACTAACCTTGATAGTCTCTGTATTTACTGCAGGATTACAGAATAACCGTTTATTTTATATTTTATTCTCAAAATAATATTCTTTCGACTATCATTTATTTTCGAAATATCCATTGCCTTCATTATCATCTAAACTCTCCATTACCTTTCATTTTACCTTTCTCGACACCCCCATACGTGAAATCACATTTTTAACTCTTTTTCTCCTTAAACCCCTCCCCTATACTCATTCCCCTTACAAAAAGTTTTATCAAAGGGGCAGATAGACTAAATTCATTTAAAACAATGTAAAAACCCATTTTTACATTGTGTTTAAATAATTTAGTCTATTAGGCTTTGATAAAACTTTGTTTATTTAAAAATCCGACCTTGTTATATCAAAAGACCCAACTCACCTTTATATTTAAAAAGCCTCCCGCCTTCATACTATTTACCCACTCTAATACACCCCCACTATACATTATTATCCGTCATCCTTATTAAAACCCACATGCTAACATTTAAACCCTCTATTTCATTTAAATACCGGCCCCACTCTATCAACCCAACGACTCTATCCTTCACCGAGCCACCGTTGAGTCTCCATCTCCTAATCGCGGTCCCCAACCCGTTTTGCACCTTCAATTTCCTGTCATTTAAACACCGCGAGCCGGGTTGCGAAATGGGCGGCTTCACGACCCTCCCTTACGCCATGCGTGCGCTATCCCGGGTTATCGCATCCCCCCCAAACCAAAACCACCTAACCACTCTTGCACGCGTGATAAACCGTAAACCACCTCTCCATTCATCGCTCGATTCCACTTCTTACCATCCATCTCGAACTCGCGACAACCGGCCAGTCTCCCTCATCCAATCAAATGGCCTACATGCCTTTTTTTCTCTCCATGCCTATCTTCCTCCTCCAAAGACTTACCCGTGGTATGGATTCAAATGATTTTTCCCACGACAAAATATTTCGAGCGAAAGAATAGAGCAAAAAATAGGAAAGAGGCGGGACATGATAAAGACAAAAAGAGATAAAAAAATACGGTTAAAGGATAGGTGATACGGTAAGGAAAAAAAGAAATTTACAGGTGACAACACGGAATATAAATACAAGTTAAAGTAAAGAACATAGTTAAGTAAAGGAAGTTATAGATGTATAGATGATGGCAGTTTCAGGTTTAAAGAAAAAATTAGAAGAAAATCAACAAGGAAAGCAAAGCCAAATATCAAAGATCACTTAGCATTTACCTCTTCTCAACTACTCACACTCCACGACCTAATGTTTATTTAATGAAAACTGCGCGTTAATATTTTTAGACATGATATATTTTATCATAAATTCGGAAGTTATTATAAAAGCTAATTTTTGAAAGGCAATTAGTCAAAGATATTTTAAAAATTTGGCTCGTCAGCTTTAATTTGAGAGTTATTACTATAGTAGGTATATCGGTGTGTTGCAAAGTCTACGATGCAGGTATTGTCGTCTCGATGGCAACCCTACCGAATGAAGATGAAGACCATGAGATTGTTGGCATGTGTTGTCCTTGATGGCAATACACCTGATGAAGTTATTCTTGACTTGATGGACTTGGTAAATGATGTAAATCTGATGTGATATGATGTTTATTGACAATATGATGTAGAGAGTTGTTTTGGAATGGCAACCCACCTGATGAAGATGATGGCAACTTACTTGATGAAGTTGTGCTTGATAGAATATGTCTTGATGAACCTGTTTAAAGATGAAAATATGATGTATCTACAGAGAGTACAGAAGGTAATGAAGAAAGGAATTCAATATGTGCTAGATCTATGATGAAAAGAGTATGTCTCAAGGCATACGCGAATTTGCCTAGGAGAAGTCGCGTATGCACACGGTAAAGTACGTGCCAAGTCGCGTATGGGCAAAAGCGCTCATAAAGTGAAAAACCAGGGGTAACCACCATGGTATTGACCCATTGTATTGGGTAATGATTCGTCTAAATGACCCCGTCCAGGAATACCATCGGAAGTAATGTAGTTTTGGGCTCATGGTATTGTTTGGCTCATGGTATTGAAAAAGGGTAAACCTATATAAAGAGAAGAAATTCATTGTGCAAATCATGAGTGTGGGTGCAAGATGTTTGAGCTTGAATGAATACTTCTCTCTGAAGTATATCTGAATGGAAAGGGTTACAGCTGAATGATAGATCTGAATGCATGATGCACCAATGAAGAAATGATGAAGAAGGGAATCTAGATCTGGAATGTATTTGTATCTGCTAGATCTTTTTATGGAATGATTAGATCTCGAGATGAGGCGGAACATCTGTTCAAGTAGCGGTGAAAAACTGTGGTGATGTATCTGCTTCAAGAATTGCAATGACCTAAACTAAGTTGAAGAACCATACTTAGTTCTCAAAGAAGAGAGAAGCGCGTATATACACAAGTCACAGAAGAGAAAGCGCATATGCGCAATGAAATTGATCTGTAATACAGGCTTAAGTATACGCCGGTTTATGTGAATCTGGTGTTACATATATACGCGACATCGCCGAAAGGAAGGAGTGCACTAGGTTGTCAGGGTCGTTCCTGGAAGAAAATGTCTGATCTGTTCTGGTGGTTTACTGATATCTGTCAGTGAGTTATATGTATATGTTTCATGGTTGACTGTGCTTAAAAGTATGGAAAGGGTCCAGTATGAAAATATGATGAAACGTGGCCTGCAAGTGGTGTCCTAAAGGATGCTTTGGATCCAGTGTGAAAATTGATGAAACGTGGTCCATAGAGGTGCTGAGGGTTGTAGCCTTCAGTCAGGGGGCTGTAGCTCCTTTCCAGGTGAGGCTGGTAAACGAGATCAGGGGGTCATAGCTCCCTTCCAGGAGAGGCTGGTAAAGAGCTGTGTGGGTCGTAGCCTTCTGAGAGGCCGGTAAACGAGTCGTGGGGTCATAGCTTCCTTCCAGAGAGGTCGGTAAACGAGCGCAGGTGGGTGCCTGCGTGCTGGTAGGAGTCTGTGCCAGCACATATGTTGTAAGATGTTTTCTCTATAATAAAATATTGAAGGCTGAGCAACTGCAGTGGTGGTTTTCTCCCGACTTGGGTTTCCACCTAAAATCCCGATGTTCATGTGTGATGCTTATGTGTGATGGTTTATTCTGTTCTTACTGCACATGTTTACTGTTTATAGAACATCTAATGAATGAATGATGGAATGATATAAGTGAAGAATTAATGGCATAATTAGATCTTTGTGTATACGCGAGTTTTATGAAGGATATCAGCGTGTATACGCTAGTTGGCTTCAGCAAAGTAGCGTATGGGTTTTGGAGCATGAAAAAGTAAAAGTTTTGAATATGTAGTAAATACTGATTCACCCCCCCCTCTCAATATTTTTCCCAACAATTGGTATCAGAGCAGGTCCTTCTGCAGAAGCTTGATCGCTTGAAGGAGATCCGTCGCAATGGGAAAGAAGCAAAAGAAGAAGGCTACTGAAAAGGAGATATCTCAGAAAACATCTGCAGCAGAAAATGAAGAAGATAAATCAGGTATTGATAGTTGTTCTTGTGATTCACTTTCTTGTGCATGCAATGATGAAGAAAGTGAAAATAATGTTGTGGATCTAGAGGAAGCTATTAAGATCAAAGTTGAAGAGAAACATAGAGAAATTGATAAGAGAGATTCTATCTACAAAGAGATGATCTCTAGAATGAAGGAACAGATAGAAATACATGAAAATCTGCAGAGAAGACTTGAAAAAGAAAACCTCACTCTCAAAGTAAATCTGGAGAAATCAAATAAGAAAAATGAAGAACTTAAAGCGAAATTCATCTCTGTCAAAGAAGAATTATATAAGGAGCATGAAGAACTTTTACAAGTATTTGAGGAACAAGATAATGGATTGAAAGAAGAAATCTTGAAACTGAATGATCAAGTAGAAGAAGGAAGAAGGAAAGAAGAAAGCATGAAGAAGCAATGCCAAGTCTTGGAGGTTGAGGTAAATATTCTCAAAGGTAAACTAGAAGAAAAAGATAAATTGTTGAGGTTCCAAGATAGTTCAAAAATTTTGGACAACATTCTTAGTAATCAAAGGTCTCCTTCTATTAAACTTGGTCTTGGTTTTCATGAAATGGTCAAAGGAGAATCTAGTTCAAAAGGGAATGCTAATGATTCAAAGGAAGTCAATGCAAAATCTGAAGTGTTGAAAGAAACAAAAGGTCAACCAACAGTCATGAATTCTCAAAGGAAATCATTCAATAATGTTGAATTCTTTAAATGTCATAATCATGGACATGTTGCAGCCAATTGCAGAAGCAGATTATTTCAGCCACAAACAAACAGATTCTACTCAGAAAGGTACTCTGGTAGCTTCAAGGGATATTGTTTTTCATGTAACAAGTATGGACATAAAGCAGCTGATTGTAAAAGAAGGAAGATTAGAAATACTCATTATGATTCTTATGCTTATTTTTCTGGACATATGAGATGTTATTCTTGTAACAAGTATGGACATGTAGAAAAGGAATGCAGGTTGAACAGATATGAGAAATTGGATAACCTCCAGCACACAAATAGAAAGATCAAACAAATCTGGAAAAAGATGGAGGACCGATCAGAAACGTAGGGAATTCTGACCCTACTGCAGTCATCCGCTTCTGAAGCTGACTTTTATTATTGACTGCAGGAATGATGTGGGATACATTACGAGATTTAGTAATGTATCGTCATAGGGGGAGCAATGTATGATGTCTCTCATGGTTGATTTGATTATTCTGGTTGTATGTATTTCAAACAGAGCATCTGATATGAAGAAGACAGTTACAGGAAGTACAAGATCAGGGGAAGATGAAGGAATGTGAAAAAATTTCTATGCTTCACTTTCCATACGCAGGTTCTAGGAACAAAAGTCGCGTATACACGCGAGTTCCAGCAGACACAGTCGCGTATGAATTGATGATAAGAGAATTTATATGATAGCTGAATATCTAGAACAGAGGTTCAGGGGGAGCATCAGTCTGATTGTTAATAACTGTTTTATTGACTCTGTATCAGCTTAATTTCTCAGTTTTAAATAATGATGATATGATACTTGGTTACTTAAGTTGAAGATTATGGATGAGTCCCGAAGAGTATTCATTTTGAGATAAAAGTCTTATAATTCAGAGATAAGGGCAGTTCATGCAGATGACTTGCTGATGAACGTATTCAGGTTGCACAAGTTAAGAAGGAGCACTGGTTCAGGGGGGAGCAACAGGTTGAGTACTAATGATTGCATTGTTGGCAATATGACTGCTTATTCTTTGGTTTTTGGTGATACTCATGCTCAAATGATGATGACTTCGCACATGGTTTATTATGATGAGATTTTGAGCCCTGGTTGCTGATAAGTATCTTTTGTGCTCACACATGGATGAGTTGGATGTCGGTTGATTCAGAAATAAGAATAGATCATGCAGAGTTTGTTACTATGGTTGAGATCTTTTGACTACATATGTTACTTCATGTTAAATCTTGAAGGTCTTGATGATATTGGACCACATGGATGATTGCTTGACACATATTTGAAGATGTTGTTCTGATGTGATAATCTCTCTTGGAAAGATTGTATTGATGCTGCAAAGAATCTGAAGGCTTGGTTACTAATGTGCTTATTCTACAACCGTTGGATGACACTTGAAGACACAACTACACTGTTCTATCTGTCTGTAGTCCAGGGAAGCATTCAAATATCCCAGAAAGAAGCTAAACACTGTCTTTTTATCACAAGAGGATCTGATCTGGTTAAAATTTAGAAGATGGTATTGGATACGCGGGTTTCCTGAAAGACAGTCGCGTATATACGCAAATTCATGCACAGAAAACCGCGTATGTCTGATTGCTGACAATTTTCTGTTTGGAGTCAGCTCTCTTCAGCACAGCTGCAGTGCTGTTTGGTATCTCTGATACCGTTTGGCATCTCTGGTGGTGTTCCAGTTCTCATAATTCTATTTCTAATGTTTTGATAAAGATGTCTTGATGATTTGTTGGTAAAAGTGTTCAGGATGCACAAACTAAGGGGGAGCCTTAGTCATATGGAAAGGTTGCTTGGATGCACAGATTCAGGGGGAGCATTAGCTTTGCTGAGTATAATGCATTGTTGGCATTATGATGGTTCTGAAATATTTTCTCTTTCTTGAGGACTTTCTGGTGTTGGTCTTAAAGTTATAATTGTAGTTTGATGAAAAGGCCATGTAGAGATCCATGATGTAAAATTGTAATATTCAGTCATGTAAGGACTTGATAAATTTGTAAACCCACTTGGTTGGGTAGCTGAGTCAAATTTTGTAAACCCACTTGGTTGGGTAGCTGAGTCAAATTTGTAAATCCACTTGGTTGGGTAGTTGAGTCTCATATGTAAATCCACTTGGTTGGATATTTGATGTAAGTATGAGTCTTTGGTGATAGGAAGTTCATAGAGTCATGTACTTCATTGAAAATTATGTTTGAAGATTCAGCATGAACTCAGGGGGAGCTTGGTCACTTCAGTATACATCAGATCTGCAGAACGCTTCTTCCACATGAGGAGAAAAGGGGGAGAGTGTGTTGGTTTTTGATCCTCCCTTTGCCCTTGATGTCAAAGGGGGAGAGTGACATGGTGTTTGAATGAAGAAAAAGAATGGTGTCAAAAATGGAGAGAGTGACATGGTGTCATTGTATTCTTAATGTACCTATCTGTTGTGGTAACCAAACACCATCATGGTTGCCATCAAGTCCAAAGGGGGAGATTGTTGGCAATATGATGCAGAGTGTTGTCTTTGATGGCAACCCACTGAATGAAGATGAAGACATGAGATTGTTGGCATGTGTTGTCCTTGATGGCAATACACCTGATGAAGTTATTCTTGACTTGATGGACTTGGTAAATGATGTAAATCTGATGTGATATGATGTTTGTTGACAATATGATGTAGAGAGTCGATCTTGAATGGCAACCCACCTGATGAAGATGATGGCAACTTACTTGATGAAGTTGTGCTTGATAGAATATGTTTTGATGAACCTGTTTAAAGATGAAAATATGATGTATCTACAGAGAGTACAGAAGGTAATGAAGAAAGGAATTCAATATGTGCTAGATCTATGATGAAAAGAGTATGTCTCAAGGCATACACGGATTTGCCTAGGAGAAGTCGCGTATGCACGCGGTAAAGTACGTGCCAAGTCGCGTATGGGAAAAAGCGCTCATAAAGTGCAAAACCAGGGGTAACCACCATGGTATTGACCCATTGTATTGGGTAATGATTCATCTAAATGACCCCATCCAGGAATACCATCGGAAGTAATGTAGTTTTGGGCTCATGGTATTGTTTTGGCTCATGGTATTGAAAAAGGGGCTCATGGTATTGAAAAAGGGAGAACCTATATAAAGAGAAGAAATTCATTGTGAAAATCATGAGTGTGGGTGCAAGATGTCTGAGCTTGAATGAATACTTCTCTCTGAAGTAGATCTGAATGGAAAGGGTTACAGTTGAATGATAGATCCGAATGTATGATGCACCAATGATGAAGAAGGGGATCTAGATCTGAAATGTACTTATATTTGCTAGATCTGTTTATGGAATGATTAGATCTGTGATGAGGCGAACATCTGTCTGAGGTAAAGGGTAAAATCTGAAGTGATGTATCTGTTGTGAAGAATTGCAATGACATAAAAGTCTGAAGAACCATACGCTAGTTCACCGAAGAGGAAGCGCGTATATACGCGGCTTCGCTGAAGAGAAAGCGCGTATGCGCAATGAAATTGGATCTGTAATATGTACAGAAGTATACGCTGGTTTATGTGAACGGAAGCGCGTATATACGCGACATCAGAGAAAGGAAAGCGCGTATGCAAACTAGGGTTTGCTGAAGTCTGTGGTAAGAAATGTCTAATCTGTTAAAGAAGCCATCATATCCACATATATATCTGCTACACACTGTGCTAAAAAGGCTAGGTCCAATAAAATATGATGAAACGTGGCCTCTAAGTATTGTTCTATTGGATGCTTTGGATCCAAAGGTGAAAATTGATGAAACGAGATAGAAGGTGAGGTGTTGAGGGTTGTAGCTTCTCTGGCTGTGGGGTTGTAGCTCCCTTCCAGGTGAGGTCGGTAAACGAGAGCAGGGGGTCGTAGCTCCCTTCCAGGTGAGGCTGGTAAACGAGATCAGGGGGTCGTATCTCCCTTCCAGGAGAGGCTGGTAAACGAGTCAGGGGGTTGGAGCTCCCTTCCAGGAGAGGCTGGTAAACGAGCGCAGGTGGGTGCCTGCGTGCTGGTAGAGTCTGCACCAGCACATATGTTGTAAGATGTTTTCTCTATAATAAAATATTGAAGGCTGAGCAACTGCAGCGGTGGTTTTCTCCCGTCTTGGGTTTCCACCTAAAAATCCTGGTGTTCATGTGTGATTCTTATGTGTGATGGTTTATTCTATTCTTACTGCACATGTTTACTGTTTATAGAACATCTAATGAATGAATGATGGAATGATATAAGTGAAGAATTAATGGCATAATTATGGAATAATAGAAGTGAAGATTTAATGACATATCTAGATCTCTGTGTATACGCTAGTTTCATAAAGGGGATCCGCGTATATACGCCAGTTTACTGAAGGAAAGTAGCGTATGGGTTTTAAGGAATGAAAAAGTAAAAAGATTTGATTATGCAGTAAATACTGATTCACCCCCCCCTCTCAGTATTTTTCCCAACAATTAATAGAAATTGTAGTTGTTGATATCCCTGCAAGGTTTGGTATGATTTTATCAAGTTCATGGGGATATAAAATTAGAGGATCTATCAAAATTTATTTAACATATGCTACCATTCCAACGTTTGGTGGAGAAGAACGTTTATTGTATAGAGAGTCGAGATTTGTAAAGAAAGTTACAAGGGATAAATGTTCAAATAATGCCTCTATATATGGTAAAGATAAGGATTTATCTTCTTTGATGTAGAGGAAAATTATTTAATAATGGATGAAGGACAGGTGGAATTTTTTGTCCAGTTAAATAGAAAATCACTTGAAGCTAATAATTTGTGGAAGATATACTTTGATGGTGCTTATTCCAGGGAATGGAAAGGGGTAGGTGTGTTGTTGGTGTCTCCTAAAGGCATACTGATTCCTATCTCCTTCAAGCTAGATTTTGGAGCCATTAATAATGTTTCTAAATATGAATCCATGTTATTAGGTGTGCAAGATGCCATAAATCTAAAAATTGGGTGCTTAGCAGACTTTCGAGATTCAGAGTTTTAGGATGAATTCTTAATGCAAGTGTATGAAAATATATCACTTTAGTTGCACATGAAAAACAAACCTAACAACAAAGATGATTGTATAACTTCTTTAGATCTGCAATAGATGGTCGAAACAAATGCAAAGCAAACCCATATCCTTGCAAATAAAGCAGCTAAATGGTAAAATGAAATAAGAGTTTCTCCAAAATATCCAATGGACAAGACAAGAATTATAAATATTTTTTTGTATTATATTAACACCTGGTAAGGGAACTAAGAATGATGTTACCAGTCCCACTCATTGGGATGTGTTTTTGGCTGTCCTCAAGCGCTTTAGCTTCAAAGTTTCTCTATCAATGGTGTAGAAAACTCAAGACTTGTAGAACTCAAAGGGAGCTCAATAAGAAAAAAGAAAATAAAAGTAATCAAAGTATGGAAATCATAAGAGGATTAAAGTCCAACAATGATAAAAGGATCAAAGGTAAGAAGTGAATGGAAAACCCTCCTATCTATAACAACATATTGAGTTATCCTTGATAATGGTGCATAATAAAATATTATTAACCAAGATCTAGATCTAATTGCTTGGAATATTTTATTATATTTTGTTGGAGGGAAAATGAATTTAAATTGGTTAAATCCCTTTATTTAGAAACAATAAACAAATAAAATATTTATTTATAATTTCAAGGATGGGATCCAGGAATAATTTAACAAATAATGATTTATTTTATTATTCTTAAATGATTTAGTCAAATTTAACAAGGAATATTAATTAAATAATGATTTAATTAATTATTCCTAGAAAATAATAAGATAAATAATGATTTATCTAATTATTTCTCATTAATTGGGTTAAATATGACCAGGAATATTATTGAACAAAGGTTTAATAAATTACTCTTATAGGAAAATCAAATAAATAAGGATTTATTTAATTATTCCTCGTGGGGTTTTCTATTTGGCCCAGAAATAACTTAATAAACTATGTTTTATTAAATTATTTCTTATAGTGAAAGCAATTTTACTATGGTAAAATTGGTCTTACATGGTGTATTTCGATACATCTAATTGTAAATGGTTAGATGACTAGAAATTGGTGTAATAAATTTCCCTCCAATGTGCGAGAGTTAGAAGCTAATCATATGAATGAAGTACATTGTAAGAACACAATCACTAGACGCCAAAGGGGAGTCATAGAGAGAGAGAGAGATACGTAGGCGAAGTGAAGCAAGAGAGGAAAATAACCCTGAGGGGGCGGGACCGATAAAGTTAAGTCTCCTTTAATGTTTGGGTACCTGTTCTCAGTGAGGCAAGGGAGGCATACCTATGCCCACCGAGATGAAAAGGTACAAAGGATAATGGTTTGTCCAGTAAAATGAGACTAAGCTATAAAGTACATGATATGCTGGTGTAAACATGGGCCAAAAAAAAATGGATCCCATATACATACTATGCCTGGGACAGAAACCAAGACTGAATAAAATAATATCTTAGTACATGAGATATAATAACAACCACAGAAGCACTGATAAACAAGAAAGGGATATGAAAATATGAATGGATCATCTAAGTGATACATGCATGCTATAGGCACTGCAAGAAATTGGGGTCGAACCCATCAAATTTGTGGAGATGCATCTGAGGCTGTAGAAGAGAATGAGGTCATCTGGGCATGTGGGGGGCTACCTGAAGGGCCACCCCCTCATGAGTTCTAAATCAAATCCAACACACCTTGGAATCATTGGATCAATCTTCTGGATCACGGAACTATCGAATATATGAATCTCGATCATGCTAAAGTGGAGTGGATAAGAAAATATCAGGTCAAAGGGAAATACGGAGTCCCTTTCCCTGATCTGAGGCACTGAACAATAATGGAATCTTGAACCAAGATACACCACCCTCTAGACCTATCTTATGGAATGAATGTTCTGATGTCGATAGAAGGAGGTTCGCCAGAGGTGAGGCAATGAGGGTCCTCAACTAAGGCATGGGGGAAAACAATAGAGCGACTAATGGAATGACACCAGGGATGATGGTGGAATGGGGGATATTGAGTAGAAAATAGATGACTTCCCTTGCTAGATCATAAAAATCATGGATGACCTGGCAGTGACTGACTCAACTGGAGGGGATGGGGGACAGTGAGACTGGAGGCCAAAATGGGCTACAAAAGAGAGGCACAAGGTGTGAATGGATTGAATATTGTAACAAGAGGGAAAAGGGACACGAGATAGAATCCATGAATGCGATGATGACTCAACTCGGATGCTCTGATCAAGGGCAACTTGATGATGTTTCCAAACAGAATAGGCTCGATGGGGACCATAAAAGCATGAGAAAATGATGGTTACTCATGACGAAAATTGACACACACATTGAAAAGTATGAAGGCTAAGTTGTGCCCTAGGTAAAAGTGGTGAAAGTGCATAAATTCAATTTTTAGAGGCAGCGAAGTGACCCTTATTAGAAAAAAGGCTTCTGGGTGAAGTGTCAAATCACCAACAATAAAAGATGCAAGCTACCTAAATACATGACATAAATAAAACATACATCTCAATGGAGTATGTTATGGGTAAAATTTCTTAAGGTAGAGTGCATTGCGAGGGTTAGGAAGGGGGTGGCCTTTGAAATCCTCTAGAAGGTATGCCCCTTTTCCCAAGTCCTTACTAACAATGTAAGGACCTAGCCATAATGAGTTGAAATTCCCATGACTAAGGACATCAGGAGCCTGGTCATACACTAGAACAAGGTCGCCTTCATGAAAGGTACAAGGGTGGAATTTTTGGTCATATTGGGCTTTGGTGCAAGTCTTTGTTCTAAAGTTTTGGTGTCAGGGAGAAGTTCGACGGCTAAGTGAAGGGAAGGGATTTCACACTCGATTGGTAAGACTGCCTCCTCGCCAAAAATAAGGTGGAAAGGAGTAACCCTAGTGGCAGTTTTAATTGAAGTTCTATAGGCCCACAAAGAAGGGAAGATCATAAGGTGTTAGTTAGTTTTGTTCTTGTTCACTATTTTTTGAAGCATAGTTTTAAGGATTTTATTGACCGCTACAACTTGACCATTACCTTGGGCGTAATAGGACAATTAATATTGGTGCTAAAACCCCAACAAAGAGGACAACTCATGACAAATCTCATCTTCGAAATGTCGGCCATGGTTAGAGATCAATTGTTTCGGAACCCTGAATCAAGCGATAACATGGCTAAATAAAAAGAGGATCATGATAGTTGTCGTGTTATTGAACGTTGGCATGGTGTTGACCCATTTGGTGAAATAGTCAACCGCCACAATGATATAATTATGGTTACCAGTAGATGGAGTTAAAAAATCCATAAATTCAATGGCCCACTTGTAGAATGGTCCAGCAGAGATGACACGATGGAGAGGAGCAGGAGGAGCTCATGTATTTGGGGCAAAAAGTTGGCAGTTGGAACAGTGTTTAACTAATTCAATGAAATAAATGAAGAGAGAAGGGAAAAATTACCTAGCACACATGAATTTCTAGGCAATATCCAAACCGGAGAGGTGGCCACCACAAGCACCATTGTGGGAGACTTTAAGGATTTTCTCAGCATTAGCGTGTGTGAGACAATGACGGAGGACAAAATCAACACCACGAAGATAGAGATCATCACCAATGAGAAGATAGTGCGGGACTTGGTGTCGTATATGTCATCGAGCATCATGATCAATATGGGGAGCAAACTCTTAGGTTCGAAGATAGGTATGGATGTCACCATACCAAGGGTCATCCGAAGTAATAGCAAACAAATGTTCATCGAGTAAATCATCATTAATCAGTGGATCTTGTGTACCAGTAGGAAATTCAGAAATGAGTTTAGCAAGGGCTAAACCTTTCTTACTCTTTGGTGTGAAAAATTCAAGATCGAACTCCTGATCGATAATGATCCAACAGGCGTACTTCCCATTGATGATTCTTCTACTCTATAGGAAGTCCAAAGGGTTTCAATTGGTCACGAAATTGGTGGAACGCGTATTAATATAATGGAAAATTTTCTAGATCGAGAACACAATAGCCAACGCCAAATTATCTTCATGCAAGTAGGACACAGGGGACCTACAAGGTTCTTACTGACATAATAGATAACATGTTAATTTCTGGTGTCATATTCTTGAATAAGGACCCCGACGACCGAATGGGTGGAAGCTGAGATGTACAGGATGAAATCCCTTTGAAATTTAGTAGGACTAATCAATGGAGCAGAAATGAGAGCATGTTTCAGGGCATCAAAATACTGTTGAGCATGGTCATCCCAAACGAATCAAATGGTAGATCGAAGGAGTCTTAGAGATCCATGCGCGGTGGTGGCATAGTTAGGGATGAACCGACGAAGAAATTTGCTTTGCCTTAGAGGCTTTGTAACTGGCGCAAGGTACGAGGAATGGTAAGTTCAAGAGTGGCTTGAACTTTAAGAGGATCAAGTGCAATACTGTCTTTGGAAATGATGAATCCCAAGAGACGAATGGCATGGAAATAAAAAGAGACATTTCAGTGGGTTGAGGTGGATATTATACTTGTGATATTGAAGGAATATGATATGAAAATCATGGATGTGTTGCACCCACTGCCTAGAATAAGCAATGAGGCCATTGAGGTAGGCAAGGATAATATGAACCAAGTCATAGAAACAGTATGACATTTCCCACTAAAAAGGGGCTCTGACATTCTTTAGGCTGAATGGCATGACCCTATAAGTGAAAGTTCCCCATGGAATAATAAACACAATATTTAATTGATCAACATGCCAGATAACTATATGGTTGTATCCAGAGAAAACATCCATAAAGGATAGAACCTCATGCCCCACACACTCATCTATGATGTGGTCAATGAACGGTGTAGGGAAGTTGTCTTTGGGACAAGCTTTGTTCAGGTCAAGAAATTCAGTGCAGACACAGATGGTGCCTTGTTTCTTTAGGACGGGAACCTATTAGAGACCCAAGTGGTTTATTTAATAGGATAGATAAAACCAGCCTGCTTGAGCTTGTCGATTTCTTCCTTGATAACCTCATGTCTGGAAGGATTAATGGGTCTCAAATTTTGACGGAAAGGATTTGGATCGAGCCACATATCTATATGGTGTTCTACAATGGCAGGATCAATTCCATGTATCTATGAATAAGACCAAGTGAAAACATCATGGAATTGCTTGAATAACTTAGTGTAAGCCTCAATTTCTTCCGGGGTGCAATCTACCCCTAAGGCGATGTTTTCTTCTATCCCTGGTTTATCAGAAATATTAATTTTAATGGTAGGAGATATATTGACCATATTTCCTTCCTTAAAAGCATCAGGTGCATGAATGGGATTTATAAACCAATAAACCTCATCGGAGATAGAGTCTTTAGACTCCACGACATACTGGTCGTGGGACTGCTGCGGAAGCAAGTACGCACGGTGGTTCATATCACCCGAAGGAAATTCAGGGGTGGTCATTTCTTCCATAATGTCTTCATCATAGTGAAATATGGGGGGAATGGAAGAAGAAATACCACATGACGCAGCATGGCTACCTGATGCCTCATCATGAGAGATATGGTTCACGTACACATCGATACGAAGGGTTGACGAATAGCTAGTAATTGAAACATCTACCGATGTTGAGACCAAGGTGATCGCTGAAGGAGGTTCAGTCGAAACAGAAGGGAATGTCCCAGAGGGGTTTTCTACCAAGGATCTCATGGATGATGACAAATCGACGATAGTGGCCGAAGGTTCTGTCATCTTGACATCGGGTGGAGGTATGAAAATTTCTTCTAGTTCACGTTGAGCCAAACGAACGAGCAGAGGAGTAGCGGGTTCACTATGTTCAGCCTTGATTTTTCGGATGACATCAAGAGTGTTGTGAAAATATTCGAGACAAGGAGAAAGTTGAGAATAGTGGCCATAAAGATCACACAAAGAACAAGGGTGATTCGTGCGTAATGTTTTGAGTTTCTTAGCTAACTCGGGTAAGGTAACATGGACCTCCGAGATATCAGATTCAGGAAACGTTTTGTTGACCAGAGGTTTGAGAAGAGGAAGTTTAGGAAAATTTTGGGTAGTATGCCCAACAACATCACACAAAGTGCACAGAGGTGACTTCTTTGGAGGCTTAGGAGGAGTAAGAGTTTTTGGGTAGCCTTATCCTTAGGTTCCTTCTTTCTAGCTTTCCCCCTTGACCATATGATTTCACAACATGAGTAGATTTGTGTTGAGGTTCTTGAGGCACTAAAGCAAAGGTAGGAGTTATGGCGATCGATTGGACTAGGGTCAAAGCGGTATAAGGTTTGAGGTGACCATGCGGGGTTTTGGCTGGGGGATCGATGTACCAGGCTAGGATCCCAGGGTCAAATTGGCAAAGCTAGACGTAGCTATAACAGGTACCGAAAAAACTCAGAAGGGGGGAGTGAGAAATGGTATTTGACTAGAGGGGTAATGGTCTTGAAGAATGGCTCCCAACTAGTTAAGGCTAGAGGGAATTGTTCCTGATTGAAAAGGAGTGGAAGACACACTAGCACAAGAGGTAGGTCCTTGAAAGGAAGTCCCTCCAAACTCTGTCGAGTGACCACCAGTAGGTTGCGGTGGAATAGGCTATTGGGTGGTTGAACCAGACTGCTTGTGGCTAGTCCGAGACAATTACATGATGCAAAAATTTTAAAAGTTGGGATCTGCGACAAGAGGGGAGGGAAAAAGAAAAGCACCTAGCAAGGTGGAATATTTATAGACTCTAGGCGAAAAAATGGTAAGAGGTGCATCTTCTTGTTTACCAGTCACCGAAGATATGATAGACTCGGGGGAGATATGAGACTCTGGTTCATAATATGTCAACTGATCAATGGTAATGATCTTTCCATTGTGAGGAAAGCACATCTTATGGTGAACCGTAGATGCGACAACAGACATCATATAGGTCTAGCTATGACCCAACAGGATGTTTTAATCCAAGGGGGCATCAATGACTTCAATGTCAATACAAATTTCCTGCAAGAGTGACAGGACAATTGCAGCACATGCCAAGGGGCTGAGAAGAGTGACCGTCCCAAGCACACAAAGTGACGGTGGATGGGGCTAACTCAGGTGATCCGAGTTTGTTCCAATTAGAGGAAAACATCGCATAGGAGGATGCGTCCTCGTCAATGATACATCATGAGACATGGGCATTACGAATCTTGATTGGTATTTAGAAGGCAACGGATAAAGGTAAGGGGGGATGTTCTGACTTGTCAACATCAAAGATTACCAAATGATCAACTGAAGGATCCACAACACCTAGTGTAGATAATAGAGCTTTACCTTGTGAAGGGAATGATTGGAGGACTTCCAGTGTTGACATAGTAGTCAAAGATTGTGATAAGTCATATATTATGTTTTAATTATGGGCAGCTTTGGTAGAAGCAATAGTTCAACATAATGGCCCTTTGGGGATATTGGGAGGGACCTCTGCCCATGGCTGAGGTATCTGTAAAGTGGAATTTAGTGTTGAACTGGACTCTATGGAAACTTTGGTTTGATACTTGGTTGTAGAGGAAGCAGGAGGTTTGCCATATTGGTACGACCGAGTTTGAAGGTTGACATTAGCGGTATTAACCACTTCAAAATTCATCATGGGAATCTAGTAATCAGAGGTACCACACTATGAGGGTTGAGTGGCCACCTGAAATTCAGGGGATTGGTTAGCCACATATCCTGTATGAGGGAAAGGATCAGTAAAAACAACCAATTGAATAGGCGCAATATTTGGAGGAGATGAAACCATGTCTTGATGTCCTCTAGATGTTGCTTGTGCTTCCCACAACTGACGCATTCGGGGTAAAATGGGGCAGTTGTGAGTATAATGGTCATGGACACCACAACAAGACCAGGGCTTGTTCGTATGAAGAGGCCTGTCTTGCTTGGGATAATTTCCCTGTTGCTACTTTTTAGTGTTTGGCGGGTTCCCTTGGTGCCCTTGATTAGTTTGATCTAGTTTATTTTTGTTTCCTTTCATTTTTTTTCTTGGAATTGGGAGGATCGGTTGCACTTGGTGCACATACACTTGACTAGGAGGGGGAGGTGGTTGCTACGGTGGAGGTTGAGAAGGCATAGGAGGTTTGGGTGCTAATTCCATAGGGGTTGGAGAACTGGGCTATTGATAAGGACAAAAATGATTTTGACCAACATTAGGGTATACAGGTTGAGGAACCGTAGGCCCTGGCATCGGTTGATGCAATGGGGAAAATGTGCTTTGTACTGGATATATGTTGCAGGGAGGGGGATAAATGTTAAATGAGATGGCCCTCCTTGAGGGAAACCATAACCCATGGGAGGATGAGTATACGGATGTGAAAGAGATCCAACAATACTGTTGGTTGTGTAACATGCCCCGAATACATTGGCACCACTAGGCCTATGAAGATCCGGTAAGATAGTATAAACATAACCAGACTGGGTGTAGATCAAGTCATATTTTAACGCGATTTGGAGAGCTTCTTCCTCTTTCTAAGGGAAATGAGATGTGACATATTTACTAATAGAAGGAAAAATTATTCTGAGAAACCAATCCATATAGACACGGTTGTCAAATATGGGAGCTTGACATAAGCTCCTCATTCTACGACATTCTTAGACATGGTCAGAAAGGTGGGTGGCAGAAGTTTGATGGAAAGTGGTCAAAAACTTGATACCGACATCATATCGGAGAAGTAACTGGAAGTAGGACATAAATGCTTTAGAAAGAGTTGCAAAATTGGAATGAGAGGCAGAGACCTGGTTGACATACCCCTTTGCAGCATCTCCAATGAGCATACGCTGGAATAACCGAAGAAGGATAGAGTCATCAGTGAGAGAATTGGACGAAAACCACATGTGGAAGGAGCAGACATGATTAGCAGGGTCATCTCCAGTGTTTCCTTCAAACTTAGGGATGTCAGAAGGAAGCTTAGTTGGCATAACATGCCAACCTAGATCATGGTGTATAGGGTCGTTAATTAACTTCTTGAAATCGGGGAGGCTCAAACCTACCAGAAAAGGTTGCAAGGGAGAAGCTAGGATGGTTCTAGTATTAGTTCCACTACTAGTAGCTTCAGAGTTAGGGTCGTGGCTGGCACCAGCTTGAGGACTAGTACCTACATTGGCACCTGACATGGTGGGAGAATGAGGTAGAGGAGAACCGGGTTCAAAATCAGAGTGAGGGCTCGATGGACAAGAATGAGAGTCGGTATAGGGACTTGAAGAAGGACTAATTCGACGTCTACAAGGTGGAGTAAGTATTCCTAACATGTTGGGAAAAATACTGAGAGGGGGGGGTGAATCAGTATTTACTGCATAATCAAATCTTTTTACTTTTTAATTCCTTAAAACCCATACGCTACTTTCCTTCAGTAAACTAGCGTATATACGCGGATCCCCTTTATGAAACTAGCGTATACACAGAGATCTAGATATGTCATTAAATCTTCACTCCTATTATTCCATCATTCATTCATCAGATGTTTAATAAACAGTAAACATGTGCAGTAAAAACAGAATAAGCCATCACACAAAGCATCACACATGAACACCAGGATTTTTAGGTGGAAACCCAAATCGGGAGAAAACCACCGCTGCAGTTGCTCGGCCTTCAATATTTTATTATAGAGAAAACATCTTACAACATATGTGCTGGCGCAGACTTGACCAGCACGCAGGCACCCACCTGCGCTCATTTACCAGCCTCTCCTGGAAGGGAGCTCCAACCCCCTGACTCGTTTACCAGCCTCTCCTGGAAGGGAGCTACGACCCCCGATCTCGTTTACCAGCCTCACCTGGAAGGGAGCTACCACCCCCTGACTGAAGGCTACAACCCTCAGCACCACCTTGGACCACGTTTCATCAATTTTCACACTGGATCCAACAACTTCAATAAAACACAACTTGCAGGCCACGTTTCATCATATTTTCAGACTGGACCCTTTCCATACTTTTAAGCACAGTCAACCATGAAACAGATACATATAACTCACTGACAGATATCAGTAAACCAGCAGAATAGATCAGACATTTCTTACCACAGTCTTCAGCAAACCCTAGTTTGCATACGCGCTTTCCTTTCTCTGATGTCGCGTATATACGCGCTTTCGTCCACACAAACCAGCGTATACATCAGTGTATATTTTATTGCGCATACGCGCTTTCTCTTCGCTGAAGCTGCGTATATACGCGCTTCCTCCGCGGTGAAGTAGCATATAGATCTTCAATCATTACAGAGCAGCATACTTCATCAGATCAGATATTCAGTTCAGATTTACCCTTTTCCTTCAGACATATGTTCGCCTAGATGCTCGCCTCATCATAGATCTAAGCCTTCCATAATCAGATCTAGCAAATACCAGAGCAATTCAGATCTAGATCTCCTTCTTCATCATTGGTGCATCATACATTCAGATTTATCATTCAAGTGTAACCCTTTCCATTCAGATATACTTCAGAGAGAAGTATTCATTCAAGCTCAGACATCTTGCACCCACGCTCACACTTTGCACAATGAATTTCTTCTCCTTATATAGGTTTTCCTTTTTCAATACCATGAGCCCCTTTTTCAATACCATGGGCCAAAACACTACCATGAGCCCAAAACTACCTGGACGAGGTCAATTAGGCGAATCATTACCCAATACCATGGGTCAATACCATGGTGGTTACCCCTGGTTTTGCACTTTTTGAGCATTTTTGCCCATACGCGACTTGGAACATTTCTTTCCGCGTGCATACGCGACTTCCCCTAGGCAAATCCGTGTATACAAAGAGACATACTCTTTTCATCATATTTTGAGCACATTCTGAATTCCTTTCTTCATTGCCTAACATCATATTTTCTTCATTAGGAACATATTCTCTTAAGCACAACTTCATCAAGTAAGTTGTCATCATCTTCATCAAGTGGGTTGCCTTTCAAGGACAACACTCAGCATCATATTGTCAACAACCATCAGATTTTCATCATTTACTAAGTCCATCAAGTCAAGAATAACTTCATCAGGTGGTTTGCCATCAAGGAAAACACATGTCAACAGTCGCATGTCTTCATCTCCATTTAGTGGGTTGCCATCAAGGACAACACTCTGCATCATATTTCCAACACATAGAACCTGTTGCAGTGTGCCAAATGCGTGGCTCTAACAAATCCTTCCTTAAACTTTTTTACTTTTTTTTTTTTTTTTTTTTAACAAAGGCGAGACAAGAACTATGGTACAAGGATAAGATAGCCCTCTAATGGATGCTAAGTGAAATAGTGTTTGAGGTCATGCCCATTTACCGGGAGGACCTCGACTCGTCCCTCAAGGGTTTGCAATCTAAAAGTGTGGGATCCTAACTTTTCCTTAATTTGGAAAGGGCCTGTCCATAGTGCTTGGAACTTGGAATGTTTTCCCTTTTCCTCATGAGCTTTGTCCCACTTTAGGACCAGGTCTCCTACCTCAAAATTTTTATTCCCTGCAGATTTTCTATCAAACCATCTCTTGATTCGGCTCTGGTGGATGGCGAACTTTTCCCGGGTTTTTTGCCTTTCTTCCTCCAACTTCAGCAAGGTGTCGATTCGAGTCTGTAGGGTAGGGCATGGGGTACCATGACATTCTTGGGACAGCTGAAGGGCAGGAAGAGATAGATGCGGAGGAAGAACGGCTTCTTTTCCATACACAAGAAAATATGGAGAGGTGCCTAGGGAGGACTTGGGAGTAATACGGTCAGCCCAGAGTGCATTGTGAAGGGCATTGTGCTAGTTGCGTTGGTGGGACAGCAGGGTCTTTTTAATGATACAGAAAAGATTCTTATTAGTTGACTCAGCTAATCCATTTCCCTGGGGATAATAATTTGCAGAATGTTTCAGAAAAATACCATTTTCCAGTGCAAAATCATATAATTTAAAATATGAGAAGTAGGTTGCATTATCGAAAACCAAGGAAGTTGGAACGCCACACCTGGTGATGATGGAATGCGTGAGGAATTCTATTACCTCCTGATCATTGATTCGGCGTAAAGGTGTTGCTTCGACCCACCTGGTGAAATAATCAGTAGCTGTAAGGATATATCGGTGTTGTTTGGAAGAGTGAGGGGTGATCTCGCCAATTACATCCAAACCCCACTGTTGGAAAGGCTCCTCCACTCCTACTGAGAGTAAAGGGGCGGCTGGCCGTGCTTCTCGGTTTGCGAACTTCTGGCACTGGCTGCATTTCCGAACATATGCATGTGCATCTCTGAAAAGAGTAGGCCATTAGTATCCTGCGCGCATTATTTTATGGGCGGTAGTATCTCCGGCAAAATGACCTCCAGCTGGTCCGTCATGCAGTTCGGTCAAGATTTTCTGCGCGTCGTCATGTTCCAAGCAGCGTAACAGGACCCCATCGTGATGTTTCTTGAACAACTTACCTCGGATCAGTTGGTGAGATGCGGCTTTGAGTCTTATTGCGCGTTTCTGCCGGGAAGTAAGAGCAGGGTCCATGGTGCCTTGGGCCAAATATCTTGAAATGTCAGAATACCAAGAAGGGCTACTTTGCTGAGGCACATGGTCGCTCTGATACATTTCAATTTCTTGTTCCCAACATGCTTCTTCAATTCCATGGGAACTTGTAGCTTCCGCGGCCATTTGGCATAAGCCCTGTCCTTTAATGGTGTGTGCCGGATTAAATTCTAAATCGTATTCTTGCAAGCACAACACCTAGTTGCCTCGCCTTTCGCCCAGCTCCTGCTGCACGAAAAGTGAGCGGACAGCTGGGTGCGGAACAAAAACCGTGACATGATTTTTCAAGATGTAGGGCCTAAAATGCTTGACCGCTTTGTAGACCGCATAGGCTTGCTTTTCGATTTCTGGGTAGTTCAACTCAGCTCCTTGTAAACCGGTGCTCATGAAAGAAATGGGCCGTTCATCGTTGTTGCCATATTTCTGCGTAAGGACAACCACAAGTGAGGAATCTGAAGCAAAAGTGTACAGGATAAAGCCTTTGCCAAAATCTGGACTTTGGAGGGAAGGAGTTTCAGCTATAGCCTGTTTGATTTTTTCGAAGGCCTCCCTTTCCAGTGGATTCCATTGGAACATAGCATTCTTTTTAATCATTCCCTGTAGTGGCCTGACTATCTGGATGAAATCCGAGATGAATATACGGAGAAAACTGATTTTCCCCAAGAAAGATTGCATCGCTTTCTTGTTGCTCGGGGGAGGAATCTGAGCAATGGCTTTCGCCCGTTCTAGATCAACTACAATGCCTTGCTTAGTTATAATGTGGCCTAGCAAGTTTCCCTCTGCCATAGCGAAAACACTCTTTTTAGGGTTGAGTGATATCCCGTACCTTCTGCACCTCTCGAAGATTTGCTTGAGGTGGCGTAAATGATCGCCCCTGCGTTTTGAAAACACAGTGACGTCGTCCAAATAGACCACCACGCTCTGGCCTATCAAACCACGGAAAGCTATATCCATGGCTCGTTGGAAAGTTGCCCCCGCATTGATCAACCCAAAGTGCATGCGCCTGAAAGCAAAGGTTCCCCATTTGGTCCGGAAGGTGGTTTTCAATCTGTCTGGTTCAGCTACCAGCACCTGGTTATAACCAGAGAAGCCATCTAATAGGGAGAACATTTTAGATCCAGACACAGCTTGTAATATATGTTCCATGGGTGGCACCGGGTAGTTGTCTTTGTTTGAGGCCCGATTCAGATTACGGAAATCTACGCACAAGCGGATCTCGCCAGACTTCTTTCGTACAGGTACCAAATTTGACACCCACGTGGAGTGACAAACTTTGAAAATAATGCGTGCATCCAAGAGCTTCTTAAGTTCTTTCAGAATCATTGGCTCCAAATATGGATGCACTTTTCTGAGTTTTTGTTGGAAGGGCTTAACGCCTTCCTTCACGGGTATCACGTGCTGAATGATCCGAGTGTCGTACGTACGTAAATCGTCATACGTCCAAGCAAATACATCTCGATACTTCCGGAATAATTGGGTGAAGTCCCGTGTCTCCTCATCACTACAGTCTTTGCCGAGGTTAACGAACTTTGGGTTCTCATCTAATCCCAAGTTCACTTGCCGATGTGCCAATATGGAACTTTGCACTTTGGTGTTGGGGGACCCGCGGAATCGGCTTTGCAGATCAAAGAGATTTTCTAATGACACCACCCCCTTGGGCATGATGTTCTCTTTTCTTTCATCATGCTCTTTCTACAAAGCATGCTCATGCTCCTCCTCGTCTATCGCCGCGTCCTTGAATACTTCAGAATTTAACATAAAGTCCAAGATCTGTTGATCATCGTTAAAAACGCGTAGATTAGTAATGTTGTTTGGCACAGAGGGTCTATATATAACTTCAATAGAAAAACCGTCCCTCAAGGGGGTAAATCTAGCAGCAGCATTAGCCAGAGTATTAGCTGCTACATTGTGCATTCTAAGAACAAATTTAATTCCAAATGCATCAAAAGCAGAAATCAATCGCCATACCTCTTGTTGATATGCCTTTAAATTTGGAGATAAACAGTGAATAGTTTTGCGTACCTGGCGAGTGATAATCTCGGAATCTCCAATGACCTGTAGGCATTTTACCTTCAAATCCAGCACCTTCTTAAGTCCGAGGATTAAAGCCTCGTACTCGGCAGTGTTGTTGGTGCACTGGAACTCTAGCCGGCATGAGATTAAGAATTTATTCTTGTGAGGGTCAAGCAAGATGCAGCCCACACCAGCTCCGTCATGGGTCTTGGAACCATCATATTACAAGGTCCACATGTCACTTTCCGTCTCCTTCGGGGTAATAGGTTGTGGAGGGGTTTTGGCTGGGTGTGAGACAAGGGTGACTTGCTCCTCCGCGACAAGTGCTAGTTCAGATTGGACCTCGAGGCCTACGGAAGACTGAGGGGGTTGGTAACATCCGAATATGGCTTCCAGAAAACACATGCCAAGCTCCTCCTGGGCAAAGCTGATGGGTTCATTAACGGCATCCAAATCAGTCACGGTGTGTTTCATAAATGGTTCACTTTCGACCTTGATTTGATTATTCCACCCCTTGTAAGGAAGCCACAAGTGGGACCAGTCGGTGGCGAAATAGCCTTGCAACTTGCTGGACCAGTCCCTGCTAAGCAATAGGCCGTATGCTTCAGGGATGTCAACAACCACAATGTCAATGCATTGACGGACCCTAGAGTCTGACGATAGGCGGATGATGACATTGTTTAACTCTCCTATGGCTGGCACCTGTGATATGTCGAGTTGTATGATCTTTGCGTCAGTTTTCTCCGGGTGAATGTTCAGCTTCTTACAGATAGATAAGGGCATGACATTTGTAGAGGCACCGGAGTCGACTAGACAGTTGTGGACGTTGAAGTTAAAAATCTCGAAGGACAAAAGGAAAGGAGGCATGGATCCTCTTGAGTTGGTATTGATGGCGTTTACTATAGACTGTACATCTGGACCGGCTTGCGCAGACGTGTTGCTCACAGTTTTCGTAGCTGAAGTATTTGCGAAAGCCTTTAGAATGAGTTCTCTTTGGTTAGTAATGAGGGCCAGCTCGTAGAGAGAGATGTTTGCTCTTGTTTTTTTCATATCCTCCACAATGTTATAGCTAGAATCTAGTTGAGGGCTAGGCTCGGTAGAGGTTTTTGGGGATTCTGTCGGGAGCTTTCCCTTTTGACTTGCTCGAGTAATGTTGTTGGTGGGCTTCTCCGGAGCAGATTGTTTTCCGTTTCTTGGGGGTAGAATTTTCCTTAGAAAAGCCCTTTTCTTGTCTTCATAAGATTGCTCGGGAACAGGTCCTTTGCTCCTTAGACTATAATTCCGTACGGGCTGGTCTTTGGGATTGTCTACCATGTTGATATCAATGGAGGTAGAGCTGTCCCCACCTCGGATTATGTCAAAAGCAAGGATAGAGAATCTTGGTTCTTCGTTCGAGGGCAGATCCTCATTTTGATCTGAAACATCATCCTCCGTCACATCCCATGGGGTTTGGTCATCTAAAATCTGATTAACTACCGCTATCATGCTGCCAATCCATTGAGGGCACATTTTTTCAGAGTGGGCAGCTTGGTGGAAAGAACAGAAGTTATATTTCCCTATTTCTTCCACATTGAGAACAGTATTCGGGTTAGACGGAGGTCTGTTAGTGTTGGGATTGCTTTTTCTGAAAAAGGGTTTGGGTGGTTTAGTGCTAGTTGTGGATTCTGTGCCCTTTCTCCTTAGGTCAGTGACTTCATTCGTTAAGAGCTTGAGGGTTTTTGCCATGCTTTCGAAATCAAACACATCTTTATCCCTATCGGTGGTCTTAGGAGTGGAGGACTGACCCCTTTTTGTGTTAGGCTTGTGATCATCTCTCCCTTCGTGATCGATGGCTCCTATCGAAAGCATGTCTTTCTCTACAGCGAGAGCAGCCTCATAATTAGCCATAAGGGTAGCGCGGGCTTCACATTTGACGAAAACGGCGATGTCCCTAGGGAGAGCCTTGGTATAGTAGTCAATGGTGATTGAGTCATCCAATGCCAGGTTTGGGGGAAACTTCTGCAGTATGGTAGCGAAGCGCTAGTTGAAGTCCTTAACCTTCTCCTTTTTATGACACTTGATGGTGCTCAATTCCGTGAGAAGCATGGAAGGAGTTTTATCTTCTGAAAACTTCTGTAGGAATACGCGACGGAATTGGTCCCATGAAGTGATAGAGGCACTGGGGAGAGAGCGGTACCATGTGGCCACTTTGTTTTTGAGAGTATGGGGGAATAGTCGACATGTGACATCATCGGACTGGACTCTCATGATTTGCAGAGACAAATAGAAGCTGCTTATATGATCTTCAGCTAAGGTGCCTTTCTCAGGATCAAACTTGGGGAGGTGTTTCTCCGGATGCCTAGGCAGATCGTGGAGTGGGCCCAATAGATTTAATGGGGACTGAGCCATCCAGGCTAGGGGTTGCACTCTCCTAGCCCGCTGGTGGTGCCTAAAATCAGGCTCAGATTCACCTCCCAAACCTGAGACCGATGCTTCTAACTCATGACGAGAGTGTTCGTCTTGATGTCTCTCACGGTAAAGAAAGTCTCTAAGATATCCCAAGTTGTGGACAGGAGGCCTAATTGGGTTTGGGTGACGGTTGCGAGCTTGGTTTCCTTGGCCTCGGCCTCTATCTCCTCTACCTCCAGCCCCTCGGCCTCTATTTCCTTCACCATCATTTCTGCGAGCTCTATTCCTTTCTCCTTCATTTCTACGAGCCCTATTTCCCCCGTCTACATTTCCTTGGCCTCTGTCTTCTTCACCATCCCCAGGTGGGGGATGTGCCTGGTTGTTTTTTTGTCGAGTCTGGTTAGGCTGGGAGTCGGGGAAAGGTTCGGTGTCGCCAAATTCTTCGCCCTCTTGGAGAATCGGGTCATTTTCCTCAACAGCAGTGCCGAGGTCTTCCAGCATGAGATTTACGAGCTCGGGTATGGTACTCACAAGGGCACCATTACGGGTGATGTTCTCAGTAGGGGTTCTAGTGTGGGCAAGGAATTCCATGATTGGGGTAAATCATAGATTTCTGGTAAGATCGTGGGCAGCTGGGCGCAAGGCTCTCAACTGCGCTCTGGTGATTTCGTAATATCGAGTCTCCCCCCCTGGGATATCTTCCAGAGGAGGAGTGATAGGTTCATTTTTTATGACCTCCCCGTGGGGAGTTTGTGATGGAAAGTTGGTTGTATGTTGGGAGGCTGCCATCAGGCCCTCCTTTTAGCGCCAAATCTATTGACAGGAAAATTTGTCCCGCCAACAGTAGGGGACCTCCCCGGTAGAAATTCCCAATTAGACCTTGAATCGTTTGGAGTAGGGATCCCGTCCGGGGTGTGGGTCCGGCTACTGCTTAAGACGCCTTCCCTTCGGTCTCAAAAGAACCTGATTGAACCTGCGGACATACACTTATTCACATGATACAGAATACAGGATTGATGCATTAAACACGAATCAAACACTATGCGTAGCAAGATCATAAATAAAGCATGTACACCTCAGGAGATGCCATTAGCAACACATCTTTGGGGGTAATTATTATAAGTTAGTCTAACCACAAAAGAAATAGTTCTTTATGGTGAGATATCCCTTTACTTTCTGAAAGATAAAACGAAATGCTAACAAAATAGTTCATTAACATTCATTAATAGAGCAGATGATAAATTGAACATCATTGATACAACACAGATAGCCATGACGCATAAATGATGACATGAAGAGTGTAGCTTCATTAATCATAGGATGTTCTGAAACTGTACAAGGAATACACACAGTGTTCGCACAGCAAAACACATCATAACCATAGGGTGTTTTAACAAGAATCTGTATTCATATGCACAAGAGTATAATATTTCAATACAATGCCATGTAGCTCTTCAGTTTCCAAAAGAAAAAGCCCTTACTCTCTTTCCCCGTAGGGAGATTTATAGCACAAAACTTGCCCTTTGGGCTTCCCGACTTTTCGCCTGCCTGTCTGTTGAGTTGCCTTGCGACCTGGAAGAGGTTGCGACCTGCGACATGTCTGGTGCGTGCGATTTGCGACCTGTCTCTAACCGCCCCCAATGCCTTGTTGCTACCAGGCTACGAAGATGGACGAGTAATGGTGAGGTCGGGGGTGTCAATCTGCTGCTCCTTGAGAAAATATTTCCATGTCTGGTATTCTGCCGCTATGGGGGAAACAAGAGGGACCTCCTCTTTCAACCGATGCATGCATTCCAAAGCATTTGGCACTAGGGTTTCCCTTTTCTGTGAGATCTGGTTGGAAAGAGAGGCAAGTTTGGTATAAATCCGAACTGGAGTGGCAATAAACTAACTCAGATGTTCTTGAGATGTTGCGGGCTCGGGAGCAGCAGCGGCTTGCTTGATAGGCTACAGAAATGACTGTATGTCCTGATCCACTTGTTCCCAGGCTTTCTCTTCATCCAATGCCCCAAGCGACGGAATGTGGTGCAAAGTGTGCATCGAGTCGATGCCGCTGATCAGGTGATTGTATGAAGACATTACTTTGTCCAGGTCCTTAGATAGTTTTTCCTTAGACTGTATTGCCATACGGAGCTAAACCTTAGCATCCTGTGTATGAATCCAATCCCTCTTGGGAAAATTCTCAGGTGCCTGAGGGTATCGCACTGTCCATTCCATCATTCTGTCTAAGGCCTGTGAGGCCTCCCTGAGCTGCTCGTGCTTTTGCTTGGTTTATGCTCGTGCTCTTACCAGTGGGGCGACTGTTTTTTTTATGGTGAACATTTCTCCATACACCTACCTCATGGTTGCTTCTAACACTTCACACTCTTTAAAAATGGCCAGTGGGACTTCATTTACCAGGGGAGTCTAGTTTCGGAGTTGTTGAACTTCTGCTCTCAACTCTGATTTCTCCTGTTCTACTCTTTTCTCGCGCTGCTCGGCTGCTTGCAGTCTATTTTGCAGAGAGACTATTTCTCTACTTATTCTGGTTACGTTCGCTTCCATGGCTGCGGCGGAAGTAGTGCCCGCTGATGCTATCATCACAGGATTAGTCCTGGTATCAAGGACTATGTCTTTACCTGTTGCCACTGTGGATTTGGCGGATGGGCTTTGTGCCAGAGCTCTTCTTTTCTCTTGCCTGATTTTGAAAGAGAATTGATCGAATGTAAGTCTAGTGAGGTCGAATACTTCCTCTTCTTTCCCCTGGGGGGAACTAACATCGGAGAGCTTGGTACTGCCCAGAGGTATTTCGAGGAGAATCATCTCGATGTCTTTTATCATTTCATCCTCCTTTTATTCTCTATTATTTTCCTCTTCTTCCTTTTGTCGGCATTCAGTTTCTGCTGCTGCTATTTCGGCCTTCCTCTGGCGTTCAGCTGCAGTAGCCTGTTCGGCCTTCTTTTGGCGCTCAGCTTCTGCTTTATCCAGCTCTGCCTTGAGTGCCCATTCTGCTGCAGCCTGTGCCTCCTTTTCCTCTTTTTCTTTCCTGGCCTCCTTGGCCTTCTTCTTCTTCTGTGTTGTCGCCGCACTCTTCTAATGTTCTTCCTCATCCTCCTTTATCTTCTTTTCCCTTTCTTGCTGGGCTTTCGCTTCTGCTTCTTTCTGTTGGATAGATGTAGTAAGCCCTGTGCTGGTCCGAGAATTCTTGGGTAAAGAGGAAGAGGCACCTCCCAACTGACGGCTTCTGTCTTCCAGGCTCTGATCATCCGGATCCTCTTGGCCCAAGTCTACCTCCGGAGCAAATTGTCTCTCAGCGTTGTACCAGTTCCTTCTTTCGTCTTCTACCGGGCGCTCAATATGCTGATAAGTCCACTTGAATTTAGCTTTCTTGCAGTGTTCAGGAACTATTCTCTCCGGGTCATATGTTCGGTGTTCTAGCGCCCCAAGTTGATAGTTTTTCATCGCTTCTCCCTCCGCTGCTACTTCTTTGAAGTCTTTAACTGTGCACGCGCCGGTGGTGAGGGGTAGCATGGGCCACGGCTTACTTTTGCCTTTAGACAGGACGCTGGAGAAGCCTTGAGACATTTGGAAGCATACCTCCTGAATGAGCATTTTGTCTGTAACAAAGCGAGGCATAACATGTGGTGCCCTGAAAGATCCAAAGACTCGGATGAAAGTATATCCGGCGAAAGGGAACCAATGTGCCACTCGGACTAGAGTCTCTCTGGCTCGCCAAGACATGCAGGGGGCGTCTTGGCCAAATAGTCTTCTATATAGAGCGGGGATAAATACTTGGGAGATCTGCTCTATATCCTGTTTATACCTGGACTCGCAAAACACTCTGATTTGCAGATGAATTGCACGAGTCTGCACGAAATCCCAGTTGTGTTCCCATCCCTCAAAGTGTAACCTTGCGTAGACAGCATCCAGTAGGTAAGAGGCCATGTAAAATTCGGAAGGAATTCCATCATCTAGGGCCAATGCCGCGGACAAGTTTGTCTGCATCGAAGTCATCAATATGCCGGCCCAGTTGAAACGGGTGCCATGTGCCGTTACATGCTCCATGATAGTAGCCCAACTACCGTTGAAAGTGGAGCAATCATAGCGCCCATAAAGTCTACAAAGCATGGCAGCTACTAATTTATAAACCTTTCTCAAGCTAGCCACCGGATATTCTTGGTCTTTCTTGACTTTAAATTTCTCGGGCTCCTCCCACCATTGTCTAATAGTATCAACTACAGGAATTGCATGAGCAATAGCCCATTCTGGTGTGAAGTACTCTTCTGGGCAAGGCAACGAGTAATAAAGGTGGGCATCCGAGCCTACGAGCGTAGCGAACGCTCGGCCTTCGCTGTCTCGGATCACGAACTTCTTGGGATCCGTTTTCTGTATGATCCAGTCTATAACCTCTGGGCATGGAAATATGGCTGGGTGCGCCCCCGCGAGATGCAGTTTGGATCTTTTGACTCTTAAATATACTTCTCGGTCTGGGAGATCTTCTGGGAATTTGTCCTCAGGTATGGAGAACTCATGGTACACTTGGTACCATCGCATACTGTCTTCTTTTGCAAACGTACATAGCGTATCCCTGTATATCGGGGGTGGGGATACCATGTCGAACTCCTCAACTTCTTCCACCACTTTCTTGTCCTTCTTCCGAGACAGCGGGGGTGCCATGTCGCTAGAATCTGATAGAACAGGTATGCACTCTATGTCTCCTTGAAGTTCACCTGTCAAATTCATAAAGGAATCCCAATATAAGAATGACATGATGATATAAAACCAATTACAGTTTAGCAATGAATTTTAGTTTAGATATGCAAAGTTGTGTGACTAGTTTCACTGGGTCGCAGGGTGTAAAATAATCTCAGATGCGACCTTGCCACCTTGCGACTTGGTCGCTGGGTCGCTGGGTCGCAAATTTCAAAAACAGAGGAAAACGCGACTTTGCGACCTCGCGACTAGGTCGTTGGGTCGCTGAGTCGCAACTCTCTGAAAATTTGGGAAAATGCGACCTTGCGACCTTGCGACTGGGTTGCTAGGTCGTTGGGTCACAAATTCCAAAATCCGAAGAGAATGCGACCTTGCGACCTCGTGACTAGGTCGCTGGGTCGCAGGTCACGCTAGGGCTTGCCGAGGGGTTTTGGGCACGCGCGGCGTGAAGGTTTTCTCCCTCTAAATGGAAAATTATAAGGCTAAAAGGGTCCAGGCAGAGTTGAGGGGTGGCTTTGGGAGCATGGGACAAGGCCATGAAAAGCTAAACAGAAAAAGTGGTGAGCTTGGGCAGTTGTGGTGAAAGCAAGGTCATAAACAATCCTAAACTGAAACAAAAATGTAAAAGCTCATACAAGGGGAAATTTAAAGGCCTAAGAAGAAATGGGTTTGGTAAGAAATGCTCATAATGGAAAAAACAGGAGGGAAATGGCAACTTACCGGGGAAAATCGCGCCAGTCGAGCTGTCAGAGGAGTTTTCTTTCAATTCGCTGAATGTGAAAAATGTGACCTAGCGACCTCCTTTATATAAAAGGTCGCACGTGCGGGCATTTAATGCGGGGTCGCTGGGTCGTAAATCTAGTTATTACAGAGTTTTGCGACCTCGTGACCTTGCGACCTGGCAACCTGGGGTCGCGGGGTCGCACTTTTCATTAAATTGGAGTTTTGCGACCTCGCGACCTGGAGGTCGCGGGGTCGCAAGGTCACGGAGTCGCAGTTTTCATCAAAAGTTTAACTTTGCGACTTGGCGACCTTGCAACCTGGCGACCCTTAGGTCGCGGGGTCGCAAGGTTGCAGAGTCGCAGTTTTCTAAAAATGAGTTTATTGTGACTTGGCGACTTGGCCTTATGGATTCTTCACTTGGTTTCTCTCTAGTTTCAAGGGGCTCCAAAAATTTGAAATGGGGGTTTTTTTTGGAGGGTGTTGTAGGGGCTACAACACAGCCCTTATGATATTTTTTACTACCACCATTTTTGCCACAAAATTTTTGTAATGTGAAGACACATGAAGATTTAAATTGGTTCCTGCTTGAAGGAAAGATGAACTGTTCTGATTGATGGGTATTTAGAGTTTTATTGTTGGCTATAATTTGCTTACAATGACCCTAGATGTAGTCACAAACAAGTAATAAATATTATTGTTTTTCACAAGGCTGAAAAGTTTTTTGAAATCCCTCAAATTATCCCACAACCAGCTTCCCAAAAACCCCACATCATTGTTGGAAACATTTTTTGATTACACCTGTATTTTTATACTTGTTTTCATGCTGCCCTATCTGTCCAAACATTGGTATCAAAGCCATAATCATTCTTTCATTAACCCTAGTTCTATTTGTTGGTGAAAATTTACCATAGTTGGAGGTATCAACCATTGGAAAGACCAACACTATTGGGTTCCAGAGAACCACCAATCAAAGGATATATCTACTATTGTATCTTCTATTTAGGGCTCTTCACATGCTGCCATCGAATCTGCAGTCATTTTCTTCTATATATCATCTTCATATTGCCTCATAATCCTACAAGAGTATGTTACATGACCTCACATCCTCCCAACAAAAGTTGATCTTATATGCCGAGTTATATTTATGCTTGGATGGTGATCTATTTGATTTGTTTGGAGACCATGGAGGATGACAACATGCTACTAAAAATGGTTGTATTATAACAAGATTATTGATGTCAAACTGTTCATGGAGGCTACCATTAAATACTGCAAATACTGCAATAAGGGAGACTTTCCCATGATATTTTTGGAACCTTAAAACCATGTTAAAATTGTTTGAAACATGAGCCCTAAAAATAAAACAAATGCTACAAAAAAATCACTAAAATGTGATGGAAGTTCTATTATAGGACTTCTCTACTGCTGCTCATACGCTGTCTGAAATAATCAAGTTGAAATTTAGAACCTAACTATCGCTGGTTTAGTATGCAAAATCCAATTCCTGGCATGAGGCATATGATGAAGCCATTGGCTAGGTTACATGTTGGCAGTGTATGTTATGTTGATCTATTACTTTTTCTTTTGGTTAGAAACTGGGAACTTCACCACAACATCATATCAATATGTAAAATCTGAATTAATTGTTGTGAGACAACTAGCATCTAGGATATTTGTTTCTATCCCATACTTTTCCATCAACATCTAAGTTGTATTGCCTGTGCATGTGTTGAACGGAGTAGCTATTGTGGCATCTTTATGATTGTCTGTGTCAAACATACTATTCTTACATGTCTTCTCTTTTGTGGGGAAGGTATTGCTACATTGTATTTTCTAAGGACGCATGTTCACCAAGACAAGTCAAATACTTCAAAATGTTGGATGTGTTTTGTATTATTGTTCTAGAACATATTCTCTTTGTCTTTATTTTGTATTATTGTTCAAGAACATATTCTCTTTTTCTTTGTCTTTATTTCACACGTTGTTTTAGGATATTTGAGTGTTTTAGGTTATTTAGGTTTTTGGCCCTGAAATTAGTGATTGAAATGCCAAATAATCACTTTATAATTGTGGATTTGCTTTTCTATTTGAGTTATTTTACATAAGCAATATTCATAAGTAGATCTTAAGTAGATATTATACCCTTAGCTCTATTTCAAAGTGTTGTAAGAATTTCCGAGGACCTCTTCTATTCCTTGACTCGAGGTGGTGGTTTCCCCATCCTGCTGAGGCCTTTCTCTTTCATCTAGTCCTTAATTTTCCATTGAATCTGATTCAAGAGATTCTCCCACTAGATCTCTCTTGGGGGATTCTTGTGGTGGTAGTCCATTTATCATTTTTAAAAGTCTAATTCTTCCCTTCACTTACTTTTCATAACTTCCATAACCATTAGGTAGGTACCTGCAATGTCGATGGTTTTTTGTTTGTTTAGTAAAAGATTGTCAAGACTTTAATTTATTGAAATTTGTAGAATTTACAATCTATGAAGTTTCAAGATACAATTTTTAAAAGTATAATTCTTTAAATGGCAGTAGCTCAATGGAAGAGCACATGCTTTACAAGCAGGAGGTTGGTGGTTCGATTCCATCGTGCCCTGATATTCATATATAGGGAATGGCGAAGATAATTTTTTGGTGACGGATGCTCTTTTGACCATCACCAATGAGCTTATGGTGACATTTTTCGACCCTCACCAAAATATGAAATGGTGATGGTCAACGAATGCCACCATATATATGCATCAATAGTGACAACCATTAAAGGTCCGTCACCATAAATCGTTGTTGTTGATAAGAAATGGTGAGGGTCACTGTTTGTCATTATAGTCATTATCCATGACGGACCTTGATGTCACCAATGCGTTTATGGTGACGGTCAATGAATGTCGCCATATATATGCACCAATAGTGACAACCATGAAAGGTCCATCACAAAAAATCGTTGTTGTTCATATGAAATGGTGACGATCACTATCCGTCATTATAATCAATATTCGTGACGGGCCTTGAATGTCACCACAACACATACTTTCAGCGACGCCACCTTTGGTGACATTCAGTTTTTTGGTGACAGAGGCTATTGTCCATCACCATTGCCCATATGAAATGGTTGTAGAAATTTGCTGAATAATGATCAATTATCCACTGAGACTATCTTGATCACATATCAATTCGAATTCATATGCAACACATAATCTCTTCCACTCAGATCATCACACATGCGAAAATAAAACAAGCGATAGCACATCAAATCATCATACACATTAATACAGTATGTATGGGGAAAGCTTATAGCTGAAAACATTGCAGCTATTATGTATATTATAATAGATAAAACATGTAACAAACTCAGTACAATACTCCTCACAAGTACTCAGTACTATCTCATGAAGTTACACACAAACTAGCTTGGTTTTGAACAAGTCACAGGTTCAAAACACATCCACTAATTGCCTGCCTCTATTACGCAATCATGGCCTGTCTAAATAGAGATCCAAGGTTCGAATATCCTTGGCTTGACAGCGCAATCATCATGGGAAATTGCCTCCAAGTGTGGTGCAAATCTCATGCACAACTGATGTCACAACTGATAGCTGTACTCACCCTTTCATCTACCTCTTTCATTGGTCTCCACTGAACTGTCCATGCACTGTAGTGAACTGATGTGTTCTTGAGTTGAATAATGAGTTACTAATTAATGAATTAAATAATATTTAATTCACTCCACTCATTACTAGTTGATTAGCTAGTTAAACTAATCTCAACTAGTTCAATTAAGTTAAACCGAACACAACTCCACCAACTGTCTCATCAACTCCACCAAACTTCTGCCACTGAAGTCCTAACTGAAGTCAACCATGCATGAGCTCACCAAACCCCTAGGAATAGCGTAATTCCTCTGTTAGATGCATGAGCCACTTCTGTAGCTCGAACTGAAGTGCTCCAAGAGAGTAAACTAAAGTTTAGAGTCCAAATATTATTAAGGGTAAATAATATTTGACTTCCCTATTTTTAGGATAGGCAGTCTAAAAATAGACTTCGACCTATAGGTCCAAAAATAGAGGTCCATCTATTTTTACCAACATGACCAATACTCCAAGAATAACATACTGCAACCCCTGGACCATGCTCCATATGTCTAAAAATAGACATAGTCTAAAAATAGACTTTGCGCTAGAATTTGCCTGCGGACCCACTTAGTGAAGGTGACTTCATTTCACTAAGCTCCATCATCTTGCTGCATTTTCAACAATGGTGACGGTCACTATCCGTCACTATAAATCATTATTGGTGACAGACCTTGAATTTCACCACAACACCTATACTTCGGCGACGCCACCT